>JAHIAM010006465.1:0-39663 GCA_021605205.1 Aegilops longissima | reverse complement strand
TAAAACCAATGTTGGGCCTTGCTGGAGGAGTCTTATTCAAAGCGAATCGTCAAGGGGGTCCCATAAATCACCCAACCGTAAGGAACGCTAAATCAAGGAACATAACACCGTATGACGGAAACTAGGTGGCAAGAGGGAACAAAACACTGTGCATAAGGCCGAGCCTTCCACCCTTTACCAAGTATATAGATGCATTAATTATAGCAGATATATTGTGATATCCCAACAAATAAACATGTTCCAACAAGGAACAACATCTCCATGTTCCAACAAGGAACAAACTTCATCTTCACCGCAACTAGCAACGCTATAAGAGGGGCTGAGCAAAGCGGTAACATAGCCAAACAACGGTTTGCTAGGAAAGGATGGTTAGGGCTTGACATGGCAATATGGGTGGCATGATAAGCAAGTGATAGGCATCGAGCATAGGCATAGAAAAAGAGCGAGCATCTAGCAAGCAAAGATAGAAGTGATTTCGAGGGTATGGTCATCTTGCCGCAAAGTTCTCGAGAGTTGTCGAAAGCTTGATCCTCGTAAGCGTTCTCAACAGGTTCCTCGCTCACGCATTCGCCTCCGCTCTACCCAAAGCAAGAACACAAACAAAGGAACCACAATAAATCACGGTGCAATGCACAAGCAACATGATGCAATACATGGCATGATATGCTAGATGATATGCAATGCGATGCGTGTTCGAAGAAAATGATGAACCAGGCATCAACTTGGCAAATCAAGTATGCCGCTGAAAGGTGAGATGATTTCGCTGAAATCAATATAAAGATCACCGAATTGATGCACGGTTTGCAAATGACAAGCAAAACAAGAATGGCACAAATCTGCCATTAACAAAGATGATGCCACATAGCAAGCAACAAGAAATTAAGCTACTACACCCAAACGTACCAACAAAGCATATGGAAGTGATCTACTCAAGATGCTTGACAAACGATGAACACCGAGCTACGGCTAATTCACACCATAACAGGTCCAAACAAGCATGGCAAAAGTGCAAAATATATCACCTTCACAGACTTAGAGAAAATATCGAACATGGCGTAATCAGCATCAGAAGCAATGTTCAGAGCAAGCAAACGACATGCTACAGGAACTTATAATAGCAAAACAAGGCATGGCATGAATCTACTCAAAGCATAGAACAAAAGTCCCTTATGACCATGAGCCAAAAGGATCAGAAAATGCAATAGCACCCATGTCAATATAGCAAGTTTCATAATGATTCAGCAAAACAGGCATGACATTGACAGAATTATGAAGGCATCTTCATGAGCTCGATGCACTCACTACAGAGCATTTCAAGATAAACTAAGCATACATCCATCAAGAAGACATGGCATAGAAGCTATACATGGCAAGAACAACATCATATCATACACGGATCAACTACAACAACCTTGGCAAAATTGAATAACATGTAAACAATCTGCCAGGAAACATTTTATAGCAAAAATAGAGCTCGATTGACTCAAGCTATGGCACTCCATAATTGCAAACAAGGGCATGGATGGATAGATCATAACCATATGTTCAAAACATCCTTAGTGAAGTATCTCAAAATATGCATGGATCTCTCTAGCATCAAGTTTACATGGCATAAAAATATCAAGAAAACAGGGCTGAAATCAGCAACATTATGAAGCCTAGTTTGCATGCTTGTGCTAGTCACCACAGAGATCACAAAATACATGGCATACACCCCTGTAAAGATGGGATGGCATATTACAAAACACATGTAGGAATCAAGTTCATAGGATGCACACATCAATCATGGCAAAATGACCAAAGTGCATGTTCTAATAAGAATCAAACTAACATCACATAGCCCTCTTCTAACAGCATTTCGGCATCAAGATGAGCTCAAATGAAAATGATGCAATGAATGAAATGATCTACTCTTCGAGAAGAACACCGGTATGCTATACGCCCAAAACGGAGCCGGGTACAAACTTGGGGGGAAGTCAACCTTCTCGTGATCCGACGGATCCGGCCGCTACTGGTCGAAGTTTTCACGGGCGGCGGCGGCTCACGGAGAGGAGGAAGGAGGGCCGGGATGAGGGGGGCGGCGTCGGCGACGGACGCGCCGCCTGGGACGGGCGGCGCGCGCGGGCGGCGATGGGGCGGAGGCCGAGCGGCGCTGGTCGGCGGGCCGGGCCGGGCGAGGCGACGGGCGGCGAGGTCCGGCGGCGCGCGGGCGATCGAGGCGGCGGAGGGCCTGCTTCGCCCGGACGGGCGGCGGGAAGGGCTGCCACGGCCAGCGGGCTCAAGGGTGGAGGCGCGTGGCGGGCGGCCCGGTGGCGATGCGGCGCCGGGATTGGGCGGCGGCGGCGGATTTTTGTCCGCCGACGGGACGGTCCGCGGCGCGGGTGGAAGAAGACTAGGGTTAGGTGGAATGACCCAAATTTCGGGAGGAGGGTGTTTTATAGGTAGAAGGAGCTAGGAAGCTCCAAATGGAGTGTAGTTTTCTACCACACGATCATGATCCGACGACGGAGAGCATGGAAGTGACTTAGATGGGTTATTGGGCTGTTTTGAAGGGGTGTTGAGCTGCAACCCAAAAGAGGCCTTTGCGTGAGTGCGTTAACTGCTGAGTACCAAACGAGCTCCAAATGACCAAACTTGACGGTGGTCACCGGTGGTGTACCAAGGCCACTTGACAAACCTCGTCCATTCCGAGAAAGTTTAGTACCCGCCACGGAAAAATGTAAAAGGGGACGCCGGGGACATAGGAGTGCCGGATTGCAAAACGGACAACGGGAAAATGCTCGAATCATGAGACGAACACGATGCAAATGCGATGCACATGATGACATGATATGAAATGCACGACATGGACAAAATGCAAAAATGAAGAAAAAGCCAACCACGGAGGGAATATCATATCACAATGCCAAAATGGCAAGAGTTGGAGTTACAAATATGGAAAGTTACATCCGGGTGTTACAACACTCCACCACTACAAGAGGATCTCGCCCCAGATCTAGGACCGAAAGAACTCCGGATATTCGAACGGAGGTGATCCTCGCCCCTGTGTGGTTTCTCGTCGGAATGGTGTGACCACTTCACTTTCAGGAATTTGATTGACTTGTTGCAGTCTTGCGCCGGTTTCTTCAAGAATAGCAATGGGTGCTCATGATAAGAGAGATCTTCTTGGAGGTCAATTTCTTCGGTTGATAGTGCGCTTAGAGTCTTGAAGCACTTGCGGTTGTGACACATGAAACACATCGCACGCTCGCGGGTTGGACGGAAGCTCGTTGATAGGCTAGATCGCTTCTTTGCCAATGATCTTGAAAGGACCCACGATCTAGGGGCAAGCTTCCCTTTGATACCGGGTTTACGAGTGCCTTTCATTGAGAGACGCGAGGTAGACATGGTCTCCGATTTCAAAAGCCACATCACGGTGCTTGTCATCATAATAGTTTTCTTCTAGCGATTGCGCTGCTTTGAGATTCTCACGAATGACTTTGCACATTTCTTCGCTTCGTGATCAAGTCGCTGCAAGAAGTTGCCGTCACCGTCCTCGACCAATTGAGAGGAGTACGCACTTTCTGCCATAGAGAATTTCAATGGGGCCTTGCCCAACTCGCTTGAAGTTGTTGTTGTAGGAGAACTCGCATATGGAAGACAATCTTCCCACTTCATACCAAGGAAATGACACAAGCCCCGAGCATATCTTCAAGGATTTGATTGACTCGCCGACTTGGCCACTTGTTTGAGGATGGAAAGCTGTGCTGAAACGAATGTTGGTGCCCATGGCCTTCAAAAGAATCCCAAAACTTGAGGTAAAGATGCTGCCACGGTCTCAAGAGATCAATTGTGGAATGCCGCAAGGAGACAATCTCGAGGTGTATAGCTCGCCAACCGAGCTGTTGTGATAGATTCTTTGATAGGAAGAAAATGAGCCACTTTAGTAAGCTTGTCAATGACAACAAAGATAGCATCATTTCCACGCTTGGACTTTGGAAATCCAGTCACGAAGTCCATTTCGATATGATCAAACTTCCATTCTGAATAGCAAGAGGTTGGAGGAGACCAGCTGGTCGCTGGTGTTCGCTTTCACCCTTCTCGCAAACATCACACTCATTCACGAATTGAGCAATTTCGCTTCATTCGAGTCCACCAATATGACTGCTTGAGGTCATGGTACATCTTCGCATTTCCGTGATGAATGGATAGAAGCGAATTGTGCGCCTGCTCATAATGACTTTACGAGATCACCCTTAGGAACCACAATCCGTCCTCAAGAAAAGAGTATCTTTGTCATCAATGTGGAAGCACTTGTATTTGAATGCCCTTGTCGATACCACGCTTCACCTTTTTCACCATGGTATCCAGGAGTTGAGCCTCACGAATTTGGTCTTCCAAAGTAGGAGAGACTATGAGGTTGGCAAGAAAGCCTTGAGGAACAACTTGAAGATTCAGCTATGGAAAGCTTCACAGAGATCCGTTGAAGGGCTTGAGGATTAAACTGCTGCAGAAGCCTTCCTGCTCAAAGCATCTGCAATCACATTGGCCTTGCCTCGAGTATATTCAATACTTGGGTTGTACTTTGAATCATTTCACCCATCGAGTTTGCCTCGAGGTTGAGGTTGGGTTGAGGAAGATATACTTGAGACTCTTGTGATCGTGAAAATGTCCACTTTCCTTCCCAACAAGAGATGTCTCCATGTTATCAATGCATGGACAATCGCCGCCAACTCAAGATCGTGAGGGGTAGTTCTTTCGCTGGGCTTCAACCGACGAGAGGTATAGGCCACAACTCTCTTCTCTTGCATTAACATAGCACCGAGACCTTGAAGAGAAGCATCACGTAAAACTTCAATGGCTTGGATTCATCAGAGGAGTTAAGACAGAGCTGTGACGAGTTTCTCTTTGAGAGTATTGAAAGCAACGCCACACTCGTGAGACCGTATATACTTCACATGCTTCGAGGAGGTTGGAAAGAGGCTTTGCAATCTTAGAGAAGTTCTCAACGAATCTTCGCAATAGCTTGCAAGACCAAGAAAATCATGGGCTGCTTGACATTCCGAGGAGGTTCCCAATTCACAATCGCGACACCTTCTCGGATTAACAGTGATGCCCTTGGCGGAGATGATATGACCAAGGTAAAGAACTTCATCAAGCCAAAACTCACATTTAGAAAACTTCGCATAAAATTGATGCTCTCTGAGCTTGTCGAGCACCAATCGCAAATGTTTGGCATGATCCTTCTTATTCTTGGAGAAGACCAAAATATCATCCAGATAGACCAAGACGAATTCATTGGTGTAGGGGTTGAAGATGAAGTTCATCATTCGAGAGAATGTTGGAGAAGCATTGACAAGGCTGAAAGACATGACAGTATATTCATAAGAACCAAAGCTTGTTCAATGTTGTCTTGGGAATATCTTGTTCACGAATGCAAATCTGATGATAACCCATACGAAGGTCAAGCTTGAGAACACTTTAGCACCTTTGAGTTGCTCAAAAGCTCATTGATGTTGGGAAGTGGATACTTGTTCTTGATAGTCTTCTTATTCAATGGACGGTAATCGACGCAAAGTCGGTCCGCGCCATCCTTCTTCTCGACAAAAAGAACACCACAACCCCAAGGAGATGAACTCGGTCCGATCAAACCCAGACGCTTTGTTCATCGAAGCTGTTTCTTCAATTCCTTCAGCTCATTAGGTCCAAGCTTGTATGGACGCTTGCAAACGGGTTCAAAGGTTGTGCTCAAGATCGATAACGAATTCAATTGGCCGGTGAGGAGGCATACCCGGAAGCTCTTCTGGAAAGACATCTTGATACTCACAAATGACCAGAATCTGAGAGATAACATCCAACTCGCCTCTTCTCATTGAGAGAAAACAACCAATGGTTTCATCACGAAGCGCATAGATGATCACATCATTAGAAGAGTGTGTCAATTGAATTTCCTCGGCAGCACAATCAAGCTGAGCTTTGTGCCGAGAAAGCCACCCATCCCAAGAATAAGATCAATATCCGAGTCACCAAGGACAATTGGTTTAGCCAGAAATCTATAGTCGCCCATCTTGATTGTGGTATCCGAACCACCAAACTGAGCTCAACCGCTTACCCGGAGAAACGACATCCATGGGTTTACCCAAATGTGAAGAAGTGAATTCATGCTTGGCAAAAACGGTCTTGACATGAAACAATGCGATGCACCAAGATCAAATAAAACTTTTGCAGAATATCATTAATCGAAGATTACCCATTATCACATTAGTAGATTCTTCCGCTTGAGCTGCATTCATCATATTCACCTTGGCATGCTTTGGATTATGCTTGACCACGCATTGCTTGAAGATCTCACAGAGGAGGAGGCGGAAGGCGCTTTGGTTGAAGCATTTGTTCGATAGTGACCTTTCTCACGACATTTGTTGCAAGTCACCTCCGAGAGCGGACGGTGATAAGGAGCATTTGACCTTGGAGCTTGAGAATTTGACTTGTTCTCGATAGCCTGGGTTGGGTGGGTGGGAAGATCCACCACCACCTGAGTTCTTCTCACGATAAGGCCGACGGAATGGAGGAGGAGGAAGGTAGAACTTCGCTGCTTGAGAGGAAGAAGAAGACTGAATGCATCCCCGATTCTCTTCTTAGAAGCCTCACATTTGAGCTGGGCAGCTTGCTTCAAAGGCCATGTTGTAGAATTCATCATACTTTTCTCGCTCAAAAGCACGAGAGCTAATTGCAGATCTTCTCCGAGGCCACCTCTCGAATTGATAGATCATACTCTTTCATCGTGGCGCCTTGCTTAGCGGGCGAGCGAAGTTTCGAACTGGATATTGTATTGATACACGACATGTTGCCTTGTTTGAGATTGCGAACTCCTCACGCTTGCTCTCAACAACACTTTTCGAATGTGGTGAGCTTTGAAGTCTCATGAACTCATCCTGTAATGACACGACCTCCTCTCGAATCTTTGTATTGCGGGTACCACTCGCAGCTTGGTCCTTGAGTTGAAACGAAGCAAACTTGACAAAGTCCTCGTGTCCGACATTGCTACATTCAAATGTTTGCAGATGTCCACAAGCCAATCGTCAAGCGCTCGTAGCCTCGGCTACGTAAGCTGAAAGACTTTGGCTGATTAGCGAGGAACCGATTGAGGGTAGCAAAGTGCGGCTGGTTGTTGCCTTGACCTTGATTTCCTTTGATTGCCTTGCCCTTGGGTACGCTTCTGCAAGAGTTGCAAAATCATCTCGAGCATTGGCATTGGTGGCTGCCATGATAGTTGCCATGCCTCCGGAGGCGGAGGTGGAGGTGGAGGGTTCGATCGACTCCCATCATTATGCTCCGGATTCAGACGCTACATGGAGCCATCCTCAAGAGGGTGACATCCGTTAGCACTTTGATAGACAGATAGCCAAGTTGAATCAACGGATAGAAATTGCAACATATAGTCTTCACAATAGACATCCAAGAAGGATGAACGAATGAATTCCAAAGCTAACATCACACGCCCATTAAGGTGATAAGCCACTTGATTAAGGGTTGATGAAAAAATAACAAGGTATGACTAGAACAAATAAGTGGTAAGGATTACCCAATCACAAACCAAATATTCATGGAAGAAATGCTAAGAGCTACTTGAATCCCACCTATAAACTCCCAAACTTTCTCGGTTATGCAACTGGTGATGGGGACACAGGGACACAAAATATATCACCCAAACTAACAATACCTAGATCCAGCTTGTATCCATCCGTCAACACATAACCAAGAAACCTTCGAAATCGTGGTACCTCGACCTTCAAAAGCATCCGTTATATGAGTCATGGCAATACTCCCGAGCTCGCCTCAAGATCGGGTTATCGGGTTATCTCACCAACAACTGCACAAAAGAGATTTTCGATGTCGGCAAAGCTCGTATTCCAGAATCTGCAACGATAAAATTGTGACGACAACACCCTGGAGCTCAACTCCCGGACACCGCCACAACCCCTAAATGTCGAGGCACCAAGAACTATGTTCTCGCCACAAAACCATCGAACGATTCCAAGATACCCGCAAGATCCTAAAATTTTTTAGTGAAATTTGAGGAGAGGAGAGTCAAAACTTCTACGTCAGAGACCTCACCAGAGCGATTTAAGGGACCGGGAGTAAAAAGAATCCTACTCCGATATATATAATCCTAAGACTCAAAACATTTTTGTTCTAGACTCAACAACGCCAAAGAAACAATCAAGCAGGGGCTCCTAAGTCGGGATGGCTCGATACCAACTTGTAACGCCTCGATGCGGTTATATCTCCCACGTGTCGGCACGACTTAGAGGCATAACCGCATTGAAAGCAATGTCGCAAGTGAGGTAATCTTCACACAACCCATGTAATACATAAGGGAAAGAGATACATAGTTGGCTTACAATGCCACTTCACACAATACATAAATAAACATCCATCATCCAGATTGCACTCAAGGTCCGACTATGGAACCAAAATAAAAGAAGACTACCCCAAATGCTACACAGATCCCCGATCGTCCCAACTGGCTCCACTACTCATCATCGTGAAAGACACATAGTAACGACCACGCCTCGTCGAACTCCCACTTGAGCTCGCTATGCTATCTCAGACCGCATAGTCGGCACCTGCAACTGTTTTGGTAGAATCTGTGAGTCACGGGACTCAGCAATCTCACACCCGCGAGATCAAGACTATTTAAGCTTATAGGAAGGACAGAGTTGTGAGGTGGAGCTGCAGCAAGCGACTAGCATATATGGTGGCTACATTCGCAAAAGAGAGCGAGAGGAGAAGCAAGGCGCGGTCGGAAGCTAGTAGCGATCAAGAAGTGATCCTGAACTACTTACGCCAAACATAACTCCAACACCGTGTTCACTTCCGGACTCCGCCGAGAAGAGACCATCACGGTTACACACGCGTTGATGTGTATTAATTAAGGTCAACTTCGGTTTTCTACAACCGACATTAACAAATTCCCATCTGCCTCATAACCGCGGCACGGCTTTCAAAGATAATACCCTGCAGGGTGTCCCAACTTAGCCCATTATAAGCTCTCACGGTCAACGAAGGATATTCTTCTACCGAAGACCCGATCAATCTCGAATCCCGGACTACAAGACATTTCGACAAAGAATAAAACAAGACCAAAGAAAGCCACCGACAGCCGACAACCCGATAGGAGCTGCACATATCTCGCTCGTGGCACATCCGGATAAGTCAAGCTACGAGTAAAACCAAGCCTCGAAGTTTCCCTGGTGGCCCCAAGAAGTTGCTGGTTCGGGCCAGCACTCAAGGAGCACCGTCCGGGGTTAATAAAGATGACCCTCGGCTCGCGAAACCCGGGGAAAAGGCTTAGGTGGCAAATGGTAAAACCAATGTTGGGCCTTGCCGAGGAGTCTTATTCAACGCGAACTGTCAAGGGGATCCCATAAATCACCCAACCGTAAGGAACGCTAAATCAAGGAACATAACACCGTATGACGGAAACTAGGTGGCAAGAGGAACAAAACACTGCATAAGGCCGAGCCTTCCACCCTTTACCAAGTATATAGATGCATTAATAATAGCAGATATATTGTGATATCCCAACAAGTAAACATGTTCCAACAAGGAACAACATCTCCATGTTCCAACAAGGAACAAACTTCATCTTCACCGCAACTAGCAACGCTATAAGAGGGCTGAGCAAAGCGTAACATAGCCAAACAACGGTTTGCTAGGAAAGGATCGTTAGGGGCTTGACATGGCAATATGGATGGCATGATAAGCAAACGACAGGCATCGTAGCATAGGCATAGCAAAAGAGCGAGCATCTAGCAAGCAAACATAGAAGTGATTTCGAGGGTATGGTCATCTTGCCTGCAAAGTTCTCGAGTTGTCGAAAGCTTGATCCTCGTAAGCTTCTCAACAGGTTCCTCGCTCACGCACTCGCCTCCGCTCTACCCAAAGCAAGAACACAAACAATGGAACCACAATAAATCACGGTGCAATGCACAAGCAACATGATGCAATACATGGCATGATATGCGAGATGTGATATGCAATGCGATGCGTTCGAAGGAAAATGATGAACCAGGCATCAACTTGGCAAACCAAGTATGCCGCTGAAAGGTGAGATGATTTCGCTGAAATCGCTAAAAGATCACCGAATCGGATGCACGGTTTGCAAATGACAAGCAAAACAAGAATGGCACAAATCTGCCATTAACAAGATGATGCCACATAGAAAGCAACAAGAAATTAAGCTATCGCACCCAAACGTACTCAACAAAGCATATGGCAGTGAACTACTCAAGATGCTTGACCAAAGATGAACACTGAGCTACGGCTAATTCACACCATAACAGGTCCAAACAAGCATGGCAAAAGTGCAAAATATATCAGCTTCACAGACTTGAGAGAAAATAATCGAACATGGCGTAATCAAAGATCGAAGCAATGTTCGTGAGCAAGCAAACGACATGCTACAGAACTTATAATAGCAAAACAAGGCATGGCATGAATCTACTCAAAGCATAGAATAAATGTCCCTCATCGACCATGAGCCAAAAGGGTCAGAAAACGCAATAGCACCCATGTCAATATAGCAAGTTTCATAATGATTCAGCAAATGGCATGACATTGACAAATTATGAAGGCATCTTCATGAGCTCGATGCACTCACTACAGAGCATTTCAAGATAAACTAAGCATACATCCATTAAGAAGACATGGCATAGAAGCTATACATGGCAAGAACAACATCATAGCATACACGGATCAACTACAACAACCTTGGCAAAATTGAATAACATGTAAACAATCTGCCAGGAAACATTTTATAGCAAAAATAGAGCTCGATTGACTCAAGCTATGGCACTCCATAATTGCAAACAAGGGCATGGATGGATAGTGCATAACCATATGTTCAAAACATCCTTATGAAGTATCTCAAAATATGCATGGATCTCTCAGCATCAAGTTTACATGGCATAAAAATATCAAGAAAACAGGGCTGAAATCAGCAACATCATGAAGCCTAGTTTGCATGCTTGTGCTAGTCACCACAGAGATCACAAAAATACATGGCATACACCCCTGTAAAGATGGCATGGCATATTACAAAACACATGTAGGACTCAAGTTCATAGGATGCACACATCAATCATGGCAAAAATGACAAAAGTGCATGTTCTGATAAGAATCTGAAACTAACATCACATAGCCCTATACTAACAGCATTTCGGGCATCAAGATGAGATCAAATGAAAATGATCCAATGTAATGAAATGATCTACTCTTCGAGTCGAACAATTCGGTATGCTATACGCCCAAAACGGAGCCGTGGGTGCAAAGTTATGGCATGATGAAAATGCAACAAAATTATCACAGTAAATGCCTTAGACGAAAATCGGGGGAAGAAGTCAACCTTCTCGATCCGATCGGATCCGCTGCATCGCTGGTCGAGGGCCGGCGGCGGCTCGCCAGAGAGGAGGAAGGAGGGCAGGGACGAGGTCGGGCGGCGGCGGGCGGAGGGCGGCGGCGGCGACGGACGCCCGGCCGGGGACGGGCGGCGCGGCGCATGGCGGCGGGCGGGGCCGGCGAGGCGGCGTTGGTCGGCGGGCCGGGCCAGCGAGGCGACGGCGGCGAGGTCCGGGGCGGGCGGGCGGGCGATCGAGGCGGCGGAGGGCTCGCCCGTCCCGACGGCGGGCGAGGGCTGCCACGGCCAAAGCGGGCTCATGGTGGAGGCGCGGTGGCGGGCGGCCCGGTGGCGATGTGGCGCTACCTGATTATTGGGCGGCGGCGGCGGGATTTTTGTCCGCCGGACCGGACGGAAGGAAATATGCCCTAGAGGCAATAATAAAGTTATTATTTATTTCCTTATATCATGATAAATGTTTATTATTCATGCTAGAATTGTATTAACCGGAAACATAATACATGTGTGAATACGAGACAAACAGAGTGTCACTAGTATGCCTCTACTTTACTAGCTCGTTAAATCAAAGATGGTTATGTTTCCTAACCATAGACATGAGTTGTCATTTGATTAATCTAGATCACATCATTAGGAGAATGATGTGGTTGACTTGACCCATTCCGTTAGCTTAGCACTTGATCGCTTAGTATGTTGCTTATGCTTTCTTCATGACTTATACAAAGTTCCTGAAACTATGAGATTATGCAACTCCTGCTTACGGAGGAACACTTTGTGTGCTACCAAACGCCACAACGAATCGGGTGATTATAAAGGTACTCTCAGGTGTCTCCAAAAGTATATGTTGAGTTGGCATGAATCGAGATTAGGTTTTGTCACTCCGATTGCTCTGAGAGGTATCTCTGGCCTTGTCGATTATACACATCACATAAGCCTTGCAAGCATTGCAACTAATGAGTTAGTTGTGAGATGATGTATTATGGAACGAGTAAAGAGATTTCACCGTAACTAGATTGAACTAGGTATTGGATACCAACGATCGAATCTCGTAAGTAACATACCGATGACAAAGGAACAACGATGTCGTTATGCGGTTTGACCGATAAAGATCTTCAGAGAATATGTAGGAACCAATATGGGCATCCAGGTTCCGCTATTGGTTATTGACCGAGAATGGTTCTAGGTCATGTCTACATAGTTCTCGAACCCGTAGGGTCCGCACGCTTAACGCTTCGATGACAGTTCATTATGAGTTTATAAGTATTGATGTACCAAGGTTGTTCGAGTCCCGGATGTGATCACGACATGACGAGGAGTCTCAAATGGTCGAGACATAAAGATTGATATATTGGAAGCCTATGTTTGACTTCGAAAGGTTCCGGATGAAAACAGGAAGTTACCGAACACCGGGATTACCGGAACCCCGGGGTCTATGGGCCTTGATGGGCCATAGGGAGAAGAGGAAAGGGCCGCCAGGTAGGCCGCGCGCCCCCCCCTCTAGTCCGAATAGGACAGGAGAGGGGGGCGCCTCTTCCCTCTTCCCCTCCCCAATCCTATTCCAACTAGGAAAGGGGGGTCCCACTCCCTGGGAGTAGGACTCTCCAGCGCCGCCTTGGGCTGGCCGCACTTCTTGCTTTATATACGGGGCAGGGGCACCCCAGACACAAGTTGATCTACGGATCGTTTCAGCCGTATGGTGCCCTTCCACCATATTCCACTTCGTCATATCGTCATGAGCTTAGGCGAAGCCCGCGCCGGTGAAGTCATATCGCGCGAGCTCAGCGGCCGCGCGCCGGTGGAGCATCATCATCGCCACCACGCCGTCAGGTCGACGGAACTCATCCCCGACGCTTTGCTGGATCGGAGCCCGGGATCGCCATCGAGCTGAACGTGTGCTGAACACGGAGGTGCCGTGACGCTCGGTACTTGGATCGCTCGGATCGTGAAGACGCACGACTACATCAACCGCGTTGTTATAACGCTCGCCACGGCCTCACGAGGGTACGTGGACGACATTCTCCCTCTCGCTGTTATGCCATCACCATGGTCTTGCGTGTGCGTAGGGAATTTTTTGAAATTACTACGCTCCCCAACAAAGGGTATCGAGCCAGGTTTTATGCGCTGATGTCATATGCACGAGTAGAACACAAGTGAGTTGTGGGCGATATAAGTCATACCGCTTACCAAAGATGTCATACTTTGGTTCAGCGGTATTGTGAGATGAAGCGCCCGACCGACATTACGCCAGACGCTTACGCGAGACTGGTTTCACCGCTCGAGCACTAGTTGCTTAAAGGTGACCGGAGGGTGTCTGCTCTCTCACTTTAGTTGAACTGAGTGTGGCTACGCCCGTCCTTGCGAAGGTTAAAACAGCACCAACTTGACAAACTATCGCTGTGGTTTTGATGCGAGGTAAGAACGGTTCTTGCTCAGCCCGTAGCAGCCACGTAAAACTTGCAACAACAAAGTAGAGGACGCCTAACTTGTTTTTGCAAGGCATGTTGTGATGTGATGTGGTCAAGACGTGATGCTATATTTTATTGTATGAGATGATCATGTTTTGTAACCGAAGTTATCGGCAATCGGCAGAGCCATATGGTTGTCGCTTATTGTATGAAATGCAACGCCATGTAATTGCTTTACTTTATCACTAAGCAAGAGCGATAGTCGAGAAGCAATAGTTGGCGAGACAACAACGATGCTACGATGGAGATCAAGGTGTCGCTACCGGTGACGATGGTGATCATGACGGTGCTTCGGAGATGGAGATCACAAGCACAAGATGATGATGACCATATCATATCACTTATATTGATTGCATGTGATGTTTATCCTTTATGCATCTTATCTTGCTTTGATTGACGGTAGCATTATAAGATGATCTCTCACTAAAATTATCAAGAAGTGTTCTCCCGAGTATGCACCGCTGCTAAAAGTTCAGAGTACCTGCACACCACGTGATGATCGGGTGATAAGTTCTACGTCCATCTACAACGGGTGCAAGCCAGTTTTGCACACGCAGAATACTCAAAGTTAAACTTGACGAGCCTAGCATATGCAGATATGGCCTCGAACACGGAGACCGAAAGGTCGAGCATGAATCATATAGTAGATATGATCAACATAGTGATGTTCACCATTGAAAACTACTCCATCTCACGGATGATCGGTTATGGTTTAGTTGATTTGGATCACGAATCACTTAGATGACTAGAGAGATATCTGCCTAAGTGGGAGTTTTTAATATGATTAATTGAACTTAAATTTATCATGAACTTAGTACCGATAGTATTTTGCTTGTCTATGTTTATCGTAGATAGATGGCTCGTGCTGTTGTTCCGTTGAATTTTAATGCGCTCCTTGAGAAAGCAAAGTTGAAAGATGATGGTAGCAATTACACGGATCGGGTCCGAATTTGAGGATTATCCTCATTGCTGCACGTAAGAATTACGACCGAAGCACCGCTGGGTGCCGTGCCTGCGCCGAGAGCAACGCCGAAGTTGTGAACGCCCGCGAGCAAAGTCGATGACTACTCTATAGTTCAAGTGTGCCATGCTTTACGGCTTAGAACCGAGTCTTCAACGACGCTTTTGAACGCCATGGAGCATATGAGATGTTCCAGAGTTGAAGTTAATATTTCAAGCAAATGCCCGGATTGAGAGATATGAAGTCTCCAATAAGTTCTATAGCTGCAAGATGGAGGAGAATAGTTCACAAGGAGCACATACTCAAAATGTCCGGGTATAATAATCACTTAATTCAGCCGGGAGTTAATCTTCCGGATGATAGTGTCATTGACAGATTCTCCAATCACCGCCACCAAACTACAAGAGCTTCGTGATGAACTATAATATGCAAGGGATGACTAAGACAATTCCTCGAGCTCTTCGCAATGCTAAAAGTCATGGAGGTAGAAATCAAGAAAGAGCATCAAGTGTTGATGGTCAACAAGACCACTAGTTTCAAGAAAAGGGCAAAGGGAAGAAGAAGGAAACTTCAAAAGAACAGCAAGAAAGTTGCTGCTCAAGAGAAGAAACCCAAGTCTGGACCTAAGCCCAAATCGAGTGTTTTACCGCAAGCGATCGACACCGAAGCGGAACTGCCCCAAGTATTTGGCGGATAAGAAGGATGGCAAGGTGAACAAAGGTATATGTGATATACATGTTATTGATGTGTACCTTACTAGAGCTCGTAGTAGCACTGGGTATTTGATACCGGTTCTGCTGCTAATATTTGCAACTCGATACAGGGACTACGGAATAGGCGAGCACCGGCAAAGGACGAGGTGACGATGCGCTGGGAAACGGTTCCAAAGTCAATGTGATCGCGGTCGGCACGCTACCTCTACATCTACCTTCGGGATTAGTTTTAGACCTAAATAATTGTTATTTGGTGCCGCCGCTGAGCATGAACATTATATCTGGATCTTGTTTGATGCGAGACGGTTATTCATTTAAATCGAGAATAATGGTTGTTCTATTTATATGAGTAATATCTTTATGGTCATGCACCCTTGAAGAATGGTCTATTCTGTTGAATCTCGACAAGTGATACACATATTCATAATGTCGAAGCCAAAAGATGCAGAGTTGATAATGATAGTGCAACTTATTTGTAGCATCGCCGCTTAGGTCATATCGTGTAAACGCATGAAGAAACTCCATACAGATGGACTTTTGGAATCACTTGATTATGAATCACTTGGTACTTATGTAACCGTGCCTCATGGGCAAGATGACTAAAACACCGCTCTCCGGTTGTATGGAGAGAGCAACAGATTTATTGGAAATCATACATACGATGTATGTGGTCCGATGAATGTTGAAGCTCGTGCGGATATCGTTATTTTCTCACCTTCACAGATGATTTAAGCAGATACGGGTATATCTACTTGATGAAGCATAAATCAAACATTTGAAAAGTTCAAAGAATTTCAGAGTGAAGTTGAAAATCATCGTAACAAGAAAATAAAGTTTCTACGATCTGATCGTGGAGGAGAATATTTGAGTTACGAGTTTGGTCTACATTTAAAGCAATGCGAATAGTTTCACAACTCACGCCACCGGGAACACCACAGCAGAATGGTGTGTCCGAACGTCGAATCGTGATTTTACTAGATATGGTGCGATCTATGATGTCTATTTCCGATTTACCGCTATCGCTTTGGGGTTATGCTTTAGAGACGGCCGCATTCACGCTAAATAGGACACCGCCAAAATCCGCTGAGACGACACCTTATGAACTATGGTTTAGCAAGAAACCAAAGTTGTCGCTTCGAAAGTTTGGAGTTGCGATGCTTATGTGAAAAACTTCAACCCGATAAGCTTGAACCCAAATCGAAAAATGTGTCTTCATAGGATACCCAAAGGAGACAATTGGGTATACCTTCTATCACAGATCCGAAGGCAAGACATTCGTTGTTAAGAATGGATCCTTTCTAGAGAAGGAGTTTCTCTCGAAAGAAGTGAGTGGAGGAAAGTGGAACTTGATGAGGTAATAGTACCAGCTCCCTTATTGAAAGTAGTTCATCACGTAAATCGGTTTCGTGACATCTACACCAATTAGCGAGGAAGATAATGATAATGATCATGAAACTTCAGATCAAGTTGTCACCGAATCAGAGATCAACCAGAATAAAATCCGCACTGAATGGTACGGTAATCCTATTCGAAGTCATGCTACTAGATCATGGTGAACCCACGAACTATGAAGAAGCGATGGTGAGCCCAGATTCCGCAAAATGGCTTGAAGCCATGAAATCTGAGATGGGATCCATGTATGAGAACAAAGTATGGATTTTGGTTGACTTGCCCGATGATCGGCAAGCCATTGAGAATAAATGGATCTTTAAGAAGAAGACCGACGCCGATGGTAACATAACTGTTTATAAAGCTCGACTTGTTGCAAAAGGTTTTCGACAAGTTCAAGGGGTTGACTACGATGAGACTTTCTCACCCGTAGCAATGCTTAAGTCTGTCCGAATCATGTTAGCAATTGCTGCATTTTATGATTACGAAATTTGGCAAATGGATGTAAAACTGCATTCTTGAATGGATTTCTAGAAGAAGAGTTGTATATGATGCAACCGAAGGTTTTGTTGATCCAAAAGTGCTAACAAAGTGTGCAAGCTCCAACGATCAATTTATGGTCCGTGCAAGCCTCTCGAGTTAGAATAAACGCTTGATAGTGTGATCAAAGATATGGTTTTATATGCACTTTGGAGAAGCCCGATTTACAAGAAAGTGAGTGGGAGCTCAGAGCATTTCTAATATTATATGTGGACGATATATTGTTAATTGGAAATGATATAGAATTTCTGGATAGCATAAAAGGATACTTGAATAAAAGTTTTTCAATGAAAGACCTCGGTGAAGCTGCTTACATATTGGGCATTAAGATCTATAGAGATAGATCAAGACGCTTAATTGACTTTCACAAAGCACATACCTTGATAAAATTTTGAAAAGTTCAAAATGGATCGTGCAAAGAAAGGTCTTTTACCCGTGTTACAAGGTGTGAAATTGAGTCGACTCAATGCCCACCACAAAGCAGAAGATAGAGAGAAAATGAAAATGTTCCTATGCTTCAGCCATAGGCTCTATCATGTATGCAATGTTGTGTACCGACCGACGTGTGCTTAGCAATAAGCTTGGCAGGAAGGTACCAAAGTAATCCAGAGTGGATCATCGACAGCGGTCAAGAACATCCCAAATACCGAAAAGGACTAAGGATATGTTTCTCGATATGGAGGTGACAAAGAGCTAATCGTTAATGGTTACGCCGATGCAAGCTTTGACACCGATCCCGACGATTCTAAATCGCAAACCGGATACATATTTTTATTAAACGGTGGAGCTGCTCGGTTGGTGCAGTTCTAAACAAAGCGCCGTGGCGGGATCTACATGTGAAGCGGAGTACATAGCTGCTTCGAAGCAGCAAATGAAGGAGTCTCGATGAAAGAGTTCATTTCCGATCTAGGTGTCATACCTAGTGCATCGGGACCAATGAAGATCTTCTCGTGACAATATCGTGCAATTGCCTTGGCAAAGGAATCCAGATTTCACAAGAGGACCAAGCATATCAAGAGACGCTTCAATTCCATTCGGGACCAAGTCCAAGTGGGAGACATAGAGATTTGCAAGATACATACGATCTGAATGTTGCGCACTGCTGACTAAGCCTCTTCCACGAGCAAAACATGATCAGCACCAAGACTCCATGGGTGTTAGAATCATTACCGTAATCTAGATTATTGACTCTAGTGCAAGTGGGAGATCAAGGAAATATGCCCTAGAGGCAATAATAAAGTTATTATTTATTTCCTTATATCATGATAAATGTTTATTATTCATGCTAGAATTGTATTAACCGGAAACATAATACATGTGTGAATACGTAGACAAACAGAGTGTCACTAGTATGCCTCTACTTTACTAGCTCGTTAAATCAAAGATGGTTATGTTTCCTAACCATAGACATGAGTTGTCATTTGATTAACTAGATCACATCATTAGGAGAATGATGTGATTGACTTGACCCATTCCGTTAGCTTAGCACTTGATCGCTTAGTATGTTGCTTATGCTTTCTTCATGACTTATACAAAGTTCCCGAAACTATGAGATTATGCAACTCCTGCTTACGGAGGAACACTTTGTGTGCTACCAAA
This sequence comes from Aegilops longissima, assembly GCA_021605205.1. Taxonomy (NCBI): domain Eukaryota; kingdom Viridiplantae; phylum Streptophyta; class Magnoliopsida; order Poales; family Poaceae; genus Aegilops; species Aegilops longissima. Next base: position 20,601 of record JAHIAM010006465.1, on the reverse strand, counting down.
CGTCACAACGTGAATCGGGTGATTATAAAGGTACTCTGTGTGTCTCCAAAAGTATATGTTGAGTTGGCATGAATCGAGATTAGGTTTTGTCACTCCGATTGCTCTGGAGAGGTATCTCTGGCCTTCTCGGTTATACACATCACATAAGCCTTGCAAGCATTGCAACTAATGAGTTAGTTGTGAGATGATGTATTACGGAACGAGTAAAGAGACTTACCGTAACGAGATTGAACTAGGTATTGGATACCAACGATCGAATCTCGTAAGTAACATAGCGATGACAAAGGAACAACGATGTCGTTATGCGGTTTGACCGATAAAGATCTTCATAGAATATGTAGGAACCAATATGGGCATCCAGGTTCCGCTATTGGTTATTGACCGAGAATGGTTCTAGGTCATGTCTACATAGTTCTCGAACCCGTAGGGTCCGCACGCTTAACGCTTCGATGACAGTTCATTATGAGTTTATAAGTATTGATGTACCAAGGTTGTTCGAGTCCCGGATGTGATCACGGACATGACGAGGAGTCTCAAATGGTCGAGACATAAAGATTGATATATTGGAAGCCTATGTTTGACTTCGGAAAGGTTCCGGATGAAAACAGAAGTTACCGAACACCGGGATTACCGAACCCCGGGGTCTATGGGCCTTGATGGGCCATAGGGAGAAGAGGAAAGGGCGGCCAGGCAGGCCGCCCTCCCCCTCTAGTCCGAATAGGACAGGGAGGGGGGCGCGCCTTCCCTCTTCCCTCCCCAATCCTATTCCAATTAGGAAAGGGGGGAGTCCTACTCCCTGGGAGTAGGACTCTCCAGCGCCGCCTTGGGCTGGCCGCACTTCTTGCTCCTTTATATACGGGGCAGGGGGCACCCCAGACACAAGTTGATCTACGGATCGTTCCTTAGCCGTGTGCGGTGCCCCTTCCACCATATTCCACTTCGGTCATATCGTCATGAGCTTAGGCGAAGCCCCGCGCCGGTGAAGTCATATTGTCGTGGAGCTTAGGCGAAGCCCCGCCGGTGGAGCATCATCATCGCCACCACGCCGTCGTCTTCGACGGAACTCATCCCCGACGCTTTGCTGGATCGGAGCCCGGGATCGCCATCGAGCTGAACGTGTGCTGAACACGGAGGTGCCGTGACGCTCGGTACTTGGATCGGTCGGATCGTGAAGACGACGACTACATCAACCGCGTTGTTATAACGCTCGCCACGGTTCACGAGGGTACGTGGGCGTACACTCTCCCTCTCGCTGCTATGCCATCACCATGGTCTTGCGTGTGCGTAGGAAATTTTTGAAATTACTACGCTCCCCAACACGGACGTGTCCGTGGCGCGGGTGGAAGAAGACTAGGGTTAGGGGTGGAATGACCCGAAATTTCGGGAGGAGGGGTGTTTTATAGGTAGAAGGAGCTAGAAGCTCCAAATGGGGTGTAGTTTTCGCCACACGATCGTGATCCGACGACGGAGAGCATGGAAGTGACTTAGATGGGTTATTGGGCTGTTTTGAAGGGGTGTTGGGCTGCAACACAAAGAGGCCTTTGCGAGAGCGCTGTTAACTGCTGAGTACCAAACGAGCTCCAAATGACCCGAAACTTGACAGTGGTCTACCGTGGTGTACCAAGGCCACTTGACAAACCTCGGTCCATTCCGAGAAAGTTTAGTACCGCCACGGAAAAATGTAAAAGGGGACGCCGGGGACATAGGAGTGCCGGATTGCAAAACGGACAACGGGGAAAATGCTCGGAATCATGAGACGAACACATATGCAAATGCGATGCACATGATGACATGATATGAAATGCATGACATGGACAAAATGCAAAAATGAAGAAAAACCCAACCACGGAGGGAATATCATATCACAATGCCGAAAATGGCAAGAGTTGGAGTTACAAATATGGAAAGTTACATCCGGGGTGTTACAAATTCATAATGCCCACCTTCTCTAGTAAAACCTGACACGTGCTTTGTCAAACTAGGCATGGACCATGTTTCCCAATAAAAACATCCCCGTTGAGTACGCCGGGATGGAAGATAGGACACGAGTTAGTGATACTAAATCTCACATCAAAGGACGCGAATTTGGCCCTCCATGCAGCCTCCTATCACGCAACCTCGGTACAGGAGGGCTTCCCACTCAACGATGCTAAGGTCGAGCGATCAGAGGCAATCCTAGATAGGAGATGTAAAGGCACCAATTTACAAGTAAGCAAGTTAGCCTCACACTAGCCATCCCCATGGCCATACGACTTCGCACTTATGGAAGTTAATTTTTACCCGGACATTGCTTCAAAACGAAGAAGCAATAAGTTTGACAATTGCAATTCTTTGGTTGTCAAGTTCAACGAGGAGCATAATCCCGTTTGCATATTGAAGCTGGGAGACTCCCCCAGGAATCAAGTGGGACATACACCAGTTAGATGACCGACCTCCCAAGCCCTATCAAACATCGCAGCAAGACCATCGGCGACAATGTTGAATCACAATGGGGACATCATGCCTTCTTGGCCCAACCAGAGCCTGCAGGATATTTTGACATCTTGGAAAGTGACATGGGATATTGGACGTTATTTTTCGACTGTGCAGGATCATGGGAGATGATAGTGGTGTATGGTCTGGCTGACCATAATTGCTCACCAGAAATTCTTGGTGAAATCTATAATAAGGTGACTTCGAACGCGCTACCAGTATTATGGGAAGTGACTTTAACCCTATTTTCTGCGGTGTGGAGAAAACAACGCCAATATATGCTAACCGTGGGTCCACCAGTTCAACGACGCTATTTGTTGTGATGGTGTTGCGAGCATTTCGTAGGGGCGGAGCCAGATTCACATGGACGAATAGATAGATCAAACCTATCCGAAGTGTCCTGGATCGTGTCATCGTGATCGTCGACTGGGAGGACGCTTCCCCACAATGCTCAAGTGGTGGCTGAGACTAGGATTGGGTTGGATCACACCCTCCGCTTCGAGCTCAAGGAAGGTGAAAAGGAGCATAACCCTAGATTCTACTCTGGAACTAGTTGGTTTGGGGGGTGAGGGATTCATGCCCTTTGTGGTAGATAAATGACACAAATTTAGGGAGGTTACTCGTGCTAGGTGGGGCCTCATCGATCAATGGTATGCGCTGACGGGTCCGTTGTAGTCTTTCCTATGAGGCTGGGGAGCCCGGGACACAAAACTGCATAAAGTTGAGCTTTTTGTGGAGACCGAAGCCCTTGATGGGAGGCGGATCTCAATCTTCATTCAAATGACGAGTAGGCTGAATCGGTGGCGGAGGTTTGGGCTGCATTCTAGGGCGGGGGGGGCATCAACGGGCTAGCGAGTGGCAAACAATATGTGTTATGGGCTGATTTTCCTTCACATATGGGCTAAATACTAAGGAGTGTTTCCAAAACTTCAGATAGGCTGAGGGGCCAACTGTCAAGGTTGGCCTCGAGAGCTCCGCCACTGGCTGAATGATGGGGGCAGTAGAAAAAAAGTTTTGGTGACAAAAGGGCTCGCGTGGTGTACTGGCGCTAACGCGTGTACTTATTTTTGTTGTAGTGTCTCCCTTGCCTTGGCAGTGCTCCAATCAGCGGCACCAATGGCACCAATAAGCATTTTTTTTGCGGGGACAATAAGCAGATAGCCACTCGTCCTTCAGGGCGATGGCCACTTGCGTAGAGTTTGCACCATTTTGGAGTGTGATGTAGGGATGGCGGCTTGCTGCGGTGCTCATCTCTGACCAAGTTGAACGAAGACGGTGGGGCTGGGATCTGGCACGTTCGGGATGATACGGGTCGATGTGCCACAAAGACTGGGGTGTTTGTTTCGCGAACTTATCGATTTAGAACTTAAAAGTTTCTATAAGTCCCATCTAAACCAAACAGTAAGGACTTATCGACTTATCGTGGTGATTTAGACTTATCAAATAAGACTCTCGCGAGGAGCTTATTGGGACTTATTCGCTCAGTGTCGCTTCCCACACGCCCGTCGCCCGCCCGTCGCCCGCCTCGCTCTCGCCTCGTCGCCGCCTGCCTCTGCCTCGTCGCCGCCCGCCTCGGTTCGCCGCCCGTCGCCGCCTCCTCTCGCCTCGCCGCCCGCCTCGGTTCGCCGCCTGTCGCCGCCCGCCTCTCGCCCGCCGCCGCCACGCCCGGTTCGCCTCGTCGCCGCCCACCTCGGTTCGTTTCGCCTCAAGGTAACGGTACCTCCAATCACGGACAGGCCCTCTCCGAGCCTCGTTGCAGCGGTGCAACATGGACTTATAAGGCCCTCAGAACAAACAGGTAGGGACTGGGACTTATAAGTCCTCAGAACAAACAGATAGTGACTTATGACTTATAAGTTGACTTAAAAAAGTCCTAGGACTTATGAAACAAACAGGGCCTGATTTCATCACGTGCGGCGTGCCATCTATAGTTAACTGAATAGGCAACATGCTCTGCAATAGAGCTCTTCTAGGCATGGCAGTTGCTCGCGGCCTTCTCCGGCAGTGTCACGGCGGCGGTGGAGTCCCGTAATGTATGACGTCAGGTTTGGCACAGGTGTTGAAGATGCACGCGTTCTTGCATGCACGAATTGCGGAGGAGCGAGGACCGAGGCGCCAGGTGGGGAAAATGAGCGAGGACCGAATTCCGTGCTAGTAATGCGTGTGCGACGTTCATCTTCCGACTCCGGTCCCCGAGCCAGACGCCATGAACGCACGCTCGTCTATATATTCAGCGCCCGCGTGTGCTTCTCTACTGCCACACAGCATGGCCTCGCCTAAGTCATCTCCTGGCCAGCTCGTCGCGGTGCCGCCGTCCAACATCGGCGAGCAGCTCCTCCGCCTGCTGGACAGCAAGGAGGGGGCGGACGTCACTTTCCAGGTCGGCAGCCGCGAGTTCGCCGCGCACACGCTCGTGCTCGCCGCTCGATCGCCGGTCTTCCACGCGACGTTCTTCGAGCAGCAGCAGACAAACGGCTCCCGGCGCGTGGTGCCGTACGTGTCGATGGCGTGGGGAGGCCGCCTTCGAGGCGCTCCTCCACTTTGCCTACGCGGACGAGCTGCCCCGGCGACGGCCGAGCTTCGCCGCCGGCTCGGCCGCGACCGGCACGAGGATGGAGGCGGCTGGGGACTTGATCGCCGCGGCCGACACGTACGGCATGGAGAGGATGCGTCTCCTGTGCGAGCGCGCGCTGTGCGAGGCCGTCGCCGACGCGTACACCGCGGCCGCCACGCTGGTGCTCGCCGTCCGGCTCCGCTGCACGCAGCTCAAGGCCTTCTGCGTCGAGTACATCGCCAAGCCGGGAGTGTTGAAGGCCATGATCGGCTCCGACGCGTACGTGTCGCTCAAGGAGTTCTGTCCGGATGTTCTGGTCGAGATCATGGAGAAAGTCGTCGCCGTGCTTGTTGTGCAGGGTAATGGCAATGGTAGCCCCTCGCCGCCTTCTCTTAGCCAGCGTCTGAATGATGACGGCACGACCAATCTACGTACACGTCACCAGCTATTCGAGTTCGTTCACCCTATTGAGGAGCCTACTTTGGCCATTCATCCTGTCGGTATTTCGTGGCTCCCACCCTACTGAGTATTGTGAGTATTATTGTGAACCACGCGCGTATAGCACGAATTAGTTCGTCATACGGTCGCGTTCCTTCTACTCCCTCCGTTCCTAAATATTTGTCTTTCTAAAAATTTCAAATGATGACTATATACAAAGCAAAATGAGTGAATCTACACTCTAAAATATGTCTATATACATTCGTATGTGGTGACCATTTAAAATCTTTAAAAAGACAAATATTTAAAAACGGAGGGAGTAGTTTTGTCTGTCATTCTGTGAACTTTTGATGCCATTTTGCCCATGCTTAAGTGTTTTCTTAATTCACGGAGTTGTGGAAATCTGAAAACGGAGAGAGAAAAAAACACAAACACAACAAAAGCACAGGCACCGCAAGACTGAAAAATGCAATAACTTCGCTAACTTTAGCATTTATCAACAAAAAGCATATAGAATATCCAATTGACGGACGCAAGCCGAGTATTTCACAAAAATACCACATTTGAGGTGGTCGTCCCACTGAATTGCCACTTTCAAACAATCGACCAAAAACTACCATTTTCAAGTAATCTTGTTGCAAAAACTACCGAAAACGTTTGAGGTGGTCGTCCCAGACCTGGCAACATCTCTCTTTCTTGCACACAGGCGTGGCAGTCGAGCGGCGGAGCTCGCGGCGCGGCCGGCAAGCCAACATGACTCGTGCTCGAGGTCTCCTTCCTTCGTCACCGGTCCTGAACCACGTGTACACGAAAGGGAGCAGCAGCGCCACGCCGTGCTCCTGGACAGCTGCGCCGTGGTCCTGACAGGAGCGTGCCGGGCCTGTGTTCGTAGCTGAGTCATGGTGCATCTCGCAGGCCAGCAGCGCACCGGCCAAGCTAGCACACGAGCAGCTGGATGCATCCAGCAGCTTATGTGCTAGTTGATAAGCACATTTCATATACTCCCTCTGTTCACTTTTATAAGTCGTTTCAGACAAGTGAAATTATGCTGTTTTGCACACTGTCTGAAACAGGTACAAAGCCTTATAAAAATAAGCAGAGGGAGTATGTAATTTTGGCATACAGATATATCATTTGTTAAGTTCTGACCATCAAATCTTGCTATTAAATATTGAATAGTTGAATGAAAATTATATGAAGGGATTGTTTACTAGTCTTTTGTCTATTTTGCAGAAATGTGCGCAAAGGTACTATAATAGTCAAGATTTCGTCTATGTTGTGCTCGGCAACAGAAATTGCCATGAAAAATGTTTGATTTGTCACGGTCAAAGAAACTGATGTCAAATTTATAGTGGAGTCTATAAAAATGATGTGTATCTTTTGGAATTGAAGAAGAGGGGCGGGTAGGAGGTATGGCCAGGTCCAAGACCCTCCAGCCGTTGCAACAACCGCCTAGTAGCGTAGGATAACACCGCCGTCTGCCCAAGCGGAGGACCACCTCGTTGGGGCGAAGAAGGATGCTATCGGGGATATACCCCGCGGTAATGACCCGGCCGGAAGTATAACCTGGCCGGACTTGGCTCTTCATCGATGACTCGCCGGAGGGCTGGCGACTCACGGGTCTGGCGGCTCACTGGTCAGACGACTCACGAGCCTGACGACTCACGGATGACCCCGGCGGCGGGTCAGATAGAAGACTAGGCTCAAGGCCCAGAAGGCCGGCTCATGTTATGCTAGGCCGGCTTAAGAGGAAAGCGTAAAGAATATTCCCTTACAAAGGAAGCAAGACTAGGACTCCACTTGTAATTGAGTAATCCTAATCCTACTACGACTAGTCATGTAACCCGCCCCTTCAACTTATATAAGGAGGGGCAGGGCACCCCAAGAGGGGACAAGGAATAAGAAACAATCTCTAGGGCTAGACACAACTAAAGGGGAGCCGGCTTATGCGGCGACTCCCTCATGAGCATAATGAGACCTAGCCACAAACAACATGTAGGGCTATTACCGGATGATGTTTCCCGGGGCCCGAAGCTGTCTAAATCATTGTCTTATGTGTTGATCCGCCTTGCGTCTCTCGATTCCGACCAACCCCTTCAAGCTACCGCGTAGATGCGTTGGCCTCACGACTAAGTCCTCACACTAGGACATCTGCCGTGACAATTCCACGACAGTTGCCACTGTGCCCTCGTAGCTGTAGATGGAATCACGACCTCCGATGCCTCGCCACCAGTGACCATCGACCCGGCCGGAAACACACACCTTCACCGTTGCGCAGCCATAACGTCTGCCTCAGGTCGTCATCCATATATCACATCTTACCAACGAAGGTTAATAGAGTAGAGATCTCCCCGTCGCCGCCTTCATTGACCAGTGTCAAGACTTAGCCCGGCCACTAGTCTCTAATAGTAGCCAAGGGAAGAGAGGACGGAGAGATACGATGCGGCTGCAGTTGGGAAGGGAGGAGGCGGCGGCTGTTAGGTTTCCTGACCTCAAGCAAAACTTGTAGGGGCAAACAATCTGACAAACCGATTGATTATTAGATTCATTTTAGTCGATTTTGCAGAAAAGGAAGGCAAATCGAAATCCACTGGAGGGAAGAAAACTGATCGAGCGATGTTTCTTAGTGATGCTTGTTGCTGCATATCACGGGGATGAAGACCTATTCAACTTAGGATAGATGTTTAAAGTTATTCTGAATACCAGTTTGTTTGGTTGGTTTGATGGGTTTCTTTTTCCTGGAGCAGTGGCGGGAACAGCTTGATTAGGATTCAAAGGATTTACATAAGGTTTCATAGAACATTACGTATATGTAGCCTTAGCAGTGGCGTGTCTTCTCTTCTGCTTCAACAGGTGTCGACTGACACTACCATGGGAACAATGTTTCATCTAGCACACTGCACACGTAAAATTTTGAAGGCAGCACACGAAAAATCCGAACAATCTGATCTTGCTCACACATTCCTGAACCTTTTTTCTATCTTATATTTTGATCAGAAGTTTGGTATAAGTAAAATAAAGTGGAATTGGTTTAGAAGGTAAGTAAATTAAGTTGATTGATTATCATATAGGGTAGGTTGGACGAAGAGGGGTGGGAAGAAAGGTGAAATGAAAACCTTACGTTCTTTTTAAGTAGTAGAGAAGATGGGTGGGTAGGAAAGGTACGGCCACCTGCCTTCGGCAAAACAAACTCGTCGTTGCCTGGATGGATCTGAAGGTCCAAGACCCTCCAGCCCATTGCAACACCGCCTAGCAGGTCCAAGACCCTCCAGCCCATTGCAACACCGCCTAGCAGCGCAGGACGACACCGCCATCTTCTCGTCCAAATGGAGGACCACCTCGTTGGATCAAAGAAGGTTGCCATTGTGCCCTCGGAGCTGTAGATGGGATCACGACCACCAATGCCTCGCCACCAGAGACCATCGACCTGGCCGGAAACACCACCTTCACCATTGCACAACCATAACGTGTGCCTCAAGTCGTCATCCATATATCACATCTTACCAACTAAGGTTAATAGAGTAGAGATCTCCCGTCGCCGCCTTCATCGACCAGTTTCAAGGCTTAGCCCGGCCACTAGTCTCTAGCAGCAGCGAGGGGAAGAGAGGACGGAGAGGTAGGATGCGGCTGCAGTTTGGAAGGGAGGAGGCGGTGGCTGTTAGGTTTCCTGACCTCAAGCAAAACTTGTAGGGGCAAACAATCTGACAAATCGATTGATTATTAGATTCATTTTTAGTGGATTTTGCAGAAATGGGAGGCAAATCAAAATCCACTGGGGGGTAAAAACTGTTCAAGCGATGTTTCTCTTCTGCAGAAAAGGGAGGCAAATCGAAATCCACGAGGAGGAAGACCTACGCTAGTTAGGATAGATGTTTAAAGTTATTCTGAATACTAGTTTGTTTGGTTGGTTTGATGGGGTTTTTTTTTTCCTGGAACAGTGGCGTGTCTTCTCTTTTGCTTCAACAGGTGTCGACCGACGCTATCTGGGGAACAATGTTTCATCTAGCACACTGCATACGTAAAATTTTGAAGGCAGCACACGGAAAATCCGAACAATCTGATCTTGCTCACACATTCCTGAACCTTTTTCCTTTCTTATACTATTAGTATTACATTCGACTTGGAAGCAGACACCCTGCTCCCCATAACCACGGGCACGTACTTGCTACAAGCAAAAAGAGAACACCACAAATACACATGCAGTGACCTTACACTGCACCTCGCTTTCTTTTACAATAGCACATTCAAGGGAATGCTGCAATACTATCAGTCTCCAAAGAGGAAGGAAAACAGAGAGAAACCGAGAGAAGACTGCGTGATCTTTACTTTTGAACTGGCTATGCACGGCCAACTAACTTTTGCTGATTTCTCAGGGAACTGTGAACTGCAGAGCGGATGATCCCGACGTTCTTTCAGTTATGACTGAGGGACGATTGTGCCGACGTAGCCAACCCCGACGACGAAGAAAGCCATCGACTGGAAGAAAAGGTATATAAAGAAATTGTCCTTCCCGAACGCAACATCGTACCATCCACATGAGAAGAGGAAGGCTCCCACGCCGAGCTCTGGAACGTTTAGCCTGAAATTTTCATCTCTGAAAGTTAGTTACCGAAAGCCGAGGGGGAAAAGGTGGCAAAATGTGTGCAGTTGTCTTCTTTGTTGAGTACCTCTCCCACATCCTCATGAATGACTTCCTGGCCGACGCTTTGTTAGCAGATTTCATCTTCATGGCACTGCCGAGCTTCTCTGTGACGACCCATTCGTTCGCCCTGCCTGCCTCTAACAAGCCAATCAATGTGGCCTTGGTTCTATGCAGTGACATGACGTTTTCGAAGAGGATCCAGAAGAAAAGCAAGTGAAAAGACCTGCCAAAATTGGTGCATTTTCGTCAGGTAAACACACAGTTTGATCAAATACTACTCATAATTGAACGATCATTACTTGCTTATTATACTTTTATGTAAATGTGAGCTCTTTACTGGCTATAATATAATTACCTGGGAGTTCCAACAGAGTTGAGAAGAGTGATGATTGTTGGAATGTAGACGCAACCCCACTTCGGTATATGAACCTCGGGGACAAAGATGGTTGTCGGGATGATGATGCAGTAGAAGGTGAATGTCACAATGTGGGCAACGATCTTGCGCACCAAGAAGAAGTTGTAGATGACATGAAACTTCTTCCAGATTGTCACTTTCTGCACACACACACAAGATCAATAGCATCTGAGTTAGCAACATAGTTAAGGTGTTGTCTTAAAACAGAATTGGACTTGATGGGTGCTGGGGCAGACCTTATTTGTCACAATCTCCACCAGCATCTTCCTGAAGAGGTTTGCTGGACCACATGACCATCTGTGCTGCTGAAACCTGAAAGCTTTGAAAGTGCTGGGGAGTTCACTCTTAACCTGAGAAACATTGCAGAATTTTCGTTAACTCCAATTTTTCACGGTCAAATTCCTTTTACTGTTGTCTCAAATTATTACTATTTTGAACGGTAGCAACGTAGTAATGAAAGAGAAAAGCCAAAGGATGTGCGCTGTCTATCATCTGAATGTGATGGTGTATATGATTGATCAATGTACCTGAACATCGCCGAGGTAGACAAACTTCCACCCCTTGAGGCTGGCCCGGATAGCCAGATCCATGTCCTCCACGGTGGTCCGGTCCTTCCAGCCCCCTGCTTCATTCACTGCAGAAATGCGCCACACACCGGCGGTTCCTGGTAGAAGAAATCATTGAGATTTGTTAGACAGATGCCATGGATAAATCACCAATGTCGAATAACAGCATCGGAAGGGAAGACCAGACTGAATCTCACCGTTGAAGCCGAAGAAGGCGCAGACGGAGGAGCTCACTTCCTGCTCCACTTTGAAGTGGTAATCCAAGGACATCTCCTGCATCCTCGTCATCAAGCATTCATCTGCATTCACTGATCACCACCAACAACAGGACACTCAGCATCTTCAGTATGATTGTCACCAGCGAAAAATGTACAGCTCAAAAGTCACTACCAGACCTACTTTTCACTGTTACCCTTGACTTTTACAGTAAATGGTTACACTTACACAGTTGCTCGCCTTCTTTTTACTATTACCGGCATCGAACACATTGAGCATGCTTTGTTCCGTTATGTTGGGGGAATAACAGGGTTGGTTTTGTTCGGTTACTTCCAACTGTGGTGCACCCGTACAGTACAGTTGGACCGAGCAGAGGATGTGGGCGCACTGCACTGACACGGTCGAATAAAAAGTAAATCTTGGAGGTTAGCCACAAGGAGCACTCGTAAATCTTGGAGCTTTATAGGGCGGACCATGCAGTCTTTGCAGACACATCACGGGATCACGGCACAATTCAAGCCGGCGCCACCTCGCGCTAATCTGTCTGGCCGCGCCCCACGACGCCAAAGGTGAATCTAGGACGCGAGCTGGTGGCATCATGCAATGATGATCTAAACACCGAGAATCTCAGATGCCGCACTTACTGACGAGTTATGAGCTACTAGTATATAGTATACCAATATGCTTATCTCTTCCGTGGCAATTTCTATTGCTGTCTGCGAGGACAAATCTCGGGCGCCAGGACAAGGCAAGCCCTGCCTGCACCGCAACTGGATGCGGTAGTGACAAGAAGCCATGGCCGACGTGGCCCAGGCCCGGGCCCGCGGGTCATGTAGAGGCGGGCCGCACCACGTGGACGCCCGAAGATCTGTCCGGTGGCCCACGCTGCTAACCGGGAAAAGCGCGGAGAGCCTGATGAGCGGACGCCACGCAGCACTATTCGGATCACCGACGGCGCCCGCCACCGACGACGAGTCGACGGCCGAGGGGGTCTCCCTCGTTTAGATCGTGCGCGCGGCGCGATCGGATCGTCGAGGAGCCGCCGGGCCGGAGTAAACTCCGGCCGACCGACAGCCGGCCGCCCCAGGGAAGGGATGCATACCCAGGCACGAGGCGCGCCGCACGCAACAGTGGCGGGCAGCCACGAGGACGTGCCGTCCCTCCAAAGGACTTAACTTGCCATCCCACCCAACCGTACCATTGCGCCACGGTACGCAACCCACCCGCCAGATCTAGCAGAGCGTACTGGCACCATCACGCTAGCCGATCCCCGATGAGGCATAACGCTCTCCAGCCATTATTATTTTATTTTAGCGTTAAATGGAAACTTCAGTCTTCCTTCAGGTGTCCAGCTACATCCTCCCAGTGGCCTTCGGGCGAGACAGCACGGTTGGAAGAAGAGTTAGTTGGGCTTGGACGCATCCTAGGCTTGCTTCCAAACAGGGAAACTGGCGAGCCATCCTGATTCCTAGACTGAACCGCGGTGAAACCTTTGAAGCACGGTGGCCTCTGTCTTTTTCGTTCTTTCTCTTGATTGATTATTCTAGCCTACATACATACAAGATGCCAAATTTTTCTACTTTTGCGTCCCCTAAGGCACGCCACTGAAATTGAACTCGCAAATTTTGAGGAACTGAACTGAAGTAATGATTCTTTTTGGGTGAAAACTTACCAAACCTCCATCGCGCCTGGACGAGGGCGATCTCCGGGTTGTGGTGGAGGTAGGGGATGGTGCGGTGCAGGAAGTCGGGGTCCGGCTGGAAGTCGGCGTCGAAGATGACCATGTACTCGCACTCGCGCACGTACCCGTGCTTCATCCCGGCCTTGAGCGCGCCGGCCTTGTACCCCTTGCGGTCCTCCCGGATCTGGTACGTGATGTTGATCCCCTTGTGCGCCCACCGCTCGCACTCCATCCGAACCATTTCCTGCACGGGCCAAGCACACATGATGATTAGCCGCCGTTGATTGACAGGCACACACAGAGTATCACATTCAGAACGAGTAGGCAATTATTGGGGCGTAGATTAAAATGCCCACAGCTCCCGTAGCGGTGTTGGGCTCCAATCATGGTATCCTCCTTTAGAGGGACAAGTACCATAACCAACACTATTAAGATAATAATACTGTTGGCATCTTTCTAAGCTTGGAAACGACTAAGCTGCAAACCATCTCTAGATGCCCTTACTACATTGTACTAAACACATGGTTTACACATCGTGGACCCTGGTAAACCAGGACCAAGCCGGGAAGGGCTAGTGGCGTAGTAGTAGAACCAAACGTGGATTACAATCAACGTCCTAGGCTGGGCCAAGCAAGGGCTGACCATGGCCTAAACAAACTAATGAGTAATGAGAACCGACGACGGAGCTCCGTACCAGCCAAGCATTCCTTGCCACGGCCTACGTACCCCATGCTTAATTACTGGAATCTTGTCTGCCGATCGCGAGGATCACGTACAACTACGGTGGCGACTTGATTACACATTTAACGGCGTGCCCCGTCACGTGCCCCGCACGTGATTTCCAAGGGAATAACCGCGACACATGGTCGTCCAACGCAGGGAGTTTGCCTTGCTTTGCTCCCGTTTATTTTATTTCATTTTTACCTCAAGGAAGGAAGGCCGTAATAATAAAAGAAAAAAAGAAAATACTCTGACAAGTGCCAGCTCTGGTTGATCCGGCGCGTAAAAGATAGGGTAATCGCCACTTGTGGCCCGTCGGTCAAACCGTTGGGGGCATTTAATGCGCACCCAATCTCCAATTAACGATACAGGACCGCGCGCGCCCTTGCTACCGCTGGTATAGCCCGCCCCGCCAAAATCATCGGGAGTCGTTCCTTCGCGCGCGAAAGATGCCCAATTTTTTTTCGGCTCTTCTTCCTCGATTGCCGAGACCGGCACTGCATTTTGGAGGCTAGATAAAAATGGAAAACGGTTTTGATCTTCGCCGCCCTGTTTTCCGATCACGGAAACGGAGAGACAGCCGTATAACCGCACACACAAGACACAACATCGCTTTGGGCACCGACAGTCCCAAGCGTGTCAACTACTACCACTACTACTGAACACGCGTCTAAATTGACTAGCCACAAATGTAAAAAAAATAAACAGTTCAGAATTGTTTTGTTACACGACGTGTGCTGCACATGGTTAGATTTGCAGGTGAAGCTGAGAGTTATTACTAGGAACTAATGGTCGATGCTCAAACTGCCAAATCTCGCTGGGAGCTGGGGAGTGGCTCCTTGCTCTTTTTGAGGGTGGCTCCTTGCTCTTAATTATAAACAGGGAGAAGCCCTGTGCCGTGACGGCGACCGCGAGGCAGTAGTACCATATGATGCTGCCCAGGCGACGTGTCTGAAAGACAAGGCCGGTCGGAGCCTGGCACTGCAGCGAGCGCCCCGGGTGTCACGGCTTTTCTCTTTGGGAGAAATGAAAAGGGGACGGTGGAGTGAGAGGGAATCCTGGAGCTTGAGGTTCGGGTGGACGGACCATGGATAGTTTGGGGGTGGGGATGGGGCGTAGTCACCGACAGGTGAACATGAGCCTCCATAATTACCAGGCCGGTACTACCACTGGCACCACTACTTGTACTGTTCGGCCCGGGAGCGGCCGGAGATAAGGGAGATCTTCCTCACCTTGACAAGGGGGTCCGTGGAGTCGTCCAGCACCTGCACCACCAGCCGATCCGACGGCCACGACAGCCCGCACACCGCGCCGATCGACAGCTGGTACACCTGCACGTATCATCGTGCACGAAATATGAAAAAAAAAACGTTAAATGCAAGAAGAAACCAATGGGTGAGAGGAGCAGAGAGGGGACAGGCGAGCTCGGCGGCAATGGCGATGGGGCGGAAGGAAAATGCGGTACCTCCCGCTCGTTGAACATGGGGATCTGGACGAGCACGACGGGGAAGGCGGCGCTGCCGAGCTCGGGGTCGTCGTCCTCGCAGATGGGGTCGCATTTGTACCGGCGCTCCGGCCGGCGGCCGAGGAGCTTCACCCCGACGATGACCACCGCCATGTAGAGCCGCTCCAGGAAGAGCAGCACCGACATCAGCAGGCACACCGCCACCGCCAGCTTCAGCAGCGGCACGATCACCGGCGCCCGCACCTGCGACCACGCGTCCGGCAGCCCCACCGCCGCGTCCATCGCTCGCTCGCTCGTCCGCCCGCCTTGCCCTTGGCTGCTGGATTCCTCGCCGGCGGCCGGGACGAGGCAATGCCACGCGCGAGGCCCTGCTAGCTAGCTTAGCTAGAGCAAGCTAGCGTGTGCCAGGGGCTGCGGGCTGGCCAGTGTGGAGCGAGCTGGGACTGGGGGGGAGCTGCTTTGGGGGATGGAGTGGTGTGTGCGAGTGTGTGCGGGGTTTTATAAAAGGGGTGCGAGGCGCAGCTGCACATGTAGGGTTTTGTGTGGACTTACTATGCGCCATGGATTCCGTTTCCAAGGAGTGTAAAATGAGTAGAATAGGGCACAGCGGCGTGGTGATAAGTAAAGAGGGGTTGGGTTTAACAGTGCAAAGCGGCGCGGGGAGGAGGCCATGATTTGTCGGGCGGGGGTGAGATCGGATGGGGTCGGGCGAGGGAGTGTCGGTGGTGCGCCGCTGGGGTAGGAATTGGGACGAACCGGCTGGGCTGAGCTCATGTGTCACATGGTCAGTTAAGTGGTTATTGCCTACGCCGTACTACTGGTCACTGTGGGTTGGGGCGGTTTCGTTTGTGGATGGATGGATGGATATTGTGCAGCTTTTGGGTGGGATTTGCTTTTTAACCAAAAGGGACGCCAAAGCAGATTAAGAGCAAAGAGGGGAAATTGAGGAATCCAGTTCCTAGTTTGGTAGTAGGACATGTTTCTTGTACTGTATATTAATGGGAAAATGGTAACACAAATTGTTGAGGAACACAAAGTACAACGTAGGTGAACATGTGTGCGCGCACACACACTACCACCTACACGCGTGCTGGTGGTGCATGCTGAAAACCGGAGTCATGGAGTTCAAAATTGATAAAGTCTTTTCACTATCGACGAAAACATTACACACGGCTAAAGAAACACAATGCATCAACAAAGACATTTTTTGGTGAGTTGAAATACAACAATTCTCATAACCATCTTTTTCTCGTGAGATACTTGTGTCTGAGTGGTTCGTATGGTGTGTAATATTATGCTAGTACCTTTTTATAGATCAAAACATTGTTTTACTGGTATCTCACTTCGATCAAGCTTCTTCCTGCAGATACTTTATCACCCTTCTGATTGGATTTAACTATTCACCCTTATCTAAGTATGGTTGAAAAAACTGGGCCTACTAGGCATCAACCGGATGATCCCTCGGAAGGATCAGTCGGCTCGCGTACCATCCTATGCAGGCACGTGTATCGACCGATTTGCCTCCACTCACTCATCTCTCTCCCCTCCTCTCTCCACACCTCTCGAAGGGAACCACCTACTCGTTTGCCATCATCCATTGTCATCCTCTCCATCACCATTGTAAACATCTCCTTGCACTCGCCATCGATCTTGGGTTGTTAGGGAGCAAGAGAAAATGGCGAACTAGTTATCTACTGTGTTAAACCACTCATCCACCCTCACAGCGAGTTCAACCATCCGTCTGAAGCCAATTTGTTCCTGGCTAGCAATACAAGAAGAAGGAAGCGGAATATTTATGCATGTACTTTACGAGACCTGTTTGGCCCATTTCTTGTCAACAAGCCAAGGACGCCCTTTTCCCCTGGGGGGTCAACCTGCCTCTTCAGTTTGAATTCCCGCGCCTTCAGTGTTGTCGTTCTTCACAACCGTAGATGCAAGAGCGCTCACACCCCACGGTTCTTGAGAAGTGGCTTGTCCCAAGCCATAGAACAAGTTAAGTGGTTATTGCCTACGTCGTACTGGTCACTGTGGGTTGAGGGTGGTTTCGTTTGTGGATGGATATTGTGCAGCTTTTGGGTGGAATTTGCATTTTAGCCAGAAGGGACGCCAAAGCAAATTAAGAGCAAAGAGGGGAAATTGAGGAATCCAGTTCCTAGTTAGGTAGTAGGACATGTTTCTTGTACTACTGTATCAGTGGGGAAATGGTAAGAGAAAATTGTTGAGAACCAGAAAGTACAATGTAGGTAAACACATCTGCACGCGCGCACACACACTACCACCTACGCATGCGCTCACAGTGCCTGCTAAAAACCGGAGTCATGGAGTTCAAATTTGATAAAGTCATCTCACTATCGACGGAAACATTACACACGGTTAAAGAAACAGAATGCGTCAACAAATATATTTTTGATTTCTGGCTAGTTGGGGTACAACAATTCGCATAACCATCCTTTTACCGTGAGATACTTGTGCATGAGTGGTTAGTATGGTGTGTAATACTATGTTAGTACCTTTCATAGATCAAAACATTGTTGTACTGGTATCTCACTTCGATCAAGCTTCTTCTTGCCGATAACTTTATCACCCTTCTGATTGGATCAATTATTCACTCTTTTCTAAGTATGGTTGAAAAAACAGCGCCTACTAGGCATCAAACGGATGACCCCTGGAAGGATCAGTCGGCTTGCGTACCATCCTACGTTGACATGTGTGTCTACCGATTTGCCTCCACTCACTCATATCTCTCCCCTCCTCTCTCCACACCGCTCGAAGGGGACCACCTACTCGTTTGCCATTGTCCATTGCCGTCCTCTGTAGCACCATTGTAAGCGTCTCCTTGCATTCGCTATCGATCTTGGGTTGCTAGGGAGCAAGAGAAATGGCGAACTAGTTACCTGTTGTGTTAAACCACTCATCCACCCTCACAGCGAGTTCAACCATCCACCCGAAGCCAATTTGTTCCTAGCTAGCGATAGAGGAATGTAACATCCCAAATTTTCAATTTGGAATGTTATACATTAGATCATCATGCATATCATATTTTCTTGCATTTTTTTGATCCTAGAAATTTCACGCAACTCAAGGAGCCTCGGAGAGAGTTGGAGATTTCAAAATTTTCGTATTTGAGTTCTCTCAAAACTATGAAAAAAGGATCATTGGATTTATTTATTTTATCTTCAAATATTTTTCCAATATAAAAAATAAGAGAGGGAATAATATGACTTTCCCAAAATTTAGGAAAAATGAAGATTTAATAAATAAATCAAATTTTGGATTTTTCTCGGAGTTTATTTGCTTTAGGGAAAAATGCGTGTTTTCAAAAATTGCATTTTGGCCCGTGTTAAAGTTCATTTTGTTCACTCATTTTTAGGAGTCGGGAAAGTTTACTTTATTAATTTTGGAGTTCGTTTAGATTTTTTTCTCAGATTTTTCTGCACAAACCGCTTAAAAAATCTCATGAGCCTTGGGCCAAAGGCCCAAGCCAAGCCACCGGCCGCCAGAGGCCAAGGCCATCGCTACGCCAAGGAAGCCAGGAGCCGCCGCCTTTTTCCTTTTTCCTAGTAGGACTCTTGTCCTACTTTCGCTTATTCCAGATCTGCTTTCTAGATCTTTTCTCTTGTTTCCTAATCCTAGTCTATTTCTTGTTCCCTACCCCAAGCAAAACCCTCCCTCCCCAATATAAATACCCAAGCACCCCCCTCTAACACATCAAACCAACACCTCTCCTCTCCTCTCCTCCGCAGAAGAAGACCAGCCCACTGTCGCCCTCACTTGTGTCGCCGCCGCCATCGCCCCACACCGCCGCCACCACCAACGCCGCCGCCGAGCCCCTCGCCTCTTGAGGTACTAGCCTCACAGCGTCACCTTTTCGGTTTCCGCCCGGTTTTCTAGATCGGTTTTTCGCTTGATTTTCTTTCCAAACCCTAGATCGGTTTTTCTCGTCGGTTTTTCTTTCCGGTTTTGTTTAGCGTTGTCACGGACCGCTCGTCCTAACGAACGTGATCACCAGTTTGCCGTTAATGAACGTCCGCTCGCTCAACCGCTTCATCGCTTTTCTTTCTCATCGGATTTATTCCGCTATTTTTCGATAGCGATTTCAGATCCGATTTTCTTTCTAGTCTATCTTCTCGCCGCTTATCGGAATCAGTGATTCAAGCGCTGGAGTTTCATCTCGAAACCGCCGTTCGACTAATCAACTTAAACAAAGTTTTGCTACTGTAAAATTTGACTTAGTTTCAACTTGCTAGAACCGAGTTGTTTTCTTTCGTGTTTGACTTTCGCTACTTTATTTGATTCGATTCTTTTTGCAACTGTGGTTCTTAAGTTGAACTTTCTGTTAGATCTTTTATTCGAGATTTACCTGCATTAGATGAGTACTTATTGTATGCTTGTTGTTTGTCCGCGATAGATCACCCTGAGTGCGCCGCTTGTTACTTCAATCTCTAGGTTTCATGGATCATCGCTAAGGCAAGTAACACTTTGATCATACTTTCTCATACCCAGTTTTTATGCATTAGATCAATCCTCAAACATTGCATTGATTAGGATCTAATTAAATTGTGGGATGGGAAGTAGATTGAGGTAGTACCTATTAGCTGTTTTACTTATGAAACCTTTGTGAGTTACTTCTACGTTTGCTTATTATGCCATGCTATGCTAGTAGACGTGGATTGGGTGAGTGATATCCATGACAGATGTGAGATTGTTAAATTAATGGTTTATCTAAGGTGGCAACTTAAACACACATCTGGGTGGATTGAGGCACCTGGTTTCTATCAGGACTTGCCTGTTTTTCTTCGGACCGCCACCCATGCTCAAAGGGATCATAAGATAATTCATACTAGTACTTTCGTGTGCAGCCACAAGCCATTATGGGCTCTGGCATAGTTGATTAAGTCGTGTGAACTCTTACAGTGGTAGACTAGCTGATGTAGGGGTTGTAGGTGGTACGGTCTACCCATCGTAAGGTGCAAACGCTTCCAAAAGACTATGTCTCGGTCATCCGTCTCTCAAACACCATGTAGTGCGAGAAACCAAACGGAGGCGATCGAGTCTTGTGGGGAAAAGTGCGCAAACCTCTGCAGAGTGTACAAACTAATCATGATTAGCCGTGTCCCGGTTATGGACATCTTGAGTATCTAGTACTTGAATATCATGTGAATCTCAACATGTTACTCTAATTAATATTGTTGGGTTTTAATGAGTACCTTTAATTGGGATTGAGGATGTCAAACCATTCTCAATGTTTAACAACCACCATGATAGTTAAATAAATTTATTCCTTTGCGTTAGGGAAAACCGGCTTTATGCAAAACTCAGAATCGTAGAGCTTTCCACCAGCCACATATGCATGTAGTACAGGCTTATCATCCATTATTCTCTATGTGTTACATTGCCAAATATTCCATGTGTCGACCTGCTGGCTGCAACTT
>JAHIAM010006464.1:0-63807 GCA_021605205.1 Aegilops longissima | reverse complement strand
CCCAGCTCGGTTGGGGCGTGCGAAAATTAAAATTTTCCACGGTTTCACCAAGATCCATCTATGAGTTCATCTAAGCAAGAGTCATGGGAGAGATTGCATCTACATACCACTTGTAGATCGCAGGCGAAGCGCTCACTAGAACGTGGATGATGAAGTCGCATCGCCGTGATTCAAATCACCGATGACCGAGTGCCGAACGGACGCACCTCCGCTCAACACACGTACGGAACAGATGACGCCTCCTCCTTCTGATCCAGCAAGGGGAAGGAGAGGTTGAGGAAGATGGCTCCAGCAGCAGCACGACGGCGTGGTGTTGGTGGAGAAGCAAGACTCCACAGGCTTCGCCAAGCACGTGATGAGGAGGAGAGGTGTAGGGAGAGGAGGCGCCAAGATGCAGGGGCGGCCCCCTCCCCCCCTTATATAGGCCCCTGGGCCGCCCTGAGATCTGATCTCCCAAGGGGCGGCGCAGGGGGAGGCTTGCCCCGCAGTGGGCGCTCACCCTAGGGTTTCCAACCCTAGGCGCAGGGGGCCTGTGGGGCGACCAGCCCACCAGGGCTGGTCCCCCCACTTCAGCCCATGGGGCCTCGGACGAGTGGCCCCACCCGTGGACCCTGACCTTCGTGGTCCCAGACAATACCGTAACCCCAAATTCTCGATGGTCAAATAGCACTTCCTATATATAATCTTTACCTCCGACCATTCCGAACTCCTCGTGACGTCCGGATCTCATCCGACTCAACAACATTCGGTTTGCTGCATACTCATATTCATACAACCCTAGCGCCACCGAACCTTATGTGTAGACCCTACGGTTCGGGAGACAAGCGACATGACCGAGACGGCTCTCCGTCAATAACCAACAGCGGATCTGATACCCATGTTGCTCTACATACTCTCGATGATCTCATCGGATGAACCACGATGTCGAGGATTCAATTAATCCCGTATTCAATTCCCTTTGTCAATCGGTACGTTATTTGCCCGAGACTCGATCGCTCGGTATCCCAATACCTCGCTCATCTCTATCGCAAGTCACTTTACTGCATCAGTAATGCATGATCCCGTAACCAATCACTTGGTCACTTTGAGCTCATTATGATGATGCATTACCGAAAGTGGGCCAGAGATACCTCTCCGTCATACGGAGTGACAAATCCCAGCCTCGATCCGTGTCAACCCAACAGAACTTTCGGAGATACCGTAGTGCACCTTTATAGTCACCCAATTACGCTTTGACGCTTGGTACACCCAAAGCACTCCTACGGTATCCGGAGTTACACGATCTCATGGTCTAAGGAAAAGATACTTGACATTGGAAAAGCTCTAGCAAAACGAACTACACGATCTTGTGCTATGCTTAGATTGTCTTGTCCATCACATCATTCTCCTAATGATGTGATCCCGTTATCAATGACATCCAATGTCCATAGTCAGAAACCATGACTATCTATTGATCAACGAGCTAGTCAACTAGAGGCTCACTAGGGACATATTGTGGTCTATGTATTCACACGTATTACGATTTCCGGATAATACAATTATAGCATGAATAAAAGACAATTATCATGAACAAGGAAATATAATAATAATCCTTTATTATTGCCTCTAGGGCATATTTCCAACAGTCTCCCACTTGCACTAGAGTCAATAATCTAGTTACATTGTGATGAATCGAACACCCATAGAGTTCGTGTTGATCATGTTTTGCTCAGGAAGAGGTTTAGTCAACGGATCTGCGACATTCAGATCCGTATGCACTTTGCAAATTTCTATGTCTCCATCTTGAACATTTTCACGGATGGAGTTGAAGCGACGCTGATGTGCTCGGTCTTCTTGTGAAACCGGCTCCTTGGCAAGTGCAATAGCTCCGTGTTGTCACGAAGAGTTTGATCGGCCCCGACGCATTGGGTATGACTCTAGGTCGGTGATGAACTCCTTCACCCAAATTGCTTCATGCGCTGCCTCCGAGGCTGCCATGTACTCCGCTTCACATGTAGATCCCGCCACGACGCTTCGCTGTACCGCACAGCCATCGCTCCACCATTCAACATATACACGATCCGGTTTGTGACTTAGAGTCATCCAGATCGTGTCAAGCTAGCGCCGACGTAACCCTTTACGACGAGCTCTTCATCACCTCCATAAAGAGAAACATGTCCTTTGTCCTTTCGGTACTTCAGGATATTCTTGACCGCTGTCCAAGGTTCCTTGCCGGATTACTTTGGTACCTTCCTACCAAACTTACGCAAGGTTTACATCAGGTCCGTACACAGATGGCATACATAATAGAACCTATGGCCGAGGCATAGGGATGACGCCATCTCTTCTTTATCTTTTGTCGGGTCGGGCATTGAGCCGAGCTCAATCTCACACCTTGCAGACAGGCAAGAACCCTTTCTTGACTGATCCATTTTGAACTTCTTCAAAATCTTATCAAGGTATGTGCTTTGTGAAAGACCTATGAGGCGCCTCGATCTATCCCTATAGATCTTGATGCCTAATATATAAGCAGCTTCTCCAAGGTCCTTCATTGAAAAACTTTTATTCAAGTAGGCCTTAATGTTGTCCAAGAGTTCTATATCATTTCCCATCAAAAGTATGTCATCTACATATAATATGAGAAATGCTACAGAGCTCCCACTCACTTTCTTGTAAACGCAGGCTTCCATAAGTCTGATAAACCCAAACGCTTTGATCATCTCATCAAAGCGAATGTTCCAACTCCGAGATGCTTGCACCAGCCCATAAATGGATCGTTGGAGCTTGCATACCTTGTTAGCATTCTTAGGGTCGACAAAACCTTTCGCTGCATCATATACAGCTCTTCCTTAAGATAACCGTTAAGGAATGCCGCTTTTGACGCCCATCGCCATATCTCATAATCATAGTATGCGCAATTGCTAACATGATTCGGACGGACTTAAGCTTCGCACGGAGAGAAAGTCTCATCATAGTCAATCCTTGAACTTGCCGATAACCCTTAGCGACAAGTCGAGCTTTATAGATGGTGACATTACCATCCGCCCCTTCTTCTTAAAGATCCATTTGTTTTCTATCGCCACGATCATCGCAAGTCTGTCAAAGTCCATACTTTGTTTTCATACATGGATCCTATCTCGGATTGCATGGCTTCAAGCCATTTGTTGGAATCTGGGCCCGCCATCGCTTCTTCATAGTTCAAGGTTCACCGTTGTTCAACAACATGATTTCCGTGACAGGGTTGCCATACCACTGGTGTGGAACGTGTCCTTGTGGACCCACGGTTCAAGAGCAACTTGATCCGAGTACCTTGATCATCATCAATTTCCTCTCCAAGAGGTGTAGGCACCACAGAACATTTTCCCGAGCTGCACTACTTTCCGTTCAAGAGGTAGTACTTCATCGAGTTCTACTTTCCTCCCACTTACTCCTTTCGAGAAAACTCTTTTCAAGAAAGGATCCGTTTGGCAACAAAGATCTTGCCTTTGGATCTAAGGTAGAAGGTATACCCAATGGTTTTTAGGGTATCCTATGAAGACGATTTTTCCGACTTGGGTTCGAGCTTTTCAGTTGAAGTTTCTTGACATAAGCATCGATCCCCAAACTTTTAGAAACGACAGCTTAGGTTTCTTCCCAAACCATAATTCATACGGTGTCGCCTCAACGGATTTAGACGGTGCCCTATTTAAAGTGAATGTAGCTGTCTCTAGAGCGATCCCCAAAATGATAGCGTAAATCGTAAGAGACATCATAGATCGCACCATATCCAATAGAGTGCGACACGACGCTCGACACACCATTACGCTGAGGTGTTCCAGCGGCGTGAGTTGTGAAACGATTCCACATTTCCTTAAGTGTGTACCAAATTCGTGACTTAAATATTCTCCTCCACGATCTGATCGAAGAACTTTATTTTTCGGTCACGTTGATTCTCTACCTCATTCTGAAATTCCTTGAACTTTTCAAAGGTCTCAGACTTGTGTTTCATCAAGTAGACATACCCATATCTACTCAAGTCATCGTGAGAGTGAGAACATAACGATATCCTCCATGAGCCTCAACGCCATTGGACCCACACATCGGTATGTATGATTTCCAATAAGTTGGTTGCTCGCCCATTGTTCCGAGAACGGAGTCTTGGTCATTTTGCCCATGAGGCATGGTTCGCATGTGTCAAATGATTCATAATCGAGAGACTCTAAAAGTCCATCGAATGGAGCTTTTCATGCGCTTGACACCAATGTGACCAAGGCGTCACAAGTATGTGGGACTATCGTTATCAACTTTACATCTTTTGGTATTCACACTATGAATATGTGTAATATTACGCTCGAGATTCATTAAGAATAAACCATTGACCATCGAGCATGACCATAAAACATATCTCTCATATAAATAGAACAACCATTATTCTCGGATTTAAATGAGTAGCCATCTCAATTAAACGAGATCCCGATACAATGTTCATGCTCAAACTTGGCACTAAATAACAATTATTGAGGTTTAAAACTAATCCCAGTAGGTAAATGTAGAGGTAGCGTGCGACGGCGATCACATCGACCTTGGAACCATTCCCGACGCCGCATCGTCACCTCGCCCTTCGCCACTCCGCTTATTCCGCAGCCTCCTGCTGTGAGTTACAAATATGAGCAACGGCACCGTATCAAATACCTGTGAGTTACTACAGTAATCGGTAAGGTACACATCAATTACATGTATATCAAATATACCTTTAGTGTTGCCGGCCTTCTTGTCCGCTAAGTATTTGGGGCAGTTCCGCTCCAAAGGGTCCTTCCCTTTGCAATAAAAGCACTCTGCTCGGCTTGGGTCCATTCTTTGACTTCTTCCCGCAACTTGCTTACGGGCGCGCAACATCCTTGCCGTCCTTCTTGAAGTTCTTCTTACCCTTGCCCTTTTGAACTTAGTGGTTTTATTGACCATCAACACTTGATGTTCTTTTCTGATTTCAACCTCCGACTTCAGATTGAGAATACTTCGAATGGTCTTCACCATCCCTGCATATTGTAGTTCATCACAAAGCTCTTGTAGCTTGGTGGAGCGATCAAGGATTCTCACCCCCGTCGAGCCAGCCTCATAGATCAAGATAGCTAAGAGTGATGTAGCGAGACAGTGGCTAGCTACACTATGAGACCTGATCAATGATAGGAATGGGCACCACCATTATCATGGAGAGAAGGGTAGTAATGGAAACTGGTGATTCTCAAGATCCGACCTCGCTGTAGCAAGCTCAACAAGTACTCGAATGGCAAATCGGATAGCCCGAGAAGGAAGGTGAGCCGCTACCAGAGTGTAATGCAGTGTAAGATCGCTAGAATCACACTAGATATACAGAGTAACCACGCGATACTACTCACAACCTGAGTTAGCAGTTAGGGCGCCAACCAGATATTACATTTACTAGCATCGGATAACTCGCTTAGTGGCACTCGCTCAGAGCTTATCGGCTACCGTTTTTGTATTGCCAGCCCAGACCTTGTCTTCCGGCAACACAACAACATGGTACGTAAAAACATACGCTTTATTCATGCTAGCGGAGCATAGTTTATATTACAACAGCTAGCAAGGCTAAGCGGCACACACGGCGGCTGAAAAATATGTACATTATTTAGTGAACATAAAGGCCTCGATCATGACGACTACCGGTAGTGGAACGACGTCAGAAGGGACTCCATAGCACAAGAACACGATGTGGACACGGTCTAGACTCTGACAACACCTTTCCAACGAGACTTTCTGAATCAGCATGACACGCCAAGTCAAGACATCGAATGTACTTGCAAGCTCACAATAAGCATAAACATAATGACAGAAAATATCATGGTATTTAACCAATTAAGCAACAATGCAACCATATACCCAACATGTTGTGACTATGATCAACTGCACTCATTCTCCCGACTTGCTTACCAGATGTGATCCTTAAACATGATAATACCAAACACACTCGTGATCCTTACGGCGATCACAACTGCACCAACTTAGGCCCGAGATCCTTATGGCGATCACAACCCGACTAACTCGCGGGTCTGTGATCCTTACGGCGATCACAACTCTGACTAACTGCGGGCCTGCGGATCTCACGACGATCACAACCCGACTAACTTGGGCCCGATGGCCTCCCCGCCATCCTCAAGACAACTTAGTGTGCATATTTTATTAAGTGGTGACCCATGGTGTACCCTACTTTAGAGCGTCCCTGACCGTGGACTCTGCCATCGAGCAGATTAAAACACTCGCAGAGGTTAGTACACCGCACTCAACACTACGGAACCCATGGCTCGCATTCCCATCTGGTGGACCAACAACATTCGACGAAACCATTTCATTGTTATGGCACTCTCCCACCCTTCCGACTCTCGCACTCCAATGGCTAGTCCTGTGGCCCCGTGTTCACCTCCGTACACCGACCACCCTCGGGCCACGATCCACTGGGACCGCACAAAATTAACTTAACAACGGGCTCACAAGGTTATGCTTGCTCACCGGGCCAGGTAAAGCACGCCCATAACCTTCCCTAAATGGAGACACCACTCGTGAGGCACGACAATGAAACACATTAAGGTCATTCCATACCGCAAATGTGGTTGCACCGAAAGACTGCTTCAGCCAAGACCATGACCAAGCCAACATATTCAAGTTGAGTTATTAATCAGGTTCAACTTAATGTGAAAATAACCGTGTCATAATGCCATACTATGCATCACTTAACATATGCATCACATAACCATGCAAATAATCAGAGATTAACCACGCCTCCCTACTTGAGCCATCCTCAACTCATTGCTACCATTCTGGTTAAAATCACACCTTACTTATACCGTAACCATTTCTAGCATTCTCATTACATCATGCAAAATAATAATTAAACTAATCATCAAACTCTATGACCATATCATTTATTCATTACTTGCAACTAAGTTCTTCTTATCTTGCCAAACTTCAAACATTCTAAAGTCCAAGTATTATAACATAACAAGCATCGAACAGAATAAATTTCTTATATAACTAATTTAAATGCATCAATATTCATAAGTTCAAGTATGAAAATCATAAATATTGAAGTGGCACCATGAAAATGTTATCGTGGCTTGCCTTAGTAATCGAAGGAGGTTCACAAAGCCCTCGTGATCCTCAAGACAAGCTGGCTCGCTTAAAATATTCAAACCACAAAACAAAACATCAAGAAACCTTCTGAAAATTGCCGAAAATCAAGAAAGCAAGGAAAATCCCATCTTTGGGTGCTGTTAGATTTTTGGACATAGAACACGATGCAAAAAGAATCACCGTGATTTTGACTTGTAGATAAAAAGTTATGGCCATTTGAAGTCTCCCAAATTTAAATGGATTTGAAATAATAAAACAGAGGGGGTGACGCCGAAAGCGTGAACTCCTGTGGCACCACCACTCATACCGCCACAGAAGAGTGGTTCAGCGGGCCCCGCTTAGTCAGCCGGAGGGAGGAGAGGGAACAGGGAGCTGTCACGAGCTCACGCCGGGTGAGGCTCTTGAGGCGAACGAGATGGAGGGATCGACGGAGAAGAACACAGCACCTGCCTGCACATTGCAACGAAGCAACGATGGCCGGACGGGCGTTGATTTGACCTTCCACTGGCTAAAGGGCGGAGGTTGCCGGAGTTGAAGAAGACGGCGGCTTGGGGTGGCCCTGGGCTTCACTAGGTGGGTTGGCTTCACGGAGGAGCTATGGAGGCTCGGCAGTCGCTTGGCTTGGGAGGCCAGAGTGCGGAACGATCCGAGGGATCGCCGGCAAGCTCGGCTCCTCGAACGGTAGCCCGCGGCCCCACCGGCCGGGCTGCGGCTTCTACCGGGTTCTAGGAGGGAGGAGGGTTGAGATGCTCCAGAGGCCGCGAGGGCTAATTTATAGGCGGGTGGCGAGGAGGGCTCGCCTGGGCCGAGGACACGTGTCCTCGGCGCCGCGCACTAACGATGCCAGAGCGATGGAGAAGGCGATGGAGGTCACACTAGCAATGTACGCGGCGCGGACGAGCATGTGAGCGAGGGGGAGATTAACACAAGGCTGGGCAAGATCGTGCCGCTGGTCGGATCAGGCCTCGTGTCACAAGGGCGAAGCTCCGCGCCTACAGAGCGGTGTGGTGGAGTTATGGAGGAGACGAGGATGGTGGCGAGGGGTCACGCCTCGCCGCCGAAAGAAGGAGCACGCTGGCCAAGAGGCGGCGGGCCGACGCCGCAGAAAGGAAGATGCCAACACGCCGATTTAACGCTGGCCACCGCATGACCGTGACATCGTGCCACCTATGCACTAACAAGGATGTCTCGTGTAGTCCTTAGTAAACTGAGATGTTACCACGATTTGGTTTGGTTCTGTGCAGAGTAGTAAATGGTGTTGTTGTCAAGTTAATGACGTAAACTTTGGGGAGTTAATGTGGTCAAACCACAGGATTCAAGGGCTGAGCTTTGGGGTTTTACTATCTCTTACTAAGGTAAATAAGCTTAGGGAAAACCAGCTACAATGGAGCTAGTAAAAGGTAGTTGCTGTAGAAACTACCATTTCAGCCTTATGACTTTTATTTTCTGAGCCAAAATATTCCAAAAGTGGTGAAATATTTTGCTCTAAAAAGTGCCCTAGGGTCCAAAGAATATTTAGGATTTTTCTCAGATTTTTAAGGCAAGAAAAATCAGGGTTGCTTTGAAGCTCAATGAGTTAGCTAGGGTTTCTGAGGCCAAAATGAATATTTTTCATTTAAGAAAAATATTCCAAGCAATATTGTTGGGTTGGCTATGGGTGAAATGATGGTTGTGAGGAGGAGAGGGAGCACTTGGGTGAAAATCAAGGATACCCAAGTGGTTAAGTCCAAATGAAATGGTTCAAAACTCCAAATCCAAAATCAACTCAACTGAAAAATCAAACAAAGAAAAGAGGGTAAAACCAAAACGTCGCACTTGTGGGAGACTCTCTTCAATTTGCACTAAATTATATATTTCCTTAAAGCAGCTTGTTTCTTATGAGCGGGAAATATTTAATGAGAAGTAATAAATCATATCCTGGGACTATGCACACAACCATTATCAAGAGAATTAAACCATATCTTAGCATCACCCTTTAATGAGAATGTAAATATTTTAACGATATAATAGTAGCGAAGTTTTCATCATTAGTGAACAGGGTGGCTATATCATTTAATTTAGTAAGATGTGCCACAACAGTTTCAGATTCATAGCCATAGAAAGGATCAGATTCAACCAAAGTAATTATATCGGTCGATGAGAATTCATAATCCTTATCAAGAATAAAGATAGGTGAAGTAGCATAAGAAGGATCATATTTCATTCTAGCATTCAGAGATTTTTGTTTCAGCCTAGATAATAATTTCTTAAGATCACTTTATCATTGCAAGCAACAAAGTCTCTAGCAGTTTCTTCATCCATAACATAGCCCCCAGCACAACAGTAATTCATATCTAGGGGAGAATCTTTCATCACTTTCATCAATATTATCAGCCAATAATTTCATTCTCTCTAGCCCTAGCAAGTTGTTCATCAAGAAATTCACCAAGTGGCACAAGAATATCAAGCATAGAAGTAGTTTCATCATAAGTATCATGCATAGCGTATGGCATCATCAATAACATGTGACATATCGTAATTAATAGCGTATGTGTTTAGGTGTCGCAAGCTTACTCAAAATGTAAGGTGAATCAAGTGCGAGCTAGATGGTAGTTCCTTACCTCCCTCGTAGTTGAGGGATAAATGTTTTCGATCTTCAAGTTCTTCATAGTGACCAGCAGATATAAATCCCAAGTGACTCAAAGAATAGAGCTATGCTCCCCGGCAATGGCGCAAGAAAATAGTCTTGATAACCCACAAGTATAGGGGATCGCAACAGTTTCGAGGGTAGAGTATTCAACCCAAATTATTGATTCACACAAGGGGAGCCAAAGAATATTCTCAAGTATTAGCGCTTGAGTTGTCAATTCAACCACACCGGATAACTTAATATCTGCAGAAAGTATTTAGTAGCAAAGTAGTATGATAGTAACGGTAACGTAGCAAAAGTAATATTTTGGGTTTTGTAGTGATTGTAACAAGAGTAAACGGAAAAGTAAATAAGTCAAGAACAATATGTGAAAAGCTCGAGGGCATTGAATCGGTGATGGAGAATTATGCCGGATGTATTATTCATGTAATGCTTATAACATAGGGTGACACAATCTCCAATTCATCAATGTAATGTAGGCATGTATTCCAATATAGTCACACGTGCTTATGGAAAAGAACTTGCATGACATCTTTTGTCCTACCCTCCCGGCAGCGGGTCCTATTGGAAACTAAGGGATATTAAGGCCTTTAATAGAGTACCGACCCAAGCATTAACACATAGTGAATACATGAACTCCTCAAACTATGGTCATCACCGGAGTGGTCCCATTATTGTCACTGGGTTGTCGATCATAACACATAGGTGATCAGAGACTTGCAAGATAGGATCAAGAACTCACATGTATTCATGAAAACATAGGTTCAGATCTGAAATCATGGCACTGGCCCGTGTCAAGCATTGCATAGCAAAGTCATAGCAACATCAATCTCGTAACATAGTGGATACTAGGATCAAACCCCAACAAAACTAACTCGATTACATGATAATTCATCCAATCCATCACCGCTCAGCAAGCCTATGATGGAATTACTCACGCACGGTGGTGAGCATCATGAAATTGGTGATGGAGGATGGTTGATGATGACGATGGCGATGGATTCTCTCCTGAGCCCCTAACGACTCCAGATCAGCCTCCCGAGAGAGTTTAGGCTTGCGGCTTCAGATCGTGAAAACGCTGATGAATCTTCTCTCTGATTTTTTCCCAACACCTAATATATAGAGTTGGAGTTGAGGTCGGTGGAGCTCGAGGGGCCCACAAGGCAGGGGCGCTACCGATGGGGGCGCGCCCCACCCTCGTGGATAGGGTGTGGCCCTGGCCTTGATTATTTCGCCAAGATTTTAATTATTTCCAAAATAATCGTGGAAGTTTCGTCATTCCGAGAACTTTTGTTTCGCCAAAGATAACACCATGGCAATTCTGCTAAAAACAGCGCCATCCGGTTAGTTCCATTCAAATCATGCAAGTGAGAGTCCAAAACAAGGGCAAACGGTTTGGAAAAGTAGATACGACGGAGACGATCACCTTCTTGTCGAGGGGACGTGATGGTGTTCATCGCCCATCATCTTTAGCGCGTTGTAGGCGTAGTTCGACGCTGCATGAACTTGGCCGTCGCTGCATTTGAGGATCCCGCTAGGGCAAGGATCTCGCTACATCAAAGACAATCCTCTCCGTCTCTATAATTGAACTCTCCAAACGCCACATGCAATGAGCTTCCCCTTCGCTGGATCCCCGGTTGACCCTTGAACGCGCTCTGCTTCCTCGAGGTCTCGATCAGAATTTGTAGCCTTGATCACAACGGGTGAGACAAGTTCAAACTCGACCCACAACCAGCATCTTGTTCACCTTGAGGTTGCGATCGCTGGTGAGACCAACAGCAGTAAACACCCAACCGCAGCTTGTGCGTCGTGGTGGTCCTCGCGCCAAAGATGAGGGGCGTATAGACCACTTCAGCGGCTTCGAAGGCCGAACGAGGGCTCCACAGATTGATCTCACTCGCCCACCGCTTGAGCTGGCGGTGAGAAGTATGCAGCAAGGCACCACCATCGACGCATATGGCCTCTCAGAGCCTTCGAAATTTTTGCTCGCCGGACTCGCCTTCATGATGATCGCTGTCTTCTTGTTTTTGTCGCGCCCCGAGCGGCCTTTCTTGTTTGGTCTTCTGCCATCACGGCTCCTTGGCCGCCACGCTTGCCGATCCTTCGGCACCATCCTCGACTTCTCCTTGTCCCGCCTCATACTGCTCTTTTGCTTCTCGCAAGCAGCTCGACTTTGCTCGGCAGTTCTCAAGGTCGTGGGCCCTTGGTGCGATGGATCTTCAATATGGTTGTCAAAGCCCCCGCTTGTCGGCAATGCTAAGGCCCATCAGCGCGCACCCGCAATTTCCTTGCCGGGTCGCCTAATCCCTACGCGCGGTGCTGTGATTCCTCGACAAGCACGATTCGCTCTTTGTGTTTTGTTGCGACGCCGACCTTCTTCGCCGGGCGCGTGTCTTCATCAATAGAGTCGGTTTCCGCACCGGCGCCTCACCGGGTACTTCCTTCTTCAGCCCGGCGCACTTATCGCTACAACATAAAGTTCGCCACATTCTTAACCTTGTTCATCGCCAGCCAGGTATCTTATGGGTTAAAGACGCTCGATGGAACGCGCTAATCCGGCGGCGGGATGAACATCGCTGATGTTGTATTGCACCGGTTGAACCTTTGATGTACTACAGGGTTTCCTTCCTTCTCGGGAATGATATGCAATCATCGCCTGGCCATGAGCTTGGTGGCCCTGAAGGCACCAACCAACCTCATGGCACGATCCCACCAAGAAGAAATGGAATCCGCCAGCAGTGCATCAACCACATGACATTGGGCTTCAGTGCCAATGGGAACTAATTGGCAAGAACCTTGTCGTCATGAAGCTCCGCAGCTTGCATCGCGATGGTGTAGATGCCGAGGAACTCGACAGATGGGTCTGCCATTGTACTTCTCGCACGACGCCGGGCTTGAACGCGGCAAAGGACTGCCACCAGAACTGCCGCAACTCACGGGTAAAGGCTGGGCAACCCACCGAAGGTAGGCCACTGGAGCCCCGTGCCGTAGTGGTCCATAGCGGTCCCGCCCGCTTATCCGACCGGTGGTGTGTATGGCGCCGGGCCGATGGTGATTCGAGTGTCTTCGTGGCCTGCCTCAAGAACTTGGCGCTGGTCGCGGGTCCGTGGGTCGACGACGCTATGGAAATGCATCACAAGCGCCATCGCGACGGATCGACACCCGCGGTGGTCGGGCGTGAGGTGGAGAGTGCATCGCGGGCCGCAACACCACCGCCCTCCAATCACCGGCATGCGTTGGTTCGACGGAGAGCTGCCCGAGGGCCCCGCCGACGCGAATCATCTTTATTTGCGACGGCGACGAGGTTCGGATGATGGCTTCCACTCGCCGAAGCCCGCATCGGGGAGGGAAGTCGAGGAGCAGCTGCGCCGCCAAAGCTTCACGCGTGGTGGTGGCGACAGCCATGCGGGAGCAGGCTCGACTTCTAACCACGCTAGAAGGAGCTCTATCTTGCCCAAATGTTGCGTACATTTTCAAAGACTGGCGGCATGTTGGACTCCTTTGTCCCGCAGATGATGCACAAGACTTTCCCACGGCGGCGCCGGGTCTGCAACAGGATGGCACCGCCTGTCAAGGCTGCACTTCGAAGAGCGAGTCAGGCGCCGACGAGGCGTTTGAGGTTGCCGCGCCTGGTGGCACAAATGAACACTCGAGGGCCCCCGCCGCCGCGGGGCCCTAGCTCCGCTTTTGATTTACGGCGCGCTGCCTGTCGTCCGGGCGATGAACAACGCCGCCGCCAGGTTCTCGACCAGAAATGGCGCCGGTGCTCGCGGCCGTGGCTCGTTCTCGTCTGCGGACGCCCGCTGCTCGTCTCAAGACTGGCACGGGCTGCTCGCTCCCACGATCTGACCGCCATGATCGTTTCTTCTTGGGAGCCATGGCGATGAAGAACCGCTTAGGCTAACATCTAGATCAGATTTCAAGACGCGCTTCTACCGGCGCGCCAAAGATGTTTGCGGAAAAGACACTATGGGATCACCGAATACCTTCTACGGTTGGGGGCGAGGTCGTGAGAAGAGGAGGTCTAAAGCAGCAACGGATCGCTTACCCAGGTTTGGGCCGCGAGGATGCGAATACCCTAGTCCCGCTTTGGTGGATGTATTGAGTGTCCTTGTGTTCTTGAGCTAGCTACGGGTGTAACTTGCCCAAAAGAGTCGAATCCTTCCGGTCCCGGGCCTCCTTTATAGTCGAAAGGGGCTGCCATAGTGGCACACAGAGGTGGGAAGGTCACATGCTGCGAGCTTATCACCAGATACAGTGACAAGACGATTTAATGCATCGCTTCGGTGTCCTTAGCTTTATCGAGGACGGGAACGAGGCCCGCCCCGGTCTGCCACTCCACTCGCTCGACACGCTACCATGCCAGCGATGCATGCAAGGCCATGTAGGCAGGTGCAGCCGAGGTGGCGCGTGGTAGGGTATTCACGAAGATCTACATGCCACCACGAGGAGCTTGCTGAGTTGGCCTGAACTGATGTTGCCACGCAGCGTCGCCACTGGTCGGGCCGGGCAGATGCATTAACGGCGGCGGAGTCTTTGGTCGATGCGGGCTCGCTGTGGCCCCCGCTGATGTCTCGGCAAGGGCCTTGTCGGGGCCCGCAGAAGGGTCTTACCGTATGCTAGTAGTCTTCCCGCAAGGCGCTTTGTCTTGTGGATTCCTCTAGGATCCCGCCGAGGGTCGCCATCTTCGGTCTTCATCTCGTCTCACATGTTTATGATCTTGACAAAGATCTGCATGCCACCACAGATGTGCCTCCCGAGCCCTAGTTCTAATGTAGTCGCTGGCGGTGTTTGGAACTCTTGCTCGAGGGTGGCTTGCTTTGTCGGGTATCAAGAAGTTGCCCCCGGCAAGTTTGCCGGGTCATGGAGGCCGCCCCGGCAAGGGTCTGCCGGGAGTCCACCTCGCCTCTTTGCTCTTCCTTGTTTCGGTCTTGGTGTTGCCTCGACCGCCTTGCACTTCTCGCTTTCCAGCCTTCCTCTTTCGCTAGGTGTGGCCGCAGCGGTGGCTTCGACTGCCCGGCACAAGTAAAGGGGTCAAAAGGAGAGCCCTACTTTTGTACACCGACACACCTCCTTCCGAGTCGCGAAAGCGTGAGCTCCCACAATCAATACCACGGAGGTCGGGGTCAATAAATAGCCTTAGAGGTTATCGGCACGACGCGCGCGCTGACGCTGAATTTTACTACCAGCTTGTCAAGTGGGTTTCCCGCTTAGAAGCGGAAGCTTCGGTGGACCATGCTGGCATGGAAAGGGCCAACACGCGCGAGCAACGCGCCCTATCGCACCTCCGACAAGTCCGAGGCGAGGAGGAGGACGTCGTTGCCAGCATTTAGTGTGTACAATAGATGGCGGTTGGCATCGCCTAGTTAGCTAGGTGTGTTAGTACTTGTACACTAGAGTATTAGTGGAGTAGATAGTTAACTTTGCTAGGATGGTTGTCAACATGGAAGTTCAGTACTATATCTGATCAAACTTATTACTTTGCTCTGAATGTTGAACTTTTCGTGTGAACGTATGGAATTGGCTGTTATTTTATTAAATGGGATGTATTTGTCCGCCATGGGTTTAGAGGTCGACTTATGGGCCTACTAGGTTGACGCGCACACAATCAGGAGATGATTGTACGTGGAGAGGATGATGCAGGGACCCACTGTGCTCATGGTAGTATGCAAGCAAGTGCCTCCTTATTTCAAGCCCAAAAATGGTTCCTCTAATTGATTTCCCGACATCTAGGTCCCATGCCATTGTCAATGTAGTCAATAAACGAGAATTGCACAACGAGCGGCCGACACCTGTGACCCAACAGCTTGCCCAGCTTTTTTTTGTTTTTGAGATAGAAGCAGTGGTGTCACTGGGTTGTAAGGCACTCGCCCTGCCTAGCCAGCTTTTTCTTTTCTTTATGTTTACCACAAGACCAACCTAATAGTTTTTTCTCGTCTCAGAATGGCTAGCCCAGTTTTTTTGCAAAATACCCAACCGAGGCCTACTTGCTTTGTCACTCATTGGGCTCCAAACCTTCAAGTCGAGAAATGGGCTATCAAGAATGAGAAAGGGGATGTACATTTTAAAACACATCAAACCGCAATTAGTTCCAAATTTCTTTTATTTTCATTTCAAGATATTAAATTCCATTGATTTTATGCATGGACAATTATTTGGATTTTATATTGATATGAATTTATTTTTAAATTAGTTTGAATGTGACTCAAATTTTTAAAACAGTTCGACCGCACCGAAATATGCAAAATTTTATATAATGTTTTAATCGTGGCCACAATATGGGATGTAATGCTAATGTAAAAGAATATGGGCTCCAAAATATCCTTAAGAATTAGCAAATGGGCAGTAAATTATTAGATATAATGGCGTATGGGTTGTATGTCGCTTTTCCATGATTTGAGGTCGAAGCGCTTACTATAGGTTGATGCGACGCTTCCTAAAAGGTTGACGCGACGCAACACCGTGTCAACTTAGTCAACACATGAGAGCAGTGGAATGTTGGATGTCCATCCAACGACCGTCAGGCTTCTTCAATCTCGCTTCTTGCTCCAAATTCAAATGTTACCATGGACTGCTCGCCCTTCCTCCCCGGTGGGCTTCTACTGTCCCGCTGTAGGCCTCACCCCCCACCGCATTCCCACTGGCCTAGCCATCCTCTACTCACCTGCACTGTTATTCTCCCGCGACAAAGAACGCACCGGGCAAGAAACCCTTGTACTCCCTCCATGTGGGAAACAATTGCCGAAGTCTTCTGCCCTGGTCATTCCCTTCCTAGGCCTCACCGCCGTCTCCGCCTGGTGCTCTCGGGACGGGCGGCTCAACGTGGTCAAGAAACGACTTCCATCGAAGAGGATCGTACATGGAGAGGTCCGATAACCTGGGTCCACTTGGCCGCAAAGTAAGGAAGTGCCCTTATTATGCGCAAAATAATGATTCCACCATCAAACAAGCAGGGACCCACCGTATGGGCCACTTTATTTCATGAAAAACATTCCCGCCACGATAGATCGGACCCACCAGCTATATTCTTCGCACGCAAGTGCCTCCTTATTACGCATAAAAATTGAAGACCCCCACCGCTAGGTGGGACCCACCATATTTGGAGGTCGACTAGGGCCTACTTGTTGACGGGACGCAGGGCTCACAACTTAGTCAATATAAACGATTCTAGTTGCAAAGGACCGCACGATGTCCATCCAACGATCGGCCGTGCTTCTTCTTCAACTCGTCTTCTTTGCTCCAGCCTGCTCAAAACCATCGCTGGTCAGGTTACCGATCTCGCCTCCCGTGGCAACAGGTTGCCACAGCAGCTCACCGCCTCCTACTCCAAATCACTGCCGCCATCCTCTAGTCACCCACAACCCCTATTATTCTCGTATGAACATGTTCATACCGCAGCCAACCAGTCAACCTCATACTCCTTCTCACAGGCATCCACTATCGCTGCCTTCCCTGCCCGTCAGTCTCTTCCTAGGCTCGCCGTCAGCTCCACCGCTTATGCTCTTGCATCGGTGGTTAACGTGGTCAAGGAACGACTTCCGCCGGAAGAGGATCGCACGGAGAGGCTAACAATCGGGTCCACGGCCGCAGCAAGGAAGTGCCTCTTATTACGCCAGAAATAATTATTCTTCCACCGCATCGACGCGTAAGGGACTCTTATTTGTGAAAAAAATGTTTCCTATGCCTGGGACCCACTACCACATCTTCGCACGCAAGGTAGTGCCATACTACGAAAAAAATTACCGACAACCGGGACCCACCAGCTATATCTTCGCACGCAAGGAAAAATGGGATCCACCCGGCTGAAGCGCACGAAGCGTTGTTCGGTTCGTCGGAACGTAGGCGTACATACCGTTGATCGGCCTCTCGCAGCTGGCGAACTATGGCCAAGTAAGGAGCACACATGTCATAGTAGAGCCGAACGTAGTATGTCACGCAGTCCCGCCTATAATACACATACGCATAACCACGCTGCAAGAAAGTAAATACAGCTACATACGCATACACGGATGTGGTCTCGGCATGCATAAACGGTCGCCCTATTCATCGGCAGCCAACCGCTAGGTCGTAACGGAGAAACAACGCCGTGTTCATCGGAGGCAACCGATCGGGTCAAAATACGTGTTCATCGGGAGCCAACCGCTTGGACGAACAGACGCAAACGAGGTCTCGCGATCAGAACAAAGGAAATGAGTTTTCCGCTCGACCATATGGTCGATACGGGTCTTGTTCATCGGAAGGGTCTCGCATGTATCAAAATAGAGGAAACAGACTTGTGTTCGAAAGTGCCTACTATCAAACGGGTCCGCTGATCGGGAGGGTGTATGGCGTACAAAACGTGGGGAAACGAATCTTGTGTTGGAGTGCCCATGGTGAAACGAGGTCCTGTTCATCCACCGCTCATTGCCCGCCCCAGCCTCCACGGGCTAGTGTTCATCCACCGTCGAGCTCCTCCACCTCCACCACAGCTATCGTTTCATCCACGGCTACTATTCATCCAAATTTCTCCACCAGCCTACTATTCATAGAGCCTCCACGGGTCCTGTTCATCCACCCCAACCTGCTCGGGTGTGGCGTCCCAGTGGTCCCTGCTCATCCAAAGGGCAACCGCCACTACCATGGGGTCCCTCGCTCATCCACCCCATCGAATCGCTCATCCAGAGCCAACCAACCGCTCGACTCACCATGTCTCGAATTTTCACGATCGGGCACAGAGCAATGGTCATCGCTCATCAAGAGGCAACCCAACGGGTTGGCTGATTGCCTCGCATGGGTGCTCGATTAGCTTCAGAAGCAGTGCCATGGATCGATCACCTGGCTCGCTTAGCGCAAGAAGAAATGGGCGAATCGCTTCGGGTTCACCAAGATCGAATGAATCGCCGTTCGCCATCAAATCAAGGATTGATCACTCAAGGTTCAATAACCCAGCTAGCAAAGGCGATCGCCGGGTTTAGTTAGAGCCCAACACCGTGATACACGCTCAGCATACCCAGAGAAACGCTAAACGACAAAGGCATCACTCGCCCCAACCACCCATCGTGAATCGAACTCCTCGATATATTCCTCACCCTCGCTTCTACCACGATTTTTCCGTCATGGACGGCCCAAAGAATGTCATGCAGCTGTTCGGCTTCACCAGTAATCTAAAAGCCCATTTTCTCACATGATTTTGTCAGAAGTAGGAGCTCATCACATCTATGATGATATGCGTTTTGTCACATTATTATCATAGAAGTGTCATAAGCATGACATAATTTTTTCTGCTCGCCCAAAATGTCACGGATGTGTCTTTTTTGTAGTGTTATATATAAGTTCCTCCATCTATCGCAAGATGGCAACATATGATTAGTCTTCGATAGGATGAGCTTCTCCCCCTTATTATGGCATTTTTGTAGTTTAGTCCATCGACATACCTCATTCCTTTGATATCGATGCATATGTAGTTTACATCTGATGCAAGTCTTGTGACTACATTGATGAGTACACATGGTTGCTTTGCTACCTCTTTCTTCTTTTCTGATATTGCAATCGATGTCCTGAGCCTCAGAGCCAAAGTATCCCCTAGGTGCCTACTACTACATGGAGACCGATGAGTAGGAGTCCTGAGGTCCTGCGTAAGGCCCCTTTTGATCTAGTTTCATTGTTTTGTTTCTACTTTCTTAAAGCAAACTTGTCTAACTATGTTCCATTTCAGATTATATTTGCTTCATGACTTATGTAATCGGGTCCTCGTGACCATGGTTTGTAATATAGATTTATGTTATCCTTGTGTCATCGAGTTAAAGGTGATATCTTCCCTGAGTCTCTCATCTTGATCGCATGTTTGCGTATGATTAAAGGCCACAAGTAATAAACACCAAATAGATCCTTGATCGCCTCTAGAATAGCTCATGCTCATCTATTTTTGATGGTCTTGCTTTCATCATGGGAATTCAATGTAATAAGGATGTAGACAATGATTGGAGCACATTGTTCGGGCTTGGTGTTGGATAGATCGCCTTATGATATACTAAGAGATCGATTCAATATGTTGTCAAGATTTCTCATAATGTGTTAAGGCTTCCTTTAGACCATGAGAATATCATAGACC
Organism: Aegilops longissima; assembly: GCA_021605205.1. Lineage (NCBI taxonomy): Eukaryota > Viridiplantae > Streptophyta > Magnoliopsida > Poales > Poaceae > Aegilops > Aegilops longissima. The sequence continues at coordinate 43,984 of JAHIAM010006464.1, read as the reverse complement.
TGGTTGTCTGACAGTTGCTTTAGGATCAACTCAGAATCGGGTAATTATAAATGTGACTTTGGGCTTGCTGTAAAGTATGTCATGGTGTCGATATGTCAAGAATGGGATTCGACCTTCGTTATGGAGAGACACACCGAGCCCACTCAGACATTATGGTGTCCAGCACCTCTAAGCCAAGGATTGTGACTAATGAGTTAGTCACCGATACGCCTCAACGATTTATAATTTTTGTATGATTCATACTACATTGCTATCAATTACATACACACCGAGCATACTTTTTATTGATTTTTAATTTTTATTGGACTATATTAATCCAAAGGCCGCCGCTTTTGATTCTTGGTGCTTTTCGATTTCAGAAAACACCACAAAAAATCCTAGAAAATCAAACAAAATAGGTGAGGAAAGTGCCGTAAAAAATTTTATAATAATCCCGTTTTTGGTATCTTAAATACCAGAGATGAATGAGCAACAAGGCATATGAAAAGTTGATTAAAGAAAACTAAAGTTCGCATGATAGAAGAAGTCAACATAGGGAGCATGTCGAGACCGTGAATTTTGTATAAATTTACTTCCGGAAATTTTGTAGGTAGACTCTCATCCAAGTATATCGCCTCTTTACCATAGCTAAGGTTTACCCTCGAGAAATTAGGTTGAAGTTGAGTACCAAAATGAAGGTGGTAAATGGTCGAGTTAAAGAATTACATTGCTTATGACCCCATTAGTAAGTGCTTATTGGGGATATGCGTGGATTCCCCAAAGAAGCTAAGTAGTAGTAGAAAAGTATTTCTAGTTAAGAACCGTTTATTGAACAAATAGAGACACCATACTGCATAAGATAAATGGTACCGCAAAATTCACTATTTTGACCCTTTTAGAACATTTAGCACAATCTCACCCCATTTGTGGTTTTTCAGATCTGCCCTTTCCCACCGCCACCGATCTAGTTGCTATAAGGTAACAGCGTCATAGGTGTAAGTGTAGGGTTCGGCAACATAGACGGCGCTGGGTTCGCCGACTGACAGATAAGTGGCTACCACCACGTACACCATGTAGGATGTGGTGCCCCACCGCCATAGTCTATGGTGGTAGGTGTCACACATGCTTTTCTCCTGCAGGATGCCAGTCCCCACCCACCCACCAGCCCACTCTTCCTCCTCTCCTCGATGTAACAGAGTCGACACCTCTCCTCCTCCCGATCCCCGTGATCGATCTCCTACTCCCTCCACCATTTTCAGGATCTTTAGGCAAATCAAGAGTCCTAGAAGCTCCTCCAATCCCGCTAAATAAATTTTCACAACGATTTTAGTTTTGATATTTTGGCACTAGGTGCAACCTAGGTTTTCAAGTAAAAATTGTCAGGAGTTTTTTAGTATGTGTCATGCCTGGGAACGGGGTCCTCAGACTTGTCGGCTCACGCCTCAAGGCACTCAAGGAGGCCCAAGACGACCCATCTTGATCAACGCAGCCTCAAGAACCTCATGAGGCTGATTTCGGGCGGATGACAAGGAGCTCAGTACTGCCTGCTGGGGCCGGGCTCATGAGGAGGCGAGAGTTCAAGGAAGGGTACTCATGAGGTGCCCATGACGCAAGCTATGATTTGACCAAGGGCCATCAAGGCCTCACTCATGAGCCAGCCTCATAGATCAAGATAGCTAAGAGTGATGTAGCGAGACAGTGGCTAGCTACACTATGAGACCTGATCAATGATAGGAATGGGCACCACCATTATCATGGAGAGAAGGGTAGTAATGGAAACTGGTGATTCTCAAGATCCGACCTCGCTGTAGCAAGCTCAACAAGTACTCGAATGGCAAATCGGATAGCCCGAGAAGGAAGGTGAGCCGCTACCAGAGTGTAATGCAGTGTAAGATCGCTAGAATCACACTAGATATACAGAGTAACCACGCGATACTACTCACAACCTGAGTTAGCAGTTAGGGCGCCAACCAGATATTACATTTACTAGCATCGGATAACTCGCTTAGTGGCACTCGCTCAGAGCTTATCGGCTACCGTTTTTGTATTGCCAGCCCAGACCTTGTCTTCCGGCAACACAACAACATGGTACGTAAAAACATACGCTTTATTCATGCTAGCGGAGCATAGTTTATATTACAACAGCTAGCAAGGCTAAGCGGCACACACGGCGGCTGAAAAATATGTACATTATTTAGTGAACATAAAGGCCTCGATCATGACGACTACCGGTAGTGGAACGACGTCAGAAGGGACTCCATAGCACAAGAACACGATGTGGACACGGTCTAGACTCTGACAACACCTTTCCAACGAGACTTTCTGAATCAGCATGACACGCCAAGTCAAGACATCGAATGTACTTGCAAGCTCACAATAAGCATAAACATAATGACAGAAAATATCATGGTATTTAACCAATTAAGCAACAATGCAACCATATACCCAACATGTTGTGACTATGATCAACTGCACTCATTCTCCCGACTTGCTTACCAGATGTGATCCTTAAACATGATAATACCAAACACACTCGTGATCCTTACGGCGATCACAACTGCACCAACTTAGGCCCGAGATCCTTATGGCGATCACAACCCGACTAACTCGCGGGTCTGTGATCCTTACGGCGATCACAACTCTGACTAACTGCGGGCCTGCGGATCTCACGACGATCACAACCCGACTAACTTGGGCCCGATGGCCTCCCCGCCATCCTCAAGACAACTTAGTGTGCATATTTTATTAAGTGGTGACCCATGGTGTACCCTACTTTAGAGCGTCCCTGACCGTGGACTCTGCCATCGAGCAGATTAAAACACTCGCAGAGGTTAGTACACCGCACTCAACACTACGGAACCCATGCTTCCCATTCCCATCTCGGGTGGACCAACAACATTCTGACGAAACTATTTCATTGTTATGGCACTCTTCCACCTTTCCGACTCTCGCACTCCAATGGCTAGTCCTATGGCCTCGTGTTCACCTCCGTACACCGACCACCCTCGTTCCACTTTCCACTGGGACCGCACAAAATTAACTTAACAACTGGCTCACAAGGTTATGCTTGCTCACCGGGCCAGGTAAAGCACGCCCATAACCTTCCCTAAAATGGAGACACCGACTCGTGAGGCACGACAATGAAACGCATTAAGGTCATTCCATACCGCAAATGTGGTTGCACTGAAAGATCTGCTTCAGCCAAGCACTACATGACCAAGCCAAACATATTCAAGTTGAGTTATTAATCAGGTTCAACTTAATGTGAAAATAACCGTGTCATAATGCCATACTATGCATCACTTAACATATGCATCACATAACCATGCAAATAATCAGAGATTAACCACGCCTCCCTACTGGAGCCATCCTCAACTCATTGCTACCATTCTGGTTAAAATCACACCTTACTTATACCGTAACCATTTCTAGCATTCTCATCCACATCATGCAAAATAATAATTAAACTAATCATCAAACTCTATGACCATATCATTTATTCATTACTTGCAACTAAGTTCTTCTTATCTTGCCAAACTTCAAACATTCTAAAGTCCAAGTATTATAACATAACAAGCATCGAATGTAATAAATTTCTTATATAACTAATTTAAATGCATCAATATTCATAAGTTCAAGTATGAAAATCATAAATATTGAAGTGGCACCATGAAAATGTTACCGTGGGCTTGCCTTAGTACTCGATGGAGGTTCACAAAGCCCCGGTGATCCTCAAGACAAGCGGGTTTCGCTTAAAAATATTCAAAACCACAAAAACAAAACATCAAGAAACCTTCTGAAAATTGCCAGAAAATCAAGAAAGCAAGGAAAAATCCCATCTTTGGGTGCTGTTAGATTTTTGGACATAGAACACGATGCAAAAAGAATCACCGTGATTTTGACTTGTAGATAAAAAGTTATGGCCATTTGAAGTCTCCTGAAATTTAAATGGATTTGAAATAATAAAACAGAGGGGGTGACGCCGAAAGCGTGAACTCCTGTGGCACCACCACTCATACTGCCACAGAAGAGTGGTTGACTACGGCCCCGCTTAGTCAGCCGTGAGGGAGGGAGAGGGAACAGAGGGAGCGGCAAGCCACGGGAGCTCACGCCGCGGTGAGGCTCTTGAGGCGAACGAGATGGAGGGATCGACGGAGAAGACGACAGCACCTGCCCGCACATCGCAACGTAGCTAACGATGGCCGGACGGCGTTGGATTTGACCTCTCCACCGCGACAAAGGGCGGAGGTTGCCGGAGTTGAAGAAGACGGCGGCTTGGGGTGGCTCCAGGGGCTTCAGCTAGGTGGGTTGGCTTCACGGAGGAGCTGCGGAGGCCTCGGCAAAGGTCGCTTTGCTTGGGAGGCCAGAGCGGCGGAACGATCCAGAGGGGATCGTCGGCAAGCTCGGCTCCGGAACGGTAGCCCGCGGCCTGACCGGCCGGGCTGCGGCTTCTACTGGTTCTAGGAGGGAGGAGGGTTGAGATGCTCCAGAGGCTGCGAGGGCTAATTTTATAGGCGGGTGGCGAGGAGGGTTTCGGCCCGGCCGAGGACACGTGTCCTCGGCGCCAAGCATTTAACGATGCCAGAGAGAGCGGAGAAGGCGATGGAGGTCACACTAGCAATGTACGCGGCGCGCACGAGCATGCGAGGGAGAAAGAGACGAACGCAAGGCTGGGCAAGATCGTGCCGCTGGTCGATTCAGGCCTCGTGTTTCGCCAATGGGCGAAAGCTCCGCGCGGGCGCAGGGCAGTGGTGGAGTTATGGAGTGGACGACGGATGGTGGCGAAGTGGCACGCCTCGCCGCCGAAAGAAGTAGCACGCTGCCAACAGAGGGCGCCGGGCCGACGCTGCAGAAAGCGCCAGACAGATGCCAACACGCCGGATTTAACGCTGGTCACCGCATGGACCGTGACATCAGGCCACCTATGCACTAACAAGGATGTCCGGGCGGTAGTCCTTAGTAAACCGAGATGTTACCACCATTTGGTTTGGTTCCGTGCAGAGTAGTAAATGGTGTTGTTGCCAAGTTAATGACGTAAACTTTGGGGAGTTACTGTGGTCAAACCACAGGGATTCAAGGGCTGGAGCTTTGGGGGTTTTACTATCTCTTACTAAGGTAAATAAGCTTAGGGAAAACCAGCTACAATGGAGCTAGTAAAAGGTAGTTGCTGTAGAAACTACCATTTCAGCCTGAGTGACTTTTATTTTCTCAGTAGCCAAAATATTCCAAAAGTGGTGAAATATTTTTGCTCAGAAAAGTGCCCTAGGGTCCAAAGAATATTTAGGATTTTTCTCGTGATTTTTAAGGCAAGAAAAATCAGGGTTGCTTTGAAGCTCAATGAGTTAGCTAGGGTTTCTGAGGCCAAAATGAATATTTTTCATTTAAGAAAAATATTCCAAGCAATATTGTTGGGTTGGCCATGGGTGAAAATGATGGTTGTGAGGAGGAGAGGGAGCACTTGGGTGAAAATCAAGGATACCCAAGTGGTTAAGTCCAAATGAAATGGTTCAAAACTCCAAATCCAAAATCAACTCAACTCAAAAATCAAACAAAGAAAAGAGGGTAAAACCAAAACGTCGCGACTTGTGGGAGACTCTCTTCTTCAATTTTGACTAAATTATATATTTCCTTAAAGCAGCTTGTTGTTTCTATGAGCGGGAAATATTTAACATGAGAAGTAATAAATCATATCCTGGGACTATGCACACAACCATTATCAAGAGAATTAAACCATATCTTAGCATCACCCTTTAATGAGAATGTAAATATTTTAACGATATAATAGTAGCGAAGTTTTCTATCATTAGTGAACAGGGTGGCTATATCATTTAATTTAGTAAGATGTGCCACAACAGTTTCAGATTCATAGCCATAGAAAGGATCTGATTCAACCAAAGTAATTATATCGGGCTTCCATGTAGAATTCATAATCCTTATCAAGAATAAAGATAGGTGAAGTAGCATAAGAAGGATCATATTTCATTCTAGCATTCAGAGATTTTTGTTTCAGCCTAGATAATAATTTCTTAAGATCACTTCTATCATTGCAAGCAACAAAGTCTCTAGCAGTTTCTTCATCCATAACATAGCCCCTCAAAGTACAACAGCAATTCATATCTAGGGGAGAATCTTCATCATCACTTTCATCAATATTATCAGCTTCAATAATTTCATTCTCTCTAGCCTCAGTAAGTTGTTCATCAAGAAATTCACCAAGTGGCACAAGAATATCAAGCATAGAAGTAGTTTCATCATAAGTATCATGCATAGTAAGTATGGCATCATCAATAACATGTGACATATCGTAATTAATAGCGTAAGTGTTTAGGTGTCGCAAGCTTACTCAAAATGTAAGGTGAATCAAGTGCGAGCTAGATGGTAGTTCCTTACCTCCCTCAGAAGTTGAGGGATAAATTTGTTCGCATCTTTCAAGTTCTTCATAGTGACCAGCAGATATAAATCCCAAGTGACTCAAAGAATAGAGCTATGCTCCCCGCAACATGGCGCAAGAAAATAGTCTTGATAACCCACAAGTATAGGGGATCGCAACAGCTTCGAGGGTAGAGTATTCAACCCAAATTTATTGATTCGGCACAAGGGGAGCCAAAGAATATTCTCAAGTATTAGCAGCTTGAGTTGTCAATTCAACCACACTGGATAACTTAATATCTGCAGCAAAGTATTTAGTAGCAAAGTAGTATGATAGTAACGGTAACGGTAGCAAAAGTAATATTTTTGGGTTTTGTAGTGATTGTAACAAGAGTAAACGTAAAAGTAAATAAGTCAAGAACAATATGTGAAAAGCTCGAGGGCATTGAATCGGTGATGGAGAATTATGCCGGATGCTATTATTCATGTAACAGCTTATAACATAGGGTGACATGAACTAGCTCCAATTCATCAATGTAATGTAGGCATGTATTCCGAATATAGTCACACGTGCTTATGGAAAAGAACTTGCATGACATCTTTTGTCCTACCCTCCCGTGGCAGCGGGGTCCTATTGGAAACTAAGGGATATTAAGGCCTCCTTTTAATAGAGTACCGGACCCAAGCATTAACACATAGTGAATACATGAACTCCTCAAACTATGGTCATCACCGGAGTGGTCCCGATTATTGTCACTGGGTTGTCGATCATAACACAGTAGGTGATCAGAGACTTGCAAGATAGGATCAAGAACTCACATGTATTCATGAAAACATAGGTTCAGATCTGAAATCATGGCACTGGCCCCGTGTCAAGCATTAAGCATAGCAAAGTCATAGCAACATCAATCTCGTAACATAGTGGATACTAGGATCAAACCCCAACAAAACTAACTCGATTACATGATAAATTCCATCCAATCCATCACCGCTCAGCAAGCCTATGATGGAATTACTCACGCACGGTGGTGAGCATCATGAAATTGGTGATGGAGGATGGTTGATGATGACGATGGCGATGGATTCTCTCCTGAGCCCTCGACGACTCCTGATCAGCCTCCCGAGAGAGTTTAGGCTTACGGCGGCTTCAGATCGTGAAAACGCTGATGAATCTTCTCTCTGATTTTTTCTCCCTAACACCTAATATATAGAGTTGGAGTTGAGGTCGGTGGAGCTCGAGGGGCCCACAAGGCAGGGGGCGCTACTGATGGATGCAAGCGCCCCACCCACCGTGGATAGGGTGTGGCCCCGGCCTTGATTATTTCGCCAAGATTTTAATTATTTCCAAAAATAATCGTGGAAGTTTCTGGTCATTCCGAGAACTTTTGTTTCGGCCAAAGATAACACCATGGCAATTCTGCTAAAAACAGCGCCATCCGGTTAGTTCCATTCAAATCATGCAAGTGAGAGTCCAAAACAAGGGCAAACGTGTTTGGAAAAGTAGATACGACGGAGACGTATCACCTTCTTGTCAGAGGGGACGTGATGGTGTTCATCGCCCATCATCTTTAGCGCGTTGTAGGCGTAGTTCGACGCTGCCATGAACTTGGCTGCTGTCGGGCCATTTGAGGATCCTGCTAGGGCAAGGATCTCGCTACATCAAAGACAATCCTCTCCGGCCCTATAATTGAACTCGCTTCCCAAACGTCACATGCAATGTGAGCTTCCCCTTCGCTGGATCCTTCCCGGTTGACCCCTTGAACGCGCTCCGCTTCCTCGAGGTCTCGATCAGAATTTGTAGCCTTGATCACAACGGGTGAGACAAGTTCAAACTCGACTCCACACAACCAGCATCTTGTTCACCTTGAGGTTGCGATCGCTGGTGAGACCAACAGCAGTAAACACCGAACCGCAGCCAGCGCGTCGTGGTCCTCCTCGCGCCAAAGATGAGGGGCGGTTAGACCACTTCAGCGGCTTCTCAGCGCCGAACGAGGGCTCTCGCAGATTGATCTCACTCGCCCATCGCTTGAGCTGGCGGTGAGAAGTATGCAGCAAGGCACCACCATCGACGCACATGGCCTCTCGTAGCCTTCTGAAATTCTTGCTCGCCGGACTCGCTGCCTTCATGATGATCGCTCTCTTCTTGCTTTTGTCGCGCCCCGAGCGGCCTTTCTTGTTGGTTGTCTCTGCCACCGCGGGCCTCTTGGCCGCCACGTTCTTGCCGGATCCTTCGGCACCATCCTCGACCTTTCTCCTTGTCCCGTCTCATACTGCTTTTTTGCTTCTCGCAAGCGTACTCGACTTTGCTCGGCAGTTCTCAAGGTCGTGGGCCCTTGGTGCGATGGATCTTCAATACTGGTTGTCAAAGCCCCGGTTTGTCGGCAGTCGCCAAGGCCCATCAGGGCGCACCCGCAATTTCCTTGCCGGGTCGCCTACCTTAGCCTCTTCTGGCGCGCCGTGCTGTCGGATTCCTCGACGGCAAGCACGATCTTGCCCTTTGTGTTTTGTTATGACGCCGACCTTCTTCGCCGGGCGGCGGTGTCTTCATCAATAGAGTCGGTTTCCGCACCGGCGTCCTCACCGGGGTACTTCCTTCCCTCTTCAGCCCGGCGCACTCTATCGGCTACAACATAAAGTTCGCCACATTCTTAACCTTGTTCATCGCCACGCCAGGTATCTTATGGGTGCGCGACGCTCGATGGAACGCGCTTAATCCGGCGGCGGGATGAACATCGTTGATGTTGTATTGCACTGGTTGAACCTTTGATGTATTTCTAGCGCAGGGTTTCCTTCCTTCTCGGGAATGATATGCAATCATCGGGCTGGCCATGAGCTTGGTGGCCCCTGAAGGCACCAACGAACCTCATGGCACAGATCCCACCAAGAAGAAATGGAATCCGCCAAAGAAGTGCATCAACCAAGACATGACATTGGGCTTCAAAGTACAATGGGAACTAATTGGCAAGAACCTTGTCGTCATGCGAGCTCCGCAGCTTGCATCGCGATGGTGTAGATGCCGAGGAACTCGACAGATGGGTTCTGCCATTGTATTTCTCTTCACGACGCCGGGCTTGAACGCGGCAAAGGACGGCCACTAGAACTGCCGCAACTCACGGGTAAAGGCTGGGCAACCCACCGTAAGGTAGGCCACTGGAGCCCCGTGCCGTAGTGGTCCATAGCGGTCCCGCCCGCTTATCCGACCGGTGGTGTGTATTGGCGCCGCGCCGATGGTGATTCTCAGTGTCTTCGTGGGCTCGCTCTCAAGAACTTGGCGCTGGTCGCGGTGGGTCCGTGGGTCTGACGACGCTATGGAAATGTTATCACAAGCGCCATCGCGACGGATCGACACCCGCGGTGGTCGGGCGTGAGGTGGAGAGTGCATCGTGGGCCGCAACACCACCGCCCTCCCTCCACCGGCTGGCCATGCTTCGACGGAGAGCTGCCCGAGGGCCCCACCGATCGCGAATCATCTTTATTTGCGACGGCGACGAGGCTCCGGATGATGGCTCTCCACTCGCCGGAAGCCCGCATCGGGGAGGGAAGTCGAGGAGCAGCTGCGCCGCCAAAGCTTCTGCCGGGCGTGGGTGGTGGCGACAGCCATGCGGACCGTGGCAAGGCTCGACTTCTAACCACGCTAGAAGGAGCTCTATCTTGCCCAAATGTTGCGTACATTTCGCCAGACTTCGCGGGCATGTTGGACTCCTTTGTCCCGCAGATGATGCACAAGACTTTCCCACGGCGGCGCCGGGTCTCCAGCGTGATGGCACCGCCTCGTCAAGGCAGCACTCGGAAGAGCGAAGTTTGGGCGCCGACGAGGCGTTTGAGGCTGCCGCGCCTGTGGGTGGCACAAATGACATTCCCGAGGGCTCCCCGCCACCGCGGGGCCCTAGCTCCGCTTTTGATTTACGGCGAATGCTGCCCTGTCGTCCGGCCGATGAACAACGCCGCCGCCAGGTTCTCGACTGCCAGAAATGATGCCGGTGCTCAAGGCCGTGGCTCGGTTCTCGTCTGCGACCGCCCGCTGCTCGTCTCGCGACTGGCACGGGCCGCTCGCTCCCGACGATCTGATCGCCATGATCGTTTCTTCTTGGGAGCCATGGCGAGCGAAGAACCGCTTAGGCTAACATCTAGATCAGATTTCAAGATCGCCCTTCTACCGGCCGCGCCAAAGATGTCGGGAAAGACACCTATGGGATCACCGAATACCTTCTACGGTTGGGGGGCGTAGGTCGTGAGAAGAGGAGGTCTACCGTAAAGCACATCGATCTCGCGGGATGTATTGAGTGTCCTTGTGTTCTTGAGCTAGCTACGGGTGTAACTTGCCCAAAGAGTCGAATCCCTTTCGGTCGCCGGCCTCCTTTATAGTCCAAAGGCTGCCATAGTGGCACATGTGAGGTGGGAAGGTCTACGCTGCCGCGAGCTTATCACCCGATACAGACAAGACGATTTAATGCATCGCTCGTGTCCCTTAGCTTTATCGAGGACGGAACGAGGCCCGCCCCGTCTGCCGCCACTCCACTCGCTCGACATCGCGCCCATGCCAAATATGCATGCAGGCCATGTAAGGCAGGCAGTACTGAGGTGGCGCGTGGTAGGGTATTCACAAGATCTACATGCCACCACGTAGGAGCTTGCCGAAGGGCCTGGAACAGCATGTTGCCATCGCAGCGCCTCGCCCAAATTGGTCGGGCCGGGCATGCATGCGAACGGGCGGCGGAGTCTTGGTCGACATGCGGCTCGGCTGCGGGCTCCTCGCTGATGTCTCTCGGCAAGGGCCTTTGTCGGGGCCCGCAGAAGGGTCTTACCGTATAGCAGTGCCTTCCCTAAGGCGCTTGTGGGCTCTTGTGGATTCCTCGCTAGGATCCCGCCGAGGGTCGCCATCTTCCGGTCTTCATCTCGTCTCACATGTTTATGATCTTGACAAAGATCTGCATGCCACCCACGTATGTGCCTCCCGAGCCCTAGTTCTAATGTAGTCGCTGGCGGTGTTTGGAACTCTTGGCTCGAGGGTGGCTTGCTTTGTCGGTATCAAGAAGTTGCCCCGGGGTTCTTGTTCCGGGGTCATGGAGGCCGCCCTCGGCAAGGGTCTGCCGGGAGTCCACCTCGCCTCTTTGCTCTCTCCTGTGTTTCGGTCTTGGTGTTGCCTCGACCTGCCTTGCACTCGGCTTCTCTCCAGCTTCCTCTTCTCGCCTCTCGCTAGGTGTGGCCGCAGCGGTGGCTCCGACCGCCTCGGCACAAGTAAAGGGGCCAAAAGAGAGCCTCTCACTTTTGTATTAATCGACACCTCCGCTTCCAGTCGCGGCATGTAGCTCCCCACAACCGGGCCGACCACGTGAGGCGGGCGTCCGGCTAAATAGCCCTAGAGGTTATCGGCACGACGACGCCGCGCGCCACGCTGAATTTTACTACCAGCTTGTCAAGGGTTTCCGCTAGAAGCGAAGCTTCGCAGGACCATGCCGCATGGAAAGGGCTAACACGCGAAAGCAACGCGCGCTTATCGCACTCTCCGGCATAAGTCCGGGAGGCGCAGGAGGAGGACGCTGCAAGCATTTAGTGTGTACAATAGATGGCGGTTACATCGCCTAGTTAGCTAGGTGTGTTAGTACTTGTACACTAGAGTATTAGTGGGAGTAGATAGTTAACTTTGCTAGGATGGTTGTCAACATGGAAGTTCAAGACTATATCTCGGATCAAACTTATTACTTTGCTCCAATGTTGAACTTTTCGTGTGAACGTATGGAATTGGCTGTTATTTTATTAAATGGGATGTATTTGTCCGCCATGGGTTTAGAGGTCGACTTATGGGCCTACTAGGTTGACGCGCACACAATCAGGAGATGATTGTACGTGGAGAGGATGACAGCAGGGACCCACCAGGCTCATGGTAGTATGCAAGCAAGTGCCTCCTTATTTCAAGCCCAAAAAATGGTTCCTCTAATTGATTTCTGACATCTAGGTCCCATGCCATTGTCAATGTAGTCAATAAACGAGAGAATTGCACAACGAGCGGCTGACACCAGGGACCCAACAGCTTGCCCAGTTTTTTTTGTTTTTGAGATAGAAGCAGGGTGTCAGCTGGGTTGTGCGGGGCACTCTGGCCTGTCTAGCCAGCCTTTTTCTTTTATGTTTACCACAAGACCAACCCAATAGTTTTTTCTGTCTGTAAATGGCTAGCCCAGTTTTTTTTGCAAAATACCCAACCGAGGCCTACTTGCTTTGTCAGCCCTGCTGGGCTCCAAACCTTTCAAGTCGAGAAAATGGGCTATCAGTAATGAGAAAGGGGATGTACATTTTTAAAACACATCAAACCGGCAATTAGTTCCAAATTTCTTTTATTTTCATTTCAAGATATTAAATTCCATTGATTTTTATGCATGGACAATTATTTGATTTTATATTGATATGAATTTATTTTTAAATTAGTTTGAATGTGACTCAAATTTTTAAAACAGTTCGGACCGCATCAAATATGCAAAATTTTATATAATGTTTTAATCGGCCACAATATGTGGGATGTAATGCTAATGTAAAAGAATATGGGCCCAAAATATCCTTAAGAATTAGCAAATGGGCTGTAAATTATTAGATATAATGGCGTATGGGTTGTATGTTGTTTTCACGATTTGAGGCGACGATTTGTGCGCCTACTATAGGTTGATGCGACGCTTTCCTAAAAAGGTTGACGCGCACGCAACACCGTGTCAACTTAGTCAACACATGAGAGCAGGAATGTTGGATGTCCATCCAACGACCGCCGTGCTTCTTCAATCTCGCTTCTTCTTGCTCCAAATTACCAAACAAGCGCCAAGGGACTGCTCGCTCCTCCTCCCCGGGCTTGGCTGTCTCCGCTGTAGGCCTCACCGCCCACCAGATTCCCATCACTGGCCTAGCCATCCTCTACTCACCTGCATCTCCTCATATTCTCCGCGACAAAGAGCTCACACTGCAACAAGCAAGAAAAAACCTTGTACTCCCTCCATGTGGGAAACAATTGCCTAGTCTTCGCCCGGTCATTCCTTCCTAGGCCTCACCGTCGTCCCCGCCCTGGTGCTCTCGACGTGGCGTGCTCAACGTGGTCAAGAAACGACTTCCATCGGAAGAGGACTGTACATGGAGAGGCTGACAACTGGGTCCACGGTCGCAGCAAGGAAGTGCCTCCTTATTATGCGCAAAATAATGATTCCACCACCAAACAGCAGGGACCCACCAGAAGGGCCACTTTATTTCATGAAAAACATTCCTGGCCACCGATAGATCGGACCCACCACCATATCTCTTCGCACGCAAGTGCCTCCTTATTACGCATATAAAAATTGAAGACCCCATCGCTAGGTGGGACCCACCATATTTGAGGCTGACTAGGGCCTACTTGTTGACGCGGACGCAGGCCTCACCAACTTAGTCAATATAAACGATTCTAGTTGCAAAGGACCGTGACGATGTCCATCCAACCGATCGGTCGCGGCTTCTTCAACCTCTCGTCTTCTTGCTCAATTGCCTAAACCATCGCGGTCAGGTTACCGATCTCGGCCTCCTGCATACCGGTTGCCGCCAGCAGCCTCACCGCCTCCTACTCCAACCGCTGGCCAGCCATCCTCTAGTCACCCACAACCCCTATTATTCTTCTGGGCGACGATACTTCATACCGCAGCCAACCAACAACCTCATACTCCTTCAAGGCGTGGCATCCACTACCGCTGGTTTTCCCTGCCCGCCAGTCTCTTCCTAGGCCTCGCCGCCCACCGCTGGTGCTCTCGCACGGTGGTTAACGTGGTCAAGGAACGATTTCACCGGAAGAGGATCGCACGCGGAGAGGCTAACAATCGGGTCCACGGCCGCAGCAAGGAAGTGCCTCTTATTACGCCAGAAATAATTATTCTTCCACCGCAGTACCGGGGACCCGCAGAGGGACTCAGATTTTGTGAAAAAATGTTTCGATGCCTGGGACCCACCACTACATCTTCGCACGCAAGTAGTAAAAGGCCCACACTACGAAAAAAATTACCGACACCGGGACCCACCAGCTATATCTTCGCACGCAAGGAAAAAATGGGATCCACCCGTTGAAGCGCACGAAGCGTTGTTCGGTCGTGTCGTGAACGTATGTACATACCGTTGATCGGTTCTTCGCAGCGGCGAACTATGGCCAAGTAAGGAGCTTACATGTCATAGTAGAGCCGCGAACGTAGTATGTCACGCAGTCCCGCCTATAATGTGTACACATACGCATAACCACGCTGCAAGAAAGTAAATACAGCTACATACGCATACGGGATGTGGTCTCGGCATGCATAAACGGCGTCGCCCTATTCATCGGCAGCCAACCGCTAGGTCGTAACGGAGGAAACAACGCCGTGTTCATCGGGAGGCAACCGATCGGTCAAAATACGCCGTGTTCATCGGGAGCCAACCGCTTGGACGGAATAGACGAACGAGGTCCGCGATCGAGAACAAAGGAAATGAGTTTCCGTTCGACCACATATGGTCGATACGGGTCTTGTTCATCGGAAGGGTCCGCGCGATCGCAAAATAGAGGAAATGACTTGTGTTCGAAAGTGCCTCACGGTCGTAAACGGGGTCCCGCTGATCGGGAGGTGTGCTGCATCACAAAACGGGGAAACGAACTTGTGTTGGAGTGCCTATGGTGAAACGAGGTCCTGTTCATCCACCGCCTATTGCCTCGCCTCCAGCCTCCACGGGCTAGTGTTCATCCACCGCCGAGCTCCTCCACCTCCACCGCCCATCGTTTCATCCACGGCTACTATTCATCCAAATTCCACCAGCCTACTATTCATAGAGCCTCCACGGGTCCTGTTCATCCACCCCAACTGCCTGGGGTGTGGCGGCCTCCTCAGGGTCCTGTTCATCCAGTGGCAACCGCCTACTACCATGGGGTCCTGTTCATCCACCCCCACTGGGAACTGTTCATCCAGAGCCAACCAACCGGCTCGACTCACCATGTCTCGACTCTTTCTACGTATCGCGGGCACAGTAGCAATGGTCACTGTTCATCAAGAGGCAACCCAACACCGGTTGGCTACGTCTCGCATGGGTGCTCGATTAGCTTCAGAGCAGTGCCAGTGATCGATCACCTTGCTCGCTTAGCAAAGCAGCCGGCGAATCGCCGTTCAGTCAAGATCGAATGAATCGCCGGGTTCAGCTTACAACCAAGGGATTGATCACTGGGTTCAATAACCTAGCTAGCAAAGGCGATCGCCGGGTTTAGTTAGAGCCCAACACCGTGATACACGCTCAGACACGAGAGAAACGCTGAAACCACTGCATCACTCGCCCCAACCACCCATCGTGAACCGAACTCCTCGATATATTCCTCACCTCGCTTCTACCACGATTTTTTCCGCCATGGACGGCCCAAAGAATGTCATGTCAAGTAGCTGCTCCGCCCACCCGTAACTAAAAGCCCATTTTCGTCATGATTTTTGTCATAGAAGTAGGAGTTCATCACATCTATGATGATATGTGTTTTTGTCACAATTATCATCATAGAAGTGTCATAAGCATGACATAATTTTTTTCGTTCGGCCCAAAATGTCACGGATGTGTCTTTTTTTGTAGTGTTATATATAAGTTCCTCTCATCTACTTCTGCAAGATGGCAACATATGATTAGTCTTCGATAGGATGAGCTTCTCCCCCTTATTATGGCATTTTTGTAGTTTAGTCCACTGATATACCTCATTCCTTTGATATCGATGCATATGTAGTTACATCTGATGCAAGTCTTGTGACTACATTGATGAGTACACATGGTTGCTTTGCTACCTCTTTTTCTTCTTTTCGATATTGCAATCAGATGCTCGGAGCCTGTGAGCCAAAGTATCCCTAGGTGCCTACTACTACATGGAGACCGATGAGTAGGAGTCCCTGAGGTCCTGCGTAAGGCTCCGCTTTTGATCTAGTTTCATTGTTTTGTTCGGCCTTCTTAAAGCAAACTTGTCTAACTATGTCCTGTATCAGATTATATTTGCTTTCATGACTTATGTAATCGGGTCCTCGTGACCATGGTTTGTAATATAAAGATTTATGTTATCCTTTGTGTCATCGAGTTGTGTTGTGATATCTTCCCGTGAGTCTCTCATCTTGATCGCATGTTTGCGCAGTATGATTAGTGGCCACAAGTAACAAACACCAAATAGATCCTTGATCGGCCTCTAGAATAGCTCATGCTCATCTATTTTGATGGTCTTGTTTTCCTCATCATGGAATTCCTAATGTAATAAGGATGTAGACAATGATTGGAGCACATTGTTCGGGCTTGGTGTTGATAGATCGCCTTATGATATACTAAGAGATCGATTCTCATATGTTGTCGCGATCTTCTCATAATGTGTTAAGGCTTCCTTAGACCATGAGAATATCATAGACCTGGTTGTCTGACAGTTGCTTTAGGATCAACTCAGAATCGGGTAATTATAAATGTGACTTTGGGCTTGCTGTAAAGTATGTCATGGTGTCGATATGTCAAGAATGGATTTGACCTTCGGTTATGGAGAGACACACCGAGCCCACTGTGATTATGGTGTCCAGCACCTCCAAGCCAAGGATTGTGACTAATGAGTTAGTCAACGATACGCCCCAACGATTTATAATTTTTGTATGATTCATACTACATTGCTATCAATTACATACACACCGAGCATACTTTTATTGATTTTTAATTTTTTATTGGACTAACATATTAATCCAAAGGCGCTGCCGCTTTTGATTCTTGGTGCTTTTCAGATTTCAGAGAAAACACCACAAAAATCCTAGAAAATCAAACAAAATAGGTGAGGAAGTTCCGTGCGTAAAAAATTTCTCGCATAATAATCCGTGTTTTTTGGTATTTCCGAAAATACCTGTAGATGAATGGAGCAACAAGGCATATGAAATGCAAAGTTGATTAAAGAAAACTAAAGTTCGCATGATAGAAGAAGTCAACATAGGAGTAAGTCGAGACCGTGAATTTTGTATAAATTTTGTTTCTCGAAATTTTGTAGGTAGACTCCTATCCAAGTATATCGCCTCTTTACCATAGCTAAGGTTTACCGCCTGGAGAAATTAGGTTGGAAGTTGAGTACCAAGGAAAATGAAGGTGGTAAATGGTCGAGGTTAAAGAATTACATTGCCGATGACCCCATTAGTAAGTGCGCACAGATATGCGGGATTCCCAAAGAAGTTTAAGTAGTATAGTAGAAAAAGTATTTCTCGAGTTAAGAACCAAGGTTTATTGAACAAATAGGAGACACCATACGCATAAGATAAATGGTACCGCAAAATTCACTATTTTGACCCTTTTGGCAACATTTAGCACAATCAATTCCCATTTGTGGTTTTTTTCAGATCTCGCCTTTTCCTACCGCCACACTGATCTAGTTGTAGGCTATAACAGTGCTATCGCCATAGGTGTAGGCGGTAGGGTTCGGTCAACATAGACGGCGTCGCTCTGCCAGACTGATGTGGATAAGTGGCTACCACCACTGCATAACGGCGTAGGATGTGGTGCCCACCGCCATAGTCTATGGTGGTAGGGTGTCACACATGCTTTTCTCCTGCAGGGATGCGGCAGTCCCCACCCACCCACCAGCCCACTCTTCCTCCTCTCCTCGATGCGTAACAGAGGCCGAGCGACACTCTCCTCCTCCCGATCCTCGTGACGATCTCCCACTTCTCTCCACCATTTTCGAGGATCTTTAGGGCAAATCAAGAGTCCCAGAAGCCTCCAATCCCGCCAATAAATTTTCACAACGATTTTGTAGTTTTGAAGTTATTTTTGGCACTAGGTGCAACCTAGGTTTTCAAGTAAAATTGTCGAGGAGTTTTTTTAGTATGTGTCGGCTCTGGGAACGGGGTCCCAGACTTGTCGCTCATGGCCTCGCGGGCGTGGGCTCAAGGAGGCCCAAAGACGACCCATCTTGATCAACGTGAAGTCAAGAACCTCGCGAGGGGCTGAAGATTGCTGGGCGGATGACAAGGAGCTTCTCGTGCACGGCCTCACAGTTGGCTCATGAGGAGGCGGAGAGTTCAAGGAAGGGTACCTCGAGGTGCCCATGACGCAAGCCATGATTTACTAAGGGCGCCATTCTACGCCAATTCCACCAGAAGTTGTCCTCCTTTCCCTTTGGTGCAAAGGGAGCAAGCGCATTTAGAGTATCAAGCAAAGGCATCCATTTCGTGCAACAAGACCAAGACCAGCCCAACGGCTGGAAGGGAGTCATCGTGGAGCTCCAAGCAAAGGCCATCACCAGAGCCTTTGGCAAAGCGAGACCAACTTTAGTCGATAAGTGTACCCGCTGTTCCCTTCAAAATGGCTATTTGTTGGGCGCCTCTTCCCGCCAATATTTGGGAAGAGGCCTGGCTCGCTTATAAATAGGAGTAGCCACCCCGTAGGCGTAGAGATCCGAACCCTCATCAAGAAACCAGTAGCTAGAGGACTGAACCCCACCTAGCAGTTCATCAAGACCTGACCAAGAATGCATTCCTCGCGAGGCTGTTTTCCTTGTATTGTTCCTCATCAGCCCAAGAGGCAATCTACCACACCACACACCGGAGTAGGGTATTACACCACAATGGTGGCCTCGAACCAAGATAAATCTCGTGGTTCTTGTGCTGTTCCGCTTAGTAGTTTAGGTCCCAGCGATTCGGGCGAAAGTAGATGGTGAGGGTTGATCTCCGCCGCACCCCAGTTGTTCGAACCTCAAGGGTCTCGCCGAACCCGAACCGGCATTTGGCGCCAGTAGGGTGCGCCGAACCCACCTTCCGCCGCTTTCGTTTTCCCTCGACCATCGCGAATTATGTCCGACGCTTCGCCGGCTCGCGCGCTGAAGCGCCGAGCGCCGCTTCGCCTCCCATGTCGCCAGACAGCTCCTGCCGGGCGGGCGCCTTCGTTGCTCCTCGCCACCGCTGGGCTAACGCCGCCGCCATCGCCCGGGCGGGGAACGAAAGCAGCAAGATCGCCCCAAAGACTCCGGCCCATGAGGCGGACGGCCGCACCGCCATGCCTTCACTCACCCCAATCGTTCTTTTTACGCTGCTTCAAGCCGCCATGGAGGCCCGAGCTGCACTCATCGCGCAAACGAGCCTCCGCGCTTTGTTGGAAATATGCCCTAGAGGCAATAATAAAAGGATTATTATTATATTTCCTTGTTCATGATAATTGTCTTTATTCATGCTATAATTGTATTATCCGGAAATCGTAATACACGTGTGAATACATAGACCACAATATGTCCCTAGTGAGCCTCTAGTTGACTAGCTCGTTGATCAATAGATAGTCATGGTTTCCGACTATGGACATTGGATGTCATTGATAACGGATCACATCATTAGGAGAATGATGTGATGGACAAGACCCAATCCTAAGCATAGCACAAGATCGTAGTTCGCTTTTGCTAGAGCTTTTCCAATGTCAAGTATCTCTTCCTTAGACCATGAGATCGTAACTCCCGGATACCGTAGGGAGTGCTTTGGTGTACCAAACGCCACAACGAATCGGGTGACTATAAAGGTGCACTACAGGTATCTCCGAAAGTGTCTGCTGGGTTGACACGGATCGAGATGGATTTGTCACTCCGATGACGGAGAGGTATCACGGCCCACTCGGTAGTGCATCATCATAATGAGCTCAAAGTGACCAAGTGTTGGTCACGGATCATGCATTACGGTACGTAAAGTGACTTGCCGGTAACGAGATTGAACGAGGTATTGGGATACCGACGATCGAATCTCGCAAGTAACGCACCGATTGACAAAGGGAATTGTATACGGGTTAATTGAATCTCGACATCGTGGTTCATCCGATGAGATCATCGAGGAGTATGTGGGAGCCAACATGGGTATCCAGATCCCGCTGTTGGTTATTGACCGAGAGCCGCTCGGTCATGTTCAGATGTCTCCAACCCGTAGGGTCTACACACTTAAGGTTCGTGACGCTTAGGGTTGTATGAATATGAGTATGCAGCAAACCGAATGTTGTTCGAGTCCCGATGAGATCCCTGACGTCACGAGGAGTTCCGGAATGGTCCGGAGGTAAAGAATTATATATAGGAAGTGCTATTTCGCCATCGGAGAATTTCGGGGTTACGTATTGTACCGACCACCGAAGGGTCCTGGGTCCACCGGTGGGGCCACCTATCCCGGAGGGCCCTGGGCTGAAGTGGAGGAACCAGCCCCTGGTGGGCTGGTGCGCCCACTTGGGCCCCCCGCCCTAGGGTTGGAAACCCTAGGGGGGGGGCGCCCACTTGCCTTGGGGGCAAGCCTCCCTGGTCAGCCGCCTTGGGAGATCAGATCTCCAGGCCGGGCGCCTCTGGGGGCCTATATAAAGGGGGGAGGAGGGGCAGCCGCACCTTGCATCTTGGCGCCTCCTCCCCCCGCCACACTCTCCTCCTCCGCCACGCAGCTTGGCGGCCCCCGCCGAGTGCTCGCTTCTCCACCAACACCACGCCGCAGGCTGCTGCTGGAGCCATCTTCCTCAACCTCTCTTCCCCTTGCTGGATCAAGAAGGAGGAGACGCCATCCGCCTCCAGACGCAGTGTTGAACGCGGAGGTGCCGTCTGCTCGCACTCGGTCATCGGTGATTTGGATCACGGCGAGTACGACTCCATCATCCACGCTCTAGTGAACGCTTCGCACGCGATCTACAAGTGGTATGTAGATGCAATCTCTCCCATGACTCGTTGTTTAGATGAACTCATAGATGGATCTTGGTGAAACCGTAGGAAAAATTTTAATTTTCTCGCAACGCTCCCCAACAAAGGGCATCATGAGCTAGGTCTATGCGTAGTTCTCTATTGCACGAGTAGAACACAATTTTGTTGTGGGCGAGATCTTGTCAACTTGCTTGCCGCTACTAGTCTTTTCTTGCTTCAGCGGTATTGTGGGATGAAGCGCCCGACCGACCTTACACGACGCTTACGTGAGACAGGTTCCACCGATCGACATGCACTAGTTGCATAAGGTGGCTAGCGGTGTCTGCTCTCCTACTTTAGTTGGAGCGGATTAGATGAAAAGGGTCCTTATGAAGGGTAAATAGAAGTTGACAAAATCACGTTGTGGTTATTCGAGGTAAGAAAACGTTCTTGCTAGAACCCAATTGCAGCCATCGTAAAAGATGCAACAACAATTAGAGGACGCCTAACTTGTTTTTGCAGCAATTGTCATGTGATGTGATATGGCCGAAGTTGTGATGAATGATGAATGATATATTGTGATGTATGAGATCATGTTCTTGTAATAGGAATCACGACTTGCATGTCGATGAGTATGACAACCGCAGGAGCCATAGGAGTTGTCTTAATTATTGTATGACCTGCGGTCATTGATTCAACGCCATGTAAATTACTTTACTTTATTGCTAAACGTGTTAGCCATAGTAGTAGAAGTAATAGTTGGCGAGCAACTTCATGGAGACACGATGATGGAGATCATGATGATGGAGATCATGGTGTCATGCCGGTGACAAGATGATCATGGAGCCCCGAAGATGAAGATCAAAGGAGCTATATGATATTGGCCATATCATGTCACTACTTTATATAATTGCATGTGATGTTTATTATGTTTATGCATCTTGTTTACTTAGAACGACAGTAGTAAATAAGATGATCCCTTATAATAATTTCAAGAAAGTGTTCCCCTAACTGTGCACCGCTATAAAGTTCGTCGCTTCAAGCACCACGTGATGATCGGGTGTGATAGATCCTTACGCTCACATACAACGGTGTAAGACAGTTTTACACATGCATAAACACTTAGGGTTAACTTGACGAGCCTAGCATGTACAGACATGGCCTCGAACACAAGAGACCGAAGGTCGAACATGAGTCGATGGAAGATACGATCAACATGGAGATGTTCACCGACGATGACTAGTCCGTCTCACGTGATGATCGGACACGCCTAGTCGACTCGGATCATGTAACACTTAGATGACTAGAGGATGTCAATCTGAGTGGGAGTTCATTAAATAATTTGATTAGATGAACTTAATTATCATGAACATTAGTCTAAAATCTTTGCAAAATGTCTTGTAGATCAAATGGCCAACGCCATGTCACCATGAACTTCAACGCGCTCCTAGAGAAAACCAAGCTGAAAGATGATGGCAGCAACTATTCGGACTGGGTCCTAACCCGAGGATCATCCTCATAGCAGCCAAGAAACAATATGTCCTAGAAGCACCGCTAGGTGATGCACCCATCCTGCAGAACCAAGACATTATGAATGCTTGGCAGTCTCGCGGTCGATGATTACTCCCTCGCTCAAGGCGGCATGCTTTACAGCTTAGAACCGGGCTCCAAAAGCGCTTTTGAGCAACACGGAGCATATGAGATGTTCGAGGAGCTGAAAATGGTTTTCCAAGCTCATGCCCGGTCGAGAGATATGAAGTCTCCGACAAGTTCTATAGTTGTAAGATGGAGGAAAACAGTTCTGCCAAGGAGCACATACTCAAAATGTCTGGTTGCACAACCGCCTGTCCCAAATGGACATTAACCTCCTGGACGAGGCGGTCATTGACAGAATCCTTCAATCGCCCCACCAAGCTACAAGAGCTTTGTGATGAACTACAATATGCAGGGGATGGTGAAGACCATTCCTGAAGTATTCTCAATGTCAAGTCAGCAGAGGTTGAAATCAAGAAAGAACATCAAGTGTTGATGGTCAATAAAACCACTAAGTTCAAAAAGGGCAAGGGTAAGAAGAACTTCAAGAAGGACGGCAAGGATGTTGCCGCCTGCAAGCAAGTTGCCGGAAGAAGTCAAAGAATGGACCCAAGCCTGAGACAGAGTGCTTTTATTGCAAAGGAAGGGCCACCGAAGCGGAACTGCCCCAAATACTTAGCGGACAAGAAGGCCGCAACACTAAAGGTATATTTGATATACATGTAATTGATGTGTACCTTACCAAGATCGTAGTAACTCCCGGGTATTTGATACCGTGCCGCTGTTCATATTTGTAACTCACAAGCAGAGCTGCGGAATAAACGGAGACCGGGAAGGACGAGGTGACGATGCGCGCCGAATGGTTCCAAGGTCGATGTGATCGCCACCGCACGCTACCTCTACATTTACCTACGGATTAGTTTTAAACCTCAATAATTGTTATTTAGTGCCAAGTTTGAGCATGAACATTGTATCAGATCTCGCTTAATGCGAGATGGCTACTCATTTAAACCGAGAATAATGGTTGTTCTATTTATATGAGAGATATGTTTTATGGTCATGTCTCATGGTCAATGGTTTATTCTTAATGAATCTCGAACGTAATATTACACATATTCATAGTGTGAATACCAAAAGATGTAAAGTTGATAACGATAGTCCCACATACTTGTGGCAATCGCCGCCTTTGGTCACATTGGTGTCAAGCTTATGAAGAAGCTCCATTCGATGGACTTTAGAGTCTCTCGATTATGAATCATTTGACACATGCTAACCATGCCTCATGGGCAAATGACCAAGACTCCGCTCTCCGAACAATGGAGCGAGCAACCAACTTATTGGAAATCATACATACCGATGTGTGGGTCCAATGAGCGTTGAGGCTCATGGAGGATATCGTTATGTTCTCACTCTCACCGATGACTTGAGTAGATATGGGTATGTCTACTTGATGAAACACAAGTCCGAGACCTTGAAAAGTTCAAGGAATTTCAGAATGAGGTAGAGAATCAACGTGACCGAAAAATAAAGTTCTTACGATCAGATCGTGGAGGAGAATATTTAAGTCACGAATTTGGTACACACTTAAGGAAATGTGGAATCGTTTCACAACTCACGCCACCGAACACCTCAACAGAACGGTGTGTCCGAACGTCGAATCGCACTCTATTGGATATGGTGCGATCTATGATGTCTCTACCGATTTACCGCTATCATTTTGGGGATACGCCTAGAGACAGCTACATTCACTTTAAATAGGGCACCGCCTAAACCGCTGAGACGACACCGTATGAATTATGGTTTGGGAAGAAACCTAAGCTGTCGCTTTCTAAAAGTTTGGGGATGCGATGCTTATGTCAAGAAACTTCAACCTGAAAAGCTCGAACCCAAGTCGGAAAATGCGCCTTCATAGGATACCCTAAGGAAACCATTGGGTATACCTTCTACCTTAGATCCAAGGCAAGATCTTTGTTGCCAAGAACGGATCCTTTCTCGAAAAGAGTTTCTCTCGAAAGGAGTAAGGGAGGAAAGTAGAACTCGATGAAGTACTACCTCTTGAACCGGAAAGTAGTGCAGCTCAGAAAATGTTCCTGTGGTGCCTACACCTACCGGAGAGGAAATTAATGATGATGATCAAGGTACTTCGGATCAAGTTGCTACCGAACTCAGAGGTCCACAAGGACACGCTCCACACCAGAGTGGTATGGCAACCCTGTCCCGGAAATCATGTTGTTAGACAACGTGAACCTTCGAACTATGAAGAAGCGATGGCGGGCCCAGATTCCAACAAATGGCTTGAAGCCATGCAATCCGAGATAGGATCCATGTATGAAAACAAAGTATGGACTTTGACAGATTTGTTCGATGATCGGCGAGCGATAGAAAACAAATGGATCTTTAAGAAGAAGACGGACGCGATGGTAATGTCACCATCTATAAAGCTCGACTTGTCGCTAAGGGTTATCGGCAAGTTCAAGGGATTGACTACGATGAGACTTTCTCTCCGTAGCGGCTTAAGTCCGTCTCAATCATGTTAGCAATTGCCGATACTATGATTATGAGATATGGCGATGGACGCCAAAACGGCATTCCTTAACGGTTATCTTAAGGAAGAGCTGTATATGATGCAGCCGAAGGTTTTGTCGATCCTAAGAATGCTAACAAAGTATGCAAGCTCCAACGATCCATTTATGGGCTGGTGCAAGCATCTCGAGTTAGAACATTCGCTTGATGAGATGATCAAAGCGCTTAGTTTATGCGCACTTATGGAGAAGCCTGCTACAAGAAAGTGAGTGGGAGCTCAGAGCATTTCTCATATTATATGTAGATGACATACTTTTGATGGGAAATGATATAGAACTCTTGGACAACATTAAGGCCTACTTGAATAAAAGTTTTCAATGAAGGACCTTGGAGAAGCTGCTATATATTAGGCATCAAGATCTATAGAGATAGATCGAGACGCCTCATAGGTCTTTCACAAAGCACATACCTTGATAAGATTTTGAAGAAGTTCAAATGGATCAGTCCAAGAAAGGGTTCTTGCCTGATCAAGAAGGTGTGAGATTGAGCTCGCTCAATGCCCCACCACGGCAAAAGATAAAGAAGAGATGAGTGCCATCCCCATGCCTCGCCATAGGATCTATTATGTATGCCATGCTGTGTACCAGACTGATGTAAACCTTGCCGTAAGTTTGGTAGGAAGGTACCAAAGTAATCCCGCAAGGAACACCGGACAGCGGTCAAGAATATCCTGAAGTACCGAAAAGGACAAAGGACATGTTTCGCTTATGGAGGTGACGAAGAGCTCGTCAGAAGGGTTACGCCGACGCTTAGCTTCGACACGATCCGATGACTCTAAGTCACAAACCGGATACGTATATGTTGAATGGTGGAGCAAGAAGCTGGTGCAGCTGCAAGCAGAGCGCCGTATGGATCTACATGTGAAGCGGAGTACATGGCAGCCTCGGAGGCAGCATGAAGCAATTTGGGTGAAGGAGTTCATCACCGACCTAGGAGTCATACCCAATGCGTCGGGCCAATCAAACTCTTCTCGTGACAACACCGAGCTATTGCACTTGCCAAGGAGCCCAGGTTTCACAAGAAGACCAGGCACATCAAGCTGCCGCTCAACTCCATCCGTGAAAATGTTCAAGATGGAGACATAGAAATTTGCAAAGTGCATACGGATCTGAATGTCGCAGATCCGCTGACTAAACCTCTTCCATGAAAGCAAAACATGATCAACACCGTAACTCTATGGGTGTTCGATTCATCACAATGTAACTAGATTATTGACTCTAGTGCAAGTGGGAGACTGTTGGAAATATGCCCTAGAGGCAATAATAAAAGGATTATTATTATATTTCCTTGTTCATGATAATTGTCTTTATTCATGCTATAATTGTATTATCCGGAAATCGTAATACACGTGAATACATAGACCACAATATGTCCCTAGTGAGCCTCTAGTTGACTAGCTCGTTGATCAATAGATAGTCATGGTTTCCGACTATGGACATTGGATGTCATTGATAACGGATCACATCATTAGGAGAATGATGTGATGGACAAGACCCAATCCTAAGCATAGCACAAGATCGTAGTTCGCTTTGCTAGAGCTTTTCCAATGTCAAGTATCTCTTCCTTAGACCATGAGATCGTAACTCCCGGATACCGTAGAGTGCTTTGGTGTACCAAACGTCACAACGAATCGGGTGACTATAAAGGTGCACTACAGTATCTCCGAAAGTGTCTCTGGGTTGACACGGATCGAGATCGATTTGTCACCCGTATGACGGAGAGGTATCACCGGGCCCACTCGGTAGTGCATCATCATAATGAGCTCAAAGTGACCAAGTGTCCGGTCACGGATCATGCATTACGGACGAGTAAAGTGACTTGCCGGTAACGAGATTGAACGAGGTATTGGGATACCGACGATCGAATCTCGCAAGTAACATACCGATTGACAAAGGGAATTGTATACGGGTTGCTTGAATCTCGACATCGTGGTTCATCCGATGAGATCATCGAGGAGTATGTGGAGCCAACATGGGTATCCAGATCCCGCTGTTGGTTATTGACCGAGAGCCGCCTCGGTCATGTTCAGATGTCTCCAACCCGTAGGGTCTACACACTTAAGGTTCGGTGACGCTTAGGGTTGTATGAATATGAGTATGCAGCAAACCGAATGTTGTTCGAGTCCCTGATGAGATCCCTGACGTCACGAGGAGTTCCGGAATGGTCCGGAGGTAAAGAATTATATATAGGAAGTGCTATTTCGCCATCGGAGAATTTCGGGGTTACCAGATTGTACCGACCACCGGAAGGGTCCTGGGTCCACCGGTGGGGCCACCTATCCCGGAGGGCCCCATGGGCTGAAGTGGAGGAACCAGCCTCGGTGGGCTGGTGCGCCCACTTGGGCCCCCCGCGCCTAGGGTTGAAACCCTAGGGGGGGGCCCACTTGCCTTGGGGGCAAGCCTCCCCTTGTCCGCCCCCTTGGGAGATCAGATCTCCAAGGGCCGGGCGCCTGTGGGGCCTATATAAGGGGGGGAGGAGGCAGCCGCACCTTGCATCTTGGCGCCTCCCTCTCCCTCGCTACACCTCTCCTCCTCCGCCACGTGCTTGGCGGCCTCGCCGGAGTGCTGCTTCTCCACCAACACCACGCCGTCAGGCCGCTGCTGGAGCCATCTTCTCAACCTCTCCTTCCCCTTGCTGGATCAAGAAGGAGGAGACGCCATCCGCCCGCACGCAGTGTTGAACGCGGAGGTGCCGTCTGCTCGCACTCGGTCATCGGTGATTTGGATCACGGCGAGTACGACTCCATCATCCACGCTCTAGTGAACGCTTCGCACGCGATCTACAAGTGGTATGTAGATGCAATCTCTCCCATGACTCATTGCTTAGATGAACTCATAGATGGATCTTGGTGAAACCGTAGGAAAATTTTTAATTTTCTGCAACGCTCCCCAACATGTGGGAAACCCCGCAAAGTACATCCAGCGCTCAACAACGCACGCCTCAAGATCCCTGTGGTAACGGAGGAGGCCATCATCTCTGCTCTTCTCCGACGGCGCGGCGCGACGCCCAGATGAAGGAGGAGTCTGGCGATGCATGAAGATCTCTGCGGCACCTCCTGAGCTGTTCAACTTGGCTACTAAGGCGCGCCAGGCTGAGGAGGGGCGCATCCTCCTCGAGCTGCCTGCCATGGATCCCGGAAGAAAAGAAGTCCTAGGCCAAGGACGTGAAGCGCAAGGGGCTACCGTATCGCTGCCAAACCAGATACCAAGCGAGGCAGAGATCAGCCCGAGTCCTCCAAGGGCAGCTCGGTATGCAGGTACCACGACCTCCACACCCACAACACCAATGTATGCCAAGAGCTCCGCCATACGCTGGAGTCGGCAGACGCCTGAAAGCAGCGACCGGGCTACGGCCGAGGAGGAGGAAGGAATGCAGACGCTGAAGACTGGGCGTCCAGCCGCAAGGGTGGCCCGACCAACCTCGCGAGGACTGCTAAGGCACCCGCCATGAGGGAGGCTGGAGGATCAGCCTCATGAGGATCGCCTGCAGGGAACGCAGGCCTCCTCCCGCTGCCGCCGCAGCCAAGGAGAAATGAGGACCGCCATCGACGGCGGGGCTGGGGCTTCCAGAACCGCGGCGATCGCCGCAGATCCGGGCGGAGCCTGCCCCAGCCTCTCAGCGATCTTCAAGCAGTCACCCATAAAGTGAATGCAGTCCTCCCTAAGCTCGAGGTCACGCGCCTCTCGTGGTCGGGCGTGGCGCCATCACGCTCAAATCAGGATCAGCCAAGCGCGGCCACAGCCGGAGTTCTCCGATGCTTTGTTCCCCAATCATTAGCAACGGCTGGTCACCAAGACCTCATCGACGGGCGGGCAGGACTCAACGCCCGTCCGTGGGAAACATTCAACAATCTTCGCGCCTTACACCCGCCTTCATCCAACCAAGCCTTTCTCCGAGTCACCGACGCCCCACGGTCCCGACGGGCAGGTCCGCTTCTTCCCAGTCAACTTTGGGGCTCGCGATAACTACCACACCGAGCTCATCGACTTCGACGTCAGCTTCACATTCGCCGCCAGACAACGCCATCCTCGGTACCAAGGCTGCCACAATTCATGGTCAGAACTCCACCACGGCTAACGCCCTCAAGATGCCTGAAGGGCGGGTCATCACGGTGCCCTGTGGAAGAGAGAGACGCAGGTGCTTCCCTGGAGCGAGCCTTTCAGCCGATTGCAGAAGACCTGCACCACAAGAAAGCAGAGGCCTCCCGAGGCCGCACTCCAAGAAGAAGAAGACATC
Organism: Aegilops longissima; assembly: GCA_021605205.1. Classification (NCBI taxonomy): domain Eukaryota; kingdom Viridiplantae; phylum Streptophyta; class Magnoliopsida; order Poales; family Poaceae; genus Aegilops; species Aegilops longissima. Next base: position 14,658 of record JAHIAM010006464.1, on the reverse strand, counting down.
GACCGCCCGGCCTCAAGAGGCAGCCCCTTAGGGCCAGCGCCTGCCCGGGGAGCCTCCTTCCATTGCATAGGGCGCCCAGCGCTTCTCCTCAGCCGGGCTCGGGGCTCTCCGAGGGCCACCGACCGCCAAGGTCACGAGGGAGGCGCTGGGCACCACGTGAGGCGCAGCCACACGCTTCCGCAAAGGTGGAGCAAGAAGGAGGGACGAACCTCAGGAGTTCGCTGCCAAGGCCATTCAGAGCTACAGGAGTCAAGGGTCATGAGGGCAGCCACGCCGCCACGGCTGCGGGCCCCCATCCAAAGCGAGGATGGTGGGCTGCGCCTGCACCGACATACCAGGCTCAACCGAGCCGGCCTCAAGAGCGCCTGCCCTCGCGAGTGGACGCTACAGGGCCCGCCCCACTTGCCACGCACATGCCTCACGGCCCGCCAAACGCGGGTTGCTGCACACCAAAGATCTCATGAGGGCCATCCCGAGGCTCGAGAAGTCGCACGCTGCAGCCTCGGGCGAAATGGAGATGGCCTCAAGGAGCCGCCACGCCTCGGATCTCTCCCGAGGCCTCTGGCCCGGGGCTCGTGGAGGATCGCTCCTGCAGCCCACCGAGTCTGCTACACCAACACCCCTTCGTCCCCAACATCACCAGTGACATCTTTAAGTTTTGTTTCCTACTGGGAGCGCCTTCAGTGGTCGTGATTATTCCTGCAGTCACTGTGGGTCCGCCTCTCGGCATGTATCCCTTTTTATTTCATGTCATTAGCCTATCTCTGCTGGGGCCTCCGGGCTGCATCATCCCTAAGCCGCCAGGCCTGCCCCAGCCGGGCATGTATCCTTCTTACGCTTTCCTTAGGATTATGCTCGCCCACCATGATTGTTATTTGCGCCTTTTCCCGGTGACGGAATCTTGCACGCTAAAGGGGGGTGCCCGAGCATCGCGACTCTCGCTCCTACCGCCTCCGCCTCACCTCTCCGGGTCTTGTCCATGGCATCGCGACCGGCTTGCCGCTGACGGCCGAGACCAGCCCGAGAGCTGGGACCCGAGGACGAGTTTCGGCCCAACTTGGCGTTAGCAAAGGGGTGCTCTGAGCATCGCGACTCGTGGCTCCTACCGCCTCCGCCTCACCTCCGGTCTTGTCCATGGCATCACGACCTGGCTTGCCAAGCGACGGCCGAGACCAGCCCGAGAGCCGGACCCGAGGACGAGTTTCATTATCTAACCCAGCTTATGCTGCTAAAGGGGGGGTGCCCGAGCATCGCGACCAGTGGCTCCTACCGCCTCCACCCTCACCGGTCTTGTCCATGGCATCGCGACCGGTTTGCCAGCGACGGCCGAGACCAGCCCGAGAGCCGACCCGAGGACGAGAGTTTCATACATTCAACCCAGCTTGCTGCAAGGGGGGTGCTCGAGCATCGCGACTCGTGGTCCTACCGCCTCCGCGCCCTCACCGGGTCTTGTCCATGGCATCGCGACCGGCTTGCCAACCGACGGCCGAGACCAGCCCGAGAGCCGGACCAAGACGAGCCCGCATCTCGCCAAATTTGCAGGAACACACTCAAGATAAGGCCTGCAGCCAGGCGCAACCCGCCTTTGGAGGTAGGGCCCCGTGAGTCCCGCTACCTGCTCATGGGTGCCCATGACACACCTCGCCCATTTCTACTGCGCATGCCCACCACGGTCGTGGTGGGTCAGATACGCCTGGGCTCCTCCCGGAGGGGAGCCCTCCCACGCGCTGCTGGAAGCACCATGTTCACTGCTGGCCGATGACACCGCCGAGGAGCGGCTATGCCCAGACGCATGCGGAAGCGCTTATGTCCGCCGGTGATAAACAACCAGGGTGGCCTCGGGTCGATCAACCTCGTGGAGCCCAGAGCTCAGCTGTCCGCCTCATCGCAACACCTCCTCGAGAGCCGCCGAGGGGCTGGACACGGGCTGCGCCTGGTCACGCCCAGACGACGCCACTCAACACCAGCCCCCGGCCTGGTTCGTCAGACGCTACTCCCCGAAGGAGCCAAGGTACGTAATGCCGCTTGAGCGTTAAGGGGGACTCTGAGCATCGCGACTCAGAGCCTAATCTGTCACGAGCCCTCACCCCTTAGTTCCGGAAGGCTAACGACGGTTGAGGTGTGCGCGGGCCGGGCTCTCAGATATGTAGAACGGTAGATCCGCCTGCCTCACCTCCCCTACTTGTTGTTCAGGCGCTAAGGGGGGACTCTTGAGCATCGCGACCAGAGCCTAACTTGTCACATAGCCTCACCCTTGGTCCCGCCCTGGTTTCCGGCCGGGCTAACGGCGGCTGAGGTAGAGTGTAATGCCTCTGCCGGCGAGAACATAAGCAAGTAGGAAGCGCAAATTTCAAGGAATTCAAAAGCAATATTACAGTCCGCACCGTTATCGCAATACCAAATGCAAGTTTAAACGCCTCCCCGAGGTATGATACATGTGCAGAATTAAAAGCAGGACAGGGAGCCACAATGGAGTCACTTGTCGGCGGTGGAGCAGCTGGAGTGGGTTCGCCGGTGAGCAGCAGCCGGGCGCCGCTTTGGCTTGGTGCCAAGGCCCGAACTTCCTAACAGAGCCTCCAATACCCTTCACAGCTCGTAGCGGCAGCTGCATGCTCGCCGCTGCTGGCTCCAGCAAGGCTGTCCAGTCAACGCTGGGATCGCTAAGGTAGATGTGGGTGAGGACCCGCCGCTGCCGCAGAAGACAAGACACGCTACCAGCTCCTCGCCGTGGGGCCAAGGCCAAGGGTGACATCTTCAAGAGCGAACCAGAAGGGAAGCAGCTTGGGGGACCATCTCGGCGCCGCCAGCGGACTCTCCAGCCGCTGTCAGAAGTGTCTTCAAGAAAGAGCGCTTAGCCTTCACCTCCATATCCGCGGAAGGCCATGCGATCTTCTCAGAAGAACCCGCGCTTTGTCGCCCACTGACCTTCCTCGCCCAGCCTCCTGCTCCAGCTAAGGCTTAGGCGGTCGCGGCTTGAGCTCTGGCCTCCCGGTCCTGACGGCCGCCACGAGCCTTCATGCTTCCTCCTGCTTCCCGGGCGGAGGCGGCCTCCTCGGCAAGCTGGTTCTGTCAGGCCCTTCACCGCTTCTCCAGCTGGCTCACATCGACCTTGATGCTAGCTGCCTCCCCTAGGGCAGCATCAAGCGGCACCTTCGCCTCACGGACAGCCTGCTTCTCTTGTCGCAAGCCGCCGAGGCCTGGAACCAGCGCCGAATCAAAGGCCGAGCTTAATCCAGCCAGAGGCCAGCCCAAGCGCCTGCCACCAAGCGAGGGTCGGCACCTGTAAGATCTTGTTGCAGCCGGGTCTGGGGCTCAAAGAACAAGACGATCCAGACAAAGGGGAGGAGTCTGAGAGACATCAGCTTGGTGGAGTAGGAGGAGAGGACGGCAGCGTAACCATAGTATCGTGGAGGCAGGACCTGCGCGCCCAACAGCTATGGCGGCGGCATCAGCAAGGACACCTCGGGAGTCGCTAATATGGGGGCTGAAGCTCGTCTCACCCAGCTCCGGGCCAGCCTCGCGAGGATGACCGGGCAGGAGAGGCTCAGGTCTTGCCATCGCCTTTCAAGGGCAGAGGCGCTGCCCCAAATGAGGCCTCGAGAGCCCTTCAGCTTTCATTGCAGCGCCAGCCCAGCCAAGGGATACTAATATCAAGCCTCAAACACAAAGCAAGGAATAAAACAAGAATCAAGCACTTATCGTCATCGCCATGAAGCTCGAGCAACCTCCGCCATACTTGAAGCCCGAGAGCCAGCTGCAGGATTAGCCTCAAGGGGCCCGAGAGTAGGAGGCGCTGCTCATGGATCGCCCGGCCGGGCGGACTCTGCGGGGACCAGCCCATCCGTCCTTCTTCGATCGGGCAGGCTTCCGCCTCCCCTGCTCATCCTCATCCTCGCTGCCGCCACTGGGAGGCGGAGAGTGGGACCTGCACCAAGGGGAGGATCCTTAACTCCGCCTCAATCAACCCCTCCCGCCTCTTCTTTCCTCCACCTCTTCGCAGTGCAATGAGAGGACACGCCCACCAGTCCTCCGAGCTCTGACGGCACGGGCCCATCCCCATTGAAGACAGTGCATGGGCCCCACTCACTGCCTCCCAATCCTCGCGAAGGAACAAGCATGCTGGGCGCCCCAGCCTCGCCACATCGCCCCCAACCAAGGACCTGGAGGACTGGCCAGATCTCGCCCGGCCAGACCACGGGCTCGAGGGAGGCCTACATCGAAGCGTAGTATCGACGGTTAAGCGAGCAAGTTGATGCTCCAGAACTCCCTCGAAGCGACAAGACCGGGTCAGCTTCACGCCACCGCCGTGGCCGACTTTCAGATCTGTGTCCATCTTCTCCAAAGACCAGCTTCATGATCTGGGATCCAAGCTCCACTGGACCAGCTGCCGGAGCTCATGGGTGCTCCGTGGGCAGGATCACGAGGGTGGATGCGCCCAGCATCCACCAAGACCCACTTGCTCCTCAAGCCCTCAATCCGCTTCCTGTGGTTTGAAATGGCGATGGCTCCACCAGATGTGGCGAAGCTCACAAGACACGGAGGCGGAACCACGGAGGTTCGGGGAGAAATAGTGGCGCAGCAGGCCACCTGAGGGCCTCACCCCAACGTGGGCCTCACAATAGTAGGCTAAGATTGCCGTAAGAAGGACGGAGTTGGGATGGAGGTGCAGAGCTTGAATGTTGTAGTGACGGAGGACGGAGAAGAAGAACTCAAAGGGAGGCACCTGCATCAGCAATGATGGCGCCACGAAGAACGGGTAGAAGGTACTCCCGACCTCGTGGGGCGGAAGAGCCGCCTTGAACGCCTGCCTGCTGACGCCAAGGCCCGCTTATCCGGGCGCACTGCATGCAGGCTCGCTTGACACATTTAAGCGGTCCAAGGCAGGAGAGTACCAAGCTCCTGGCTGATTGGCGAGGTGCCAGGATCGGGCTAGGGCACACAGCGAGGGATCTCAAGATCTTGGAAGCAGAGAGGAGAGGCGCAAGAAAGGGGATCCAGCAAAGAATCGGAGAAAGTAAAGGAGGCAAGGAAGATGCCGCTTGTTATCAACTCACGCTGTTGCAGAGGCGCGACGCGGCCCAATCAATCGGCCACACGGGCGCTAAGGCCGCAGGTCGTTAGGGGCTCCGCGATGCAAGCTCACACTTGCCTTTCGCCTCCCTACTGCCAAGTTCGGGCGCCAGGCCCATGGGCTATCTATGGGCGCTCGGGAACGGGGTCCCCAGATTTGCTCGCTCGCTGCCTGCAAGGTGGCTCAAGGAGGCCCAAGACGACCTGGCCATCATCAACATTAAGCTCAAGACCTCGCGAAATAGATTGCGGGCGGACGACAAGGAGCTTCTCAGCACGGCCTCGCCAGCCGGGCTCATGAGGAGGCGTGAGAGTTCAAGGCAGGGTACTCGCGAGGTGCCCATGATGCAAGCCATGACGCACTAAGGGCGCCACCATGCCAAGTCACAGAAGGTCCTCCTTCCCTTTGGTGCAAGGGAGCAAGCGCAGCGCAGAGTATCAAGCAAAGGCATCCATTTCGTGCAACAAGATTCAAGACCAGCCCAACGGCCGGAAGGAGTCATCGTGGAGCCCAAGCAAAGGCTATCACTCAGTGAGTCTTTGGCAGGCGAGGACCAACTTTAGTCAGGATAAGTGTACCCATTGTTCCCTTCAAATGGCTAATTGTTGGCGCCTTCCCGCCAATATTTGGGAAGAGGCCTCAGGCCTTCACTTATAAATAGGAGTAGCCACCCCTGTATGCAGAGAGATCCGAATCTCATCAAGAAACCAGTAGCTAGAGCGATCGAACCCCACCTAGCAGTTCATCGCACCCGCCAAGAATAATACTCGCGAGGCTGTTCTTCCTTGTATTGTTCCTCATCAGCCCAAGAGGCAATCTACCACACCACTCGAACGCCTCGATGCGGCTATATCTCCCACGTGTCGAAGCACGACTTAGAGGCATAACCGCATTGAAAGCAATGTCGCAAGTGAGGTAATCTTCACACAACCCATGTAATACATAAGGAAAGAGATACATAGTTGGCTTACAATCGCCACTTCACACAATACATGAGTAAAACATTACATCATACAGATACAATCAAGGTCCGACTACGGAACCAAAATAAAAGAAGACTACCCCAAATGCTACACAGATCCCCGATCGTCCCAACTGGCTCCACCATCGATCAACTCAAACGAAACAACACAAAGAACAAGATCTTCATCGAGCTCCTCCTTGAGCTCGGTGCATCACCCGCACGGTCTCACGGCACTGCAAACTGGTTTTGAAGTATCTGTGAGTCACGGGACTCAGCAATCTCACACCACAGATCAAGACTATTTAAGCTTAAAGGTAGGACAGGGTAGTGAGGTGGAGCTGCAGAAGTTTACTAGCATATATGGTGGCTAACATACGCAAAAGAGAGCGAGAAGAGGAGGCAAAGCACGGTCGAACAACTATGATCAAGAAGTGATCCCCAACTCCTACTTACGCCGACATAACCCAAAACCGTGTTCTCCTCTCGATCAACCCCGAAAAGAGACACTCACGGTTACGCACACGGTTGGTGTATTTTAATTAAGATCAACTTCGGTTTTCTACAACCGACATTAACAAATTCCCATCTGCCACATAATCATGGGCACGGCTTTCAAAGTTCAAACCCCGCAGGGTGTCCCAACTTAGCCCATGATAAGCTCTCGCGATCAACGAAGGAATAGACCTTCTCCCGGAAGACCGATCAGTCTCTAATCCCTGCTACAAGACATTTCACAGCAATAAAACAAGTCCAAGAAGACCTCCCGTGCGCCGACACCCTCGATAGTAGCCGCACAGATCTCGTCTCAAGCCACGACCGATGAACACTACGTGACGGCAACCGACGATACCCCAAGTTGCCTCGGGCGGCACCGCAAGTGGTTTAGTTTGGACCAACACTTAGACAAGCATTGGCCCGGGGTTAATAAAGATGACCCTTGAGAGCGCGACTCCAAGGGAAAAAGGCTAGGAGAGGCAAATGTAAAACCAATGTTGGGCCTTGCCGAAAAGTCTTATTCAAAGCGAACTGTCAAGGGGGTCCCATAAATCACCCGACCGCTGTAGGGACGCCAAAATCCGGGAACATAACACCGATATGACGGAAACTAGGCGGCAAGAGTGGAACAAAACACTGCATAAGGCCGAGCCTTCCACCCTTTACCAAGTATATAGATGCATTAATTAAATAAGATATATTGTGATATCCCAACAAGTAAACATGTTCCAACAAGGAACAACATCTCCATGTTCCAACAAGGAACAAACTTCATCTTCACCGCAACTAACAACGCTATAAGAGGGCTGAGCAAAGCGGTAACATAGCCAATCAACGGTTTGCTAGGAAAGGATGGTTAGAGGTTTGACATGGCAATGTGGGTGGCATGATATAGCAAGTGGTAGGCATCGAGCATAGGCATAGCAAAAGAGCGAGCATCTAGCAAGCAAAGATAGAAGTGATTTCGAGGGTATGGTCATCTTGCCTGAAATCCCGCAAGGAAGAAGAACGAATCCATGAAGAAGACACGAACGGAAGTAGTCGAACGAATCCTCACAATCGCAACATTACCAAACCGAGAAGCAACACCGAAAGAAACAAACAACATGATAAATGCACAAGCATAAACATGGCATGATGCACAAACAAATATGATGCATGTCCGTTTAAATATGCATGGCATGGCAATATGCACAAACAACACTACAAATTAAGTGGAGCTCAATATGCAACGAGGTGCATATTGACGGAACACCACAACACTTATTTAGTTCTCTCTCGGTTAGGTACACAACAATATTAAATGTTGTTAAACATGGCAAGAGGTGGAGCATAATTAAACTAACTATTTAGGCAAGTTTAAATGAGGCCGGAAATAAGAAACAACAATTCCGGAAAAACCCCATGAGCAATATTTTAGATTCGGTCCTGTTCTGCCCTAAACACAATTTTAGAGTTGTTAAACAGCAACATAAAGTGGATCATGTTAATCTAGGCATTTTTCCACCCCATTTACATATAAAGAACATTTAAACCGAAGTTACGTTATTTAGTTATGAAATAAATCATTTTAACATGGCATAATAGCAAATTAATGCAAACATCAATTTAAACATTTTTAACATAGATGAAAGTGGATATTATTAATCTACACAAAATTCTAAGCATTTTACATGTATAAATTATTTTAACCGATGCACGGTTGTGAAGTTATTAAATGCATGAAGTTTAGGGTCCAATCAGAAACCTGAAGACTCGAAAATGGCAAAATTGCAGCATGATGGAAAAAAAACAACAAGGCCGAATTGGCTGGGCCAGCAGAGGGGCTGGGAGGCGGTCACCTGGCCAAGGCCCGGCGGGAAGAGGCGCTGGGTCGAGTTGCTCACATCGGCCTTGCCCGGCTCGGGTGGATGCGGCCGGAGGCGCTACTGGCCCGGGCGCGAGCCGGGCCGGGGAGGCTAGGCTGGCCTTGGCGCTGTTGCGCCCACGCGGGCGGGTCAACGGCGCCGCCGGGTGGCTCGATCTCGATCCATGGCGGCGACGACGCTGGATGGCGGTGGCTCGGGCGAGGGGCGAAGGAGGCCATGGGGCGGTTCCTGACGGATCCGACGGACCTAGCCGGGCTGGGGACTCTGCTCCCAGAACGGCGAGGTCCACTGGCGATGGGGCGGGCGAGGAGGCGAGGAGCTCCTCATGGAGGAGGAAAAAGAGAGAGAGCGAGGTGAGAGAGAGAGGAGGACGAGGGGAAGGAAGAGAGGGAGGCGCAGGCGGACCTGGGTCCGGTGGCAGCTGGTGCTCCGGGGCGACGGGGCTGCTGGGCGGAGAAGGCAGCGGTCACCGGCGACGAGCGAAGACGACGCGCGGCGGGCGGGGTCCGGGAGCTCTGGGAGGAGGCGAGCGCTGGGAGGGGGCGCGGCGCGGCCTGGGCGCTGCCCAGATCGGGCTCAAGGGGTTCCCTGCTGGCTCGGGCGGGCAGCAAGTGGAAGGGGCGCGGGGGAGGCTGTGGCGACTCCCTGTTGGCCGGGCGACCAGTGGCGGCTGGGCCAACCAGGGGCTTGCCAAGGGCGGAGGGGGCTTGAAGCGCCGCTGAAATTGAGGAGGGGGGCACTGGATGATTGGGGGAGCGGATTTCGAGGAAGGAAGGAGAAGACCCAAAATGGCATTGGGGGGGTGTTTATATAAGGAAGGGGCTAGGGTTAGAGGGTTAGAGGGTTTTTGAACCTCCGATCTCGATCGGGCGGTTCCACGACGGAGAGGGGTTAGGTGGCTGCAGGAGGATCAAGAGGGGAGAAGAGAGAGGAGGGCTCGCATCTCGCTTCCGGAGACCAAAACGTCCGATTTAAAAATACCGGCTATATCATGGGTAGTAGGTTTAACGACAATATCAAATGGACTCGATGCGATTTAAACTTGGCAAAGCGGCCTGTCTACACTATAATAAGACCGCATGACAAGTTGCAACCCATTCCGAGAACATTATTATGCCACTTATAAAATAATATTTCGAGGTACATGCAAGGGCGAAAGTGTATCCGGACTCGAACGGACAACGGAGAGAACCGCGGAACTCGAACGGATGCAAGTTTTGAAAACATGCGGATGAAATGCAGATGATGCCATGAGATGAGATGCAAAACAAAAACAAATGCAAAACAACAGACAAAACCCAACCACGAAGGAAATAATAAATCACATCTCCTAAAGGGCAAGAGTCGGAGTTACTTAATATGGAAAGTTGTATCCGGTGTTACAACACTCCACCACTACGAGAGGATCTCGCCCCGAGATCTAGGATGGCACCGAGGGAAAAGGAAGAGGAAGATGAGAGGTAAAACTAAGTTGCTTTGACAAACGAAAGTGAAACCAAAGAACCTTGAGAGGTTGAGCAAAATGAAAGAAAGAATGAACGAAGATGACCAAGGTTGAAAACAACCGTTAGAAAGAGGAACAAGGAACATTACGATAACTTGAAGGTTGAAAAGGCATGAATCAAGAGTTTAATGGACAAGATAGAATTCAAACCACTCCGCTTGAAACAGACACGAATGAACAAGAACGATATAATTTTGGCAGCACTGATTGAACATGGAAGTAATATAACATGAACTTGAGAAGATGGGATGATACTTGATGGAATCAACAACATACCGCTCCGAACTATTGAAAGAGTGGCACAAGGTAAGAAAGATTTCGTACAGCTTCTCCGGTTGAGGAAGCAGCAAAACTTGATAAGATGAGAGAACTCAATGAAAACATGATACTCCTAAGTTAAATGGATAAGCAAGAAAAGAACATGATCTTGACAAAAGAAGATGATGGGTCAAGAGTGCAACATCACAATGCCTCCGAAGAAAAAATTGAAGATAGGTCATTGGAATAAAGGAATGGAGAAGAAAATGACAACTTCTGCCACAAATGAACTTGGAAAAAGCACCCTTGCAAAGAAGAATTGAACGGAGTTGTTGGAAAACCAACAACGAAATGAATAAGCTTGTAGTGGGCTTATGGAAACATCTCCACATTATGAGGTGAGCTTCTGCCACCAACGGAAACAAACGATTGGATTGATATCAACAAGGAGACGAGAAACTTATTTCACCGGAGGATCAAATGAAGAACTTGGGTCATTTATAAGCACCATAAATAGCAACAATCCTTAGGGAAAGCTTTAGGTGAAATATAGCCCAAGATAAGTCCAATGAAGAGATTGATGGATTTAAAATACCTCATTCTTGACAACATGTGAAACATGAAACACGAACTCAAATTGTCGAGAATGACATAACACCATCTCAAGAGATAAGGTAGAAAGAATTGCACTTCAAATGCAAGAAGAAGAATGCTTGAACTCCTCAAAACAAAACATGTGTTGAGCACCATGTTTATTTTTAGAGTATAGCTCACGGATCATAACTCCGAGAGAATCTTGAAGAACAATTGAAGAATGAAAAGAATCCTTGACGAACCACCATGTAGAACCTCCATGAAGAACTCCGTAAGGAAAGGATGATAGAAAGAAAGAGAAGTTGAAAACACAAGGTGAAGCCTTGCAGTGATAAGATGAAGCTTTGAAATGATATAACCGAGAAAAGTTTGAACTCCGGAAAGAAAAGATGAACAAATGAAATCAAGAATTTTGATGATCCTCCGAATAAGGAATTGAATTTACTCGATGGAACAAGAATAAGAATTACATTATGCTGATCCTTCACCAATTAAATTGATGACAAGCAATGGATTAGGCATACTACTTATTCTCAGAGAAAGGATTAAGATAGATATGGCGCAAACTTGAGAAGGTATTGATGGAACCACCGGTGATTGGAAGAACGAATGAATTGATATGATAATAAAGGAAGAGAAATCTTGAACAAACCACCATAAGAATTGAAAATGAAAGTAGCAAAGGCACAATTCACCGGAAGAATTGGAAACGAATAAAGATATTTGAAAATTTAGATACATTAGAACTAAGAGATCATGAACTGATTAGAGATATTTGAATGATGCACCGTAAGATTTGGAAAACCAGAGTTGAACGCTGAATGAATAATTCTAGATGATGGGCCCAAGAATCAAACTGAAAAGACTCCTGAAATGCTCCGGTGGGTTAAAAGAATTCTCACAATCAAAACAATTATGAGGATGGCACAAGCTAGAACCATGAATCTTGAAGAGAAAGAAGCAGATTTAAGAGAAACTTCTTCGGTCTTCAAAATTCGAGAATGACGACGAGAACATCACCATGAATTATTGAAGCACTCGGAATGAAAATTAGGAAGGTTGAACCAACAATGAAAATAATTTGGAAGATCTTGGAGAAAGACATTTGATCGATGATAATTCATTCTTACGCCAAACTTTGCAAAGAATTTGGGAATAACTCCGAAAATAAAAGAGTCGTAAGATCCTCGAAAAGACCTGTGGGTTAGGCCCACTCAAAAGAACCACCGTTGAACAATTGTTTGAAAAAGATATTGCACCGGAGAGTTAAATGGCTTGAATGAGATAGCATCCTCAAAAGAACTTGAGTGAATTGAGAATGGAAACTAGAATCTTCCGAGATATCTTCAACACCCTAACAATTGAATAGCGAGAAGTGGTGATTAAGAGATGCACCGACATGAGAAAACATTTGAAACGAGGAAAGAATATGATCAACATGAAAACTTGACTTAAATCCACCGGAGAAGAAAATTAGAATGGAACAATGATAAAGTTAAAGCTTCTTTAGCGCCTTCATGAGAAATCACCGGATAAAACATTAAAGGAAAAGAATGAAGAAACTTCACTCAATAAAATGGATACTTGATTAAGAAATCTGAGTCCTTGAAGAAAAGGGTGGAGGGCGGAAATCAAAACAACTTTGGTCGGATGAAACGAACAATCGCTGAGAAAAAACTTAGAATTGATCTTGCTAATGTTGGAATGATCGGATTCACTTGAAGAGAAGCACGCCGTTGGAAAAGAATTAACATGACAAGCTCAGTGATCAAGAAGGATTAGTATTCACATAGCAATATGAGAACACCAATTAGGAAAGGTATGGAATCAACACTTGGCATTGAAGCAACTTGAATACCACAAAACAAAAACAAAACAAAGGATTGGCTTCAAGAATGAGCCGAACAAACACATGATAGAGATTTCGCCTAGTGTTCGTGGTGGGGCCCACACGGACACGACGATAGCGGACGCCACGAATGACAAACAAGACGCCCCCAATCAGCATAGCCAAGGATTCTTTAAGACGCCTCATGACCATCGTAGAATCGACCGTGAATGGGCGGACCACTAGACGTTGAACCCCAATCTCAAATCATACATCCGTCGGAAAGAATATCCCGAAGCTACTAGAATTCCCACCTATAAACTCCCGAAACTTTCTGGTTATGCAACTGGTGTTGGGGATACAGGACACAAAATATATCACCCAAACTAACAATACCTAGATCCAGCTGTATCCATCCGTCAACACATAACCAAGAAATCCTCGAAATCGTGGTACCTCGACCTTCAAAAACATCCGTTATACAAGTCATGGCAATACTCCCGACTCGCCACAAGATCGGGCTATCAGGTTATCTCACCAACAACTGCACAAAAGAGATTTCGATGTCGCAAAACTCAGTATTCCAATCTGCAACGATAAAATTGTGACGACAACACCTGGAGCTCAACTCCCGGGACACCGCCACAACCCCTAAATGTCGAGGCACCAAGAACAATGTTCTCGCCACAAAACCATCGGAACGATTCCAAGATACCCACGTGATCCTAAAAAAATTTAGTGAAATTTGAGAAGAGAAGAGTCAAAACTCTACGCCAGATACCTCACCAGAGAATTTAAGGACCGGGGAGTAAAAAGAATCCTACTCCGATATATATAATCCTAAGACTCAAAACATTTTCCATTCTAGACTCAACAACGCCAGCAAACAATCAAGTAGGGGGCTCTAAGTCGGGAAGGCTCGATACCAACTTGAACGCCTCGATGCGGCTATATCTCCCACGTGTCAAGCACGACTTAGAGGCATAACCGCATTGAAAGCAATGTCGCAAGTGAGGTAATCTTCACACAACCCATGTAATACATAAGGGAAAGAGATACATAGTTGGCTTACAATCGCCACTTCACACAATACATGAGTAAAACATTACATCATACAGATACAATCAAGGTCCGACTACGGAACCAAAATAAAAGAAGACTACCCCAAATGCTACACAGATCCCCGATCGTCCCAACTGGGCTCCACCACTCGATCAACTCAAACGAAACAACACAAAGAACAAGATCTTCATCGAGCTCCTCCTTGAGCTCGGTGCATCACCTGCACGGTCTCATCGGCAGACCGCAAACTGGTTTTGAAGTATCTGTGAGTCACGGGACTCAGCAATCTCACACCCGCGAGATCAAGACTATTTAAGCTTAAAGGTAGGACAGGGTAGTGAGGTGGAGCTGCAGCAAGCGACTCAGCATATATGGTGGCTAACATACGCAAAAGAGAGCGAGAAGAGGAGGCAAAGCACTGGTCGAACAACTATGATCAAGAAGTGATCCCGAACTCCTACTTACGCCGAACATAACCCAAAACCGTGTTCTCCTCTCGATCAACCCCGAAAAGAGACACTCACGGTTACATACACGGTTGGTGTATTTTAATTAAGATCAACTTCGGTTTTCTACAACCGACATTAACAAATTCCCATCTGCCACATAATCGCTGGCACGGCTTTCGAAAGTTCAAACCCTGAGGGTGTCCCAACTTAGCCCATGATAAGCTCTCGCGATCAACGGCGGAATAGATCTTCTCCCGGAAGACCGATCAGTCTCGGAATCCTGCCACAAGACATTTCACAGCAATAAAACAAGTCCAAAGAAGACCTCCCCGGCGCGACAACCTCGATAGTAGCCCACAGATCTCGCCTCGTGCCAACGCACCGATGAACACTACGCACGGCAACCGACGATACCCCAAGTTGCCTCGGGCTGCACCGCAAGTGGTTTAGTTTGACCAACACTTAGACAAGCATTGGCCCGGGGTTAATAAAGATGACCCTTGAGAGCGCGATCTCAAGGGAAAAAGGCTAGGAGAGGCAAATGTAAACCAATGTTGGGCCTTGC
>JAHIAM010006463.1:0-34709 GCA_021605205.1 Aegilops longissima | reverse complement strand
ATTTGAATACAACCAAACTTGTTTTTACCAAACAACAACATACCTTTTCAAGGTCATCATAACACTCTTTGTTCCGATCATGAGAAACTTTCTTATGAATTTCTTCAAAGAAAGCAAGATCTTGAGAAGCTAAGAGTGAGTTATGAAGATCTTCGTAGGAGCGGATTCATTACTTGCTCAACAAATCCCTCGGAAAATTTGTTCCTCCATGCTTAAAGTGCATTGAACGTGAATCGCTTAATTCTTCACCGAATGTTCAAATGCTTCAACTGTTACAAATTCTTCACCACCTCTCTATCACTAATTCCTCATCCGAGGACATTGCTAGTATCACCACGATGCAGGGTTGAAGGAATTGTACATGACATATACAAAAGCCTCAAAGGGCATCGACTTTTGTGATGTGCTTAAAAGCGATCCTCAACAGAACCCTAGGAAAGAGGGTATTGCCTTTGAGAGGAAACTCAATGCTGATGGAACATATTGAAGCCCGAGCAAGACCAAAACCTCATGGGTTCTGCAAAGGGACCTCCAGTTGATCCATCTAACTTATCGCTTTACATGTGAATCTCCTCATTCTTCCGATGAGTCATTTGACTCAACTATAAACTGTTCAAAAATCAGAATGGTGAAGTATTTGCTAGATATGTTGGCACTAATCGCAGGAACGGTTCCCTATGAAGAAAATCGGGTTCCCAAGAAATGCCTTGAAAGTCTTCAGTGAATGTCCTCATGACACCACCGTGAAGAATAGGAACCCCAGATCAAACTTTCATATGGACCAAATTCTTCATATGGATCCAAGTCCTCATCGGACCAAATTCTCACGTGGATCAAATTCTCAAAAGGATCAAAGTCCTCATATGATTATCATCGTTAACAACTCGCTTCGCAGGTAGAGCTAAGGGCTATGAATATGTGCATTATTCTTCAAACCAATATGTTCATAAGTCCTCAAGAATTTCTCCGCTTATTCATATGCTTATCCTAACCCTCTTATGTGAAACGAAATGGATTGGCCTCTATGCCACCATTCTCATATGGTGCTCGCAGAGTGATGAACTCTTTGCCACCCCTTCAGATGTGGGTGGTGAAGAAAAGAACTAACCTCTTCTGAGGGTCAGGTTCCGACGGCTTTAAACGATCAAGAATTTGTGGGGCCCGAAAAATGCTCGAAAGGACGCAGGATAATCATGATGAAATGAACTTTCATTTCACACGCCCTCATATCGCTTATCTGTTATAATCCTGATGAAATTCATCTCGATGAACTTGATATCATATTTTCACCGATGAAGTATATGAGATCATAAGTTGCACTAATTCATCCGCAGGATGATCAACCCAAAGCCACCGAGTGGGTTCTCGATAATGGATGTACAAATCACATGACCGGTGACAAGAATCTATTGATGGATGCCCCTTATCACCGCCACATCTCAAGCATATCATTTTGCCGACAAAGGCAAAAGTCGTATTGGTCTTGAAAGGTTAATCTCTAGGACATACACATGGACAAAGTCATGCTTGTTGAGTCCTTAGGATACAACCTCATGTCAGCCTCAATGCTTTGTGATCTTGATATGGTTGTTATTTGGCAAGTATCTGTGTTGTGATTATGGAAGTGACAATTCCAAAGTCTTCAAGGCTTTAGGAGAGGAGACTTGTATTTGTTGATTTTCTAGTGACCACAACCAGCCGGTGTCTACTTGCAAAAGCTTCAAGGTTGGCTTTGGCATCGGTGACTTGGTCACGCAGGCATGAGGAATTTGCACACGCTGCAAAGAAGAAGCATGTCATTGGCATTGAGAATGTCAAATTCTCAAGGATCACTTTGTGGAGCTTGAAGCTGGAAAATGACCAAGGCCAAGCATCCAAATAAGACTATCATGACCACTACTCGTCCTTCAATTGCTTCACATGGACCTCTTTGGTCCTAATCATTACTCAGCACTAATGATGCATCTCTATATGGCTTTGTTATTGTTGATGATTACTCTCATACACATGGGTACACATTGTTACTTACAAAATGAAGTGCAAGAAGTCTTCAAACGAGTTCTCCGGTGCCGCTTACGATAGAGCGGAAATGCAAGGCAGCAAAACATGGAGCCGCAAACACAACATTTGACCAAAGACATGATTCGAGCTGATGCATATAAGGCCAAACTCATTTACACTAACACCCCTAAGGTATTGGTCTTTATGAAAACGGGCTGAACAACACCTTAGTAATAAGCCCCGTGTCCAGTATCGCCAGCAAAGTCCTCGACGCGGCAATGCCAAGACGCCAACCTCCACCTTGGTTATAACAAGAAACCGGGGATGTGTATCAACAAGAGACTATAAAAAGGTTTACGCAAGGTCTTAATCAAAGAATCCTTGAACGGTCTCACCGCACGCTCTACAGCATGTGTCTCCAAGCAGCCGTGATCCTCGGACGGGTGTAGCACGGTGTTCATCTGTAAAAGAGAGGAACTTAGTTGAGAAAGATCATGCGAAATGTACGTTATATTAAATAAACAAAGTACATTTTAAAAATGAATAAAATTGAGCTTTATTGTCTGTTGTTGTATGCGCCAAGCCTCTTTGAACGGGGGTATGCGGCTAGTAGGCCCTTAGATGTTTACGCCGACTTGTTCAGCTATGTCCGGGTCTGAACGACTGTTTAGGTGCTTTGATTAGTGAAGCTGGAGTTTTAGTGTGCTGGTAAGGCAGCCGACAATCTTCCCGCCGAGGAACACTCAATATTTTTAGTGAGATGATGCCTCATGGACCGGCATTTTAAGTATAAGGGATGACAGATTATGTTAAAGCGGCGAAGCTTCGGTCCCAAGAGTGCTTGATAGCTACTTTAAATAATGGGAAGGTCATTAAGGGCGGAAGGTCGGGTGAGCCGTAACATAACTTCTAGCAGAGAGAGCCCGCATAATGGGCATCCGGCTCGGCGCTACCTTGAAAGGAAGTGTCGCTATGGAGAATTGTTGTTGTCTATCCCCATTTTAAGTGGATTGTGTCCTGACATAGCAGGTTTAAATCACGCCATTGGCCCAATAGGACTTGTGTAAAGTGGAGTCCACAATTATCGGATCTAATACCAAGGCAGTCCATCCTCGCATTCCCGGATACTTCTAGAGTAATCCCTGATGGTCAAGGTGATTGGTCTTGACAACCAAAGGAGGGACCCTCTCGATAGCCGATATGTATTTCATGTGGCCCACTGTTTCTCCCTTTGTCATGTGAAGTGAATTTACTGTTTTGACTTTTGTGGGAAGTTCTTTTGTTTTCCTGCACCGCTTGTGGGTTGGCTATCGTTCTTGCTTGGTGGTGTTGAGTTCCTTGTGTCCTATTAAGTTTGCCGATTGCTTGAAGACCCAACAATCTATGTGGGTATGGTTTGCGTGCTTCCCGAGTACTGTGGATTTGACATATCTTGTCCAAGATTTTGTTTAATTTAGCTAGCTCGTCCTGTTATCCTTGAGGGCAGCTTTTTCGATTTCCGCCGAGAGCTTTTGAATCCGGCCGACGTCGTGTTTTTTCGGCTGTTTCCCTTGATCCGCGCCGCTGGTCCTGCTGGGTCATGGTTTCCTGCTTCCATCCCTATCTT
Source organism: Aegilops longissima (assembly GCA_021605205.1). NCBI lineage: Eukaryota > Viridiplantae > Streptophyta > Magnoliopsida > Poales > Poaceae > Aegilops > Aegilops longissima. The sequence continues at coordinate 31,102 of JAHIAM010006463.1, read as the reverse complement.
CATGTACTTGAGTCGGTACTACATCTTGCCAACTAGCTATCCTCTCCCGCAAAAGCTGGTCATGAGGCTTGTTAGTGGCCATTGTTCTGGCTTTTCTTAGTCGAGGTGTTCAAGCAGCCATTCGTCTTAATGCTGTTTGAAAGCTGCTAAGGCTTCGCGCCCGACAATGACTATCCTGGTTCTTTTTAGTAAGAAATATGTTCCAGAAGCCGGCTGACCTCCGTTGTTGAGTTATATGACTTAAATCATCTACATCCGGAGGTCGGACATAGGTCCCTTTGAAAATTTGCCCAAAAAGCATCCCCGAGCTCTTCCCAACTTCCAATGGTGTTTTCGGAAGGCTTTTAAGCCAATACCGGGCTGGCCCTTTGAGTTTGAGGGTAAGTATTTATGGCGTGAGATCATCTCTCTAGCCATGTGTATGTGGAGGATGTAATCCTCAAACCAGACTCCGTGGTCTGTTGTTTCGTCAGATGCCTCTATGTTTACGGCTTGAACCGCTGGAAATTATGATCCAGACCTCATCGGTGAAACATAGGGGGTGCGCTATATCCATGCATCATGATGTTCTGGATATTTGATGTTGCATTGTTTAGAGCTTTGCTTGGCCCATAGATAGATCTCGCTGGGCTTATCTTTTGATGCTAATCTCAGCGGATCGCGTCGGGCTTGTGTGTGGCGCCCTTGTCCGCATCGTTGGCCATGGGGTCGCTTTGTTCGACCGGTGGCTTCCTTTATTTTTTGATTATGAGGCTCTAAGGCCTCATCATCAAACCCGCAGTAATTTTCGCTCGATAGTTTCTTTGTGTATGATCGTCACGATTTGTCTCATGGTTCAGATTTCTGTTTCTATCTAATTTGAGTGCATCGCTGTTTTGAGCTTCCGCTTTTTCAGTTCGCAGCAGCGATGCATTTAGCCTTTTTTGAGGTTCTTTCGCCTCCAAATTGTCCGCGTGAGGTCGTCCGACTGTTGTCTTCGCCGGACGTTGTTTATCCAAGTTGTTCTGTTCGACGGTTGCTCGATGGCATGTTCGTCGTTCACCGTTCGCCGCTCTATGGCTGGGTCTCAGATGGCTGCTTTCTCCGTCGAGGTGGGTTGGAGCCACGCCACGCCGCTTTTGATTGCTTTTCGAGGAACGATCCTCGCGCCCTTCTTTGTTCCTCGCTTCCTTTAGGTGTGTCCACCATGTATACATCGTGAGATGGGGTGGTTGTCCAAAGGCCTATAGGCGCTGGTTCCTGCTCGCCTCCTACATCGTCATTCATACCGCTGACAAGTCTTCTGAGTCGTAAATCATACGTTTCAACAATCATCGATAGTGGCTACAAGTGGTGGTGGTGGCTTTGAGTTTCTTCCGTCCGTGATCCCAACCTTTGCTGACCATAGTACTGGCTCTTCCGAGGGAAGAGAGAGACTTTAGCGAATTCGAATGTCGCGGGAAGGCGAAAATGGAAGATGTCCGGTGGTGAACTCCATGATCGGCGCCCAATCGATTCGATCAAGGTGGGGCGGAAGGTTTGAGTCCCGAGAGGAGTCCGCACTTGAGTCACGGCTTCAAGAAAGGACAGATGGTGTTCGCCTTATCGTCAGAGAGATTGTAGCCCCGAGGCGGTGTCCACCACCCGTCTCGAGAGGCAAATGCCCGAGCTAAGGGTCTGAGCGATAATTGCGTGGCTCCGACACTGCTCGCTGGGCAGAGCTAGATCATGCCCATCGACAAAGCAAGGGGCGCTATTGTGGCTCAACCCGTCAAGATCAAGTCTCCTGATACGCCGTAGTTCAAACTTCCAAATCCTGACTGATGGCTGTGGGCATAGCTTCGATCTCTTCCAATGGCCAAGTGAATTGGCCCGCAGCAAAGCCGCCGAACACGAAGATCTGTCCTGGGAGAAAAGTCTCACCCTGACGGCATCGTTGTTGATGATCGGAGGAGCCATCGCCCAAGGACGATTTAATACGAGGAATCCCCAATGAAAGCACCAATGTAGTGTCAAACCGCGGATCTCGGTAGGGGGTCCCGAATCGCAGCCTTGTATGATGGTAACAGGAGACAAGGGACACGGCGTTTTTACCCATGTTCGAGCCCTCTCCATGGAGGTAAAACCTTACTCCCGCTTGATTAATATTGATGATATGGGTAGTACAAGAGTAGATCTACCACGAGATGAGAGAGGCTAAACCAGAAGCTAGCCTATGGTATGATTGTTGTTCGTCTCATGCACTAAAACCTCCCATTATATAGACACCGGAGAGGGTTAGTTACATAGAGTCGGTTACAATGGGAAGAGATCACATATCCAGATCGCCAAGCTTGCCTTCCACGCCAAGGAAAGTCCCATCCTACACCCGGACGGCTTCAATCTTGTATCTTCATAGTCCAGAGTCCGCCAAAGGTCATAGTCCGCCATCCCACACCCCTAATCCAGACTCCTCAACGGGCTCAGCCCATCCGCCGGAAGGTGTCTTCATGGGGTCCGCTGGATGGACTTGAATTTGACCATATCTCGTCAAGGGTTTAAATGAGGTGGACTTGGGTCGCCGAGTATCACGCTGCCCCTGCCCATGGTGGCTCAAGTAGAGTTGTTAATTCTTCTCATTAAAATTTTATAATGCCTCTGTGGCTAGTGTCATGTTTTGTTTTCAAAGGTGAAGTGTGACGTCCGATCATCGGTTAGAGTGATGATTCCATTGGGCCCGACATTTTGAGCTCATATGTACCCATAATGGGGTATAGCTTGAAACTTGCAACGCCACTCGGCTTCCTAAAGGGTGTGGTATCCACGCTAAAGGGGCCACTTGGAATGTGATTTCTTCTGGACGTATTCCGGTGCCAAATACCACGCTTAAGTGATTTTTTCCTGCACACCGTGCTTCCCGACTAGGGATAATTCTGAAGGTTGTGCCGCTTATTCAATGCGGCCTTGTTGGGAACGAGTAATTTCAAAAATTTCCCACGCACACGAAGATCATGGTGATGCATAGCAACGAGAGGGGAGAGGTTGTCACGCACTGTAGAGACCGGCGAAGCGATCACAACGTAGAGGAAGTAGTCAGACGTTTCCTCCTCGGATCCAACCGATCCCAGCACAACATTCGACACCTCCGAAGTTCTTGGCACACGCTCAGCTTCGGTGACGCCTCTGACCCGATCCAAGAAAGCTCCGGGGAGAGAGTTCCACAAGACGACGCAAGGCAGGACGATCTTGATGTTTTATCGACGCAGGCTTCGCCTAAGCACTGCTGCAATATGACCGAGGTGGAATATGGTGGGGGGGGCACCGCACACGGCCAAGGAACCATCTCAAGGATCAACTTGTGTGTTCTAGGGTGCCCCTGCCCTGTGATATAAAGGAGCAAGGGGAGGGCCGGCCGCCCTAGGAGGCGGCCAGGAGGGGGGAGCTCCTCCCAGTGGGAGTAGGACTCCCCTTCCTAGTCCTACTAGAAGAAGGAAGGAAGGAAAGAGAGAGGAGGGGGCCGCGCCTCCTTGTCCACCTCGACTCCCCATGGGGGCGCGCGCCACCTCCCGTGCAGCCCTCTCTCCCTCTGGCCCAATAAGGCCCATTATTTCCGGGGTTCAGAACCTCCCGCACTGTTTTCTCCGAAACTTCCGAACCTTTCCTGTCCGAATATAGCCATCCAATATATCAATCTTTATGTCTCGATCATTTCGAGACTCGTCATGTCCGTGATCACATCCGGACCAACTCCTTCGTACATCAAAATACACAAACTCATAATATAACCGCCATCAAACCTTAAGCTATGGACCCTACGGTTCGAGAATACGTAGACATGACCGACACATCCGGCAATAACCATAGAGGGACCTGATGCCCATATTGGTCCTTTATATTCTACGGAAGATCTTTATCGTCAGACCGCGATAACAACATACGTTGTTCCTTTGTCATCGGTATAGTTACTTGCCCGAGATTCGATCGTTTTATCCAATACCTAGTTCAATCTCGCATCGCAAGTCTCTTTACTCGCTTCCGTAATACACCATCTCACAGCTAACTCTTTAGTTGTAATGCTTGCAAGGCTTAGTGATGTATTACCGAGGGCCCAGATACCTCTCCCACAATCGGAGGACAAATCCTAATCTTCAAATACCAACCCAACATCTCGCCTTTGGAGACACCTCAGTACTCCTTTATAATCACCCAGCATTGCCAGGACGCTTGGTAGTACCTAAAGTGTTCCTCCGTAAACGGAGTTGCATAACTCATAGTTATAGGAACATGTATAAGTCATGGATAAAAGCAATAGCAACATACTAAACGATCGGGTGCTAAGCTAATGGAATGGGTCATGTCAATCAGATAGAAGACCAAGGCTGCGTAACCAGCAAAGGAAGAAACGGCATCACGCCAAATTTTCGGCTGCAAAGAAATGAAGCCAATGACCAGCTCCTTTGAAAATCCTATTGATGCTGTTCCAATTTCTCAATTCCATCAAAGGACCTTGTCTTTTGATGAAGATTATGAGATCCAAAGCGGATATGATGAAGAAAATCATTCTCGCCGCCTGTCAGAAAGCATTGATGAAGAAATTGAAGTGGAAGCAACCTTCAACCCCAATCATTTCCTCGCCTATGCCTCAGCTCACAGCTCAAGAGGCCGTGTTGAGGAAATTGAAGATGATGTGGATATTGGAAGCACAATAGTGATGAACGATGACTTTTGGGAAAGTCAAGATCCAAATTCTCCACTCTTCACCCCAATCCAACAGATTCCTAAGTCTCGCCTCCAGTTCAAATGGGCTCAAGAAACTCATCCCACTTCATCTTTCCATGAAGAAATTCCAGCCACTAGCGCCGATGAACCTGCCACGCTGATCCTCGATCGCACTCAGAGGAACAAGAAATTCCTCACCAAGAACCGAGATTGCGATTCCATAGGTCGTGATGCAACTCAACGACACTCCATCGCCAAAGCCAAAGAATCCTCTCAACAAAGCAAAAGTTCAAGGCTGAAGATTTCTTCGACGAGTACGTATTCTTCACCATTACAATCCATATGATCTCTCGCTTAGATAAGGAAGAGGCGCTTCGGACCGCCACCAAGCCAATTTCTATTCCTCAAGCTTTCCAACAAAAACAAAGTCTTCGATCATGCATATATTCCTCATGTGGACATGGAGTCTCTCGCCAGCTTTGAGCCAGTCCTCGTTGTTCTTCACGACGCAAGACTTCAATTTCAATCGACATTTGTGATTGGAATGAAGAACTCATTCTTCAATTTATGCAACGCTGCACATCACCGGAGACGTCAAGATGTGAACTCATGGGTGTTAGATCGATGTATGAAAACATCACTACAAGGCACCAAAGAATCAATTGCTTGCTCTACCACTCAGCCTCCCTTGATGGTGCTCGTTGTATCTACAACGAACCCGAAGCTTTCAAATCACTATATGCAAGTGCCGATGAAGCCTTTAGCCGTGGCAGGCCCTAAGAACCAAATTCCTCCTCAAGGAATTATTGTATGCCTTTGATGTCTATCGGATTCGACTTAGACAATGAGTCCTATCAGGCCACGACTCAAATGATGAAGAAGTCGCTGGCATCATGAAGAATATGCTTTTCAATATCATTCATGTATGCTCCACAACTTCCATGATTTCTTCATGAGGACTCGCCAAACATTGCTATGTCACCATTTGAGTGAAGCCTTGCGCGCTTTGGATAATGAGATTCATTAGACAAGGTCTTCACCAATTACAAGGTTGATACCGAATCAACGTGAGTTACTTGCCCTCGATTGAAAGTCTCAAACGGACATTTACCTCACCGATGACAAGGGCAAGGCTACTGTCAGATCGATGAAGGCATTCGCCCATTGGATGGACAAGCCAAAGCTGCATCCTACTCCACCAATGATGACTTACACATGACAATGCCGCAATACCTCAGCTAAGCAAAGTCCTCAAGCCACAGCACCTGTGGTGATGACTGATCGTGAGTTACCCTCGCCTTCATCAAGGTTGATCGCATCATAAATGGGTCAAGCGCCAGTTTGGTCAATTCTTCACAACATGACCTCAACACACAATGCAGGAAGAAAACCACTACTACCTCCATGAAACCTTCAAACGCACTGGCTGTTCTTCAAATGTCAAATACGGAAGAACCGGACGACAATGGGTCTCAAGGAAGAATTTGACTGGTCCGCACCTCCTCCAAAGAAATACAAGAAGGTCAAAGTTCCTTCCTTGGTGGCTAGGCCTATTCTTCATCGAGACATCGATGAAAATGAAGACTTGGACGACATCATGGCAGTCTTACTACAACAACCCACCCTAACAACGCCGCGCCCTTCATCAACTTGAAATTCTTCGTAGGCTTAGTCCTCGCTTCGATCATTTTGGTCATTCGATGACAAGGGGGAGAAATTTGAGTTAGTCTTCGGTCTATTATAAGCAATTTTTATTGTTACAACTCGCTCTTCCAAATTTTATTGATCGAGTTGTAATCTTAAACCGATGGTGCTCGACACTTTTGATGCACTGTGCTCGCACTATGCTCGATACTTTGATAATGCTATTTTGCATGCCTGTTCTCATTAATATTGCACGCATGCTGAATTTCATCAAGCACCATATTTCATCATGCATTTCAAATTCTTCATATTATATGTCAAATGCGTATGAATTATAAGATATAGGGGAGATCATGATTCAACTCCTTCAAATGTGCATTGCCTCAAAAGCAAATTCTCACTATGCACATCTTCGTGGGGAGTTCTTCTATATCTTGCAAACAAATTCTCAATATCAGTATTTACACTTCATATGTTTATCCTCGTTGAAAACTTAACCTATATTGTCATCAATCACCAAAAGGGGAGATTGTAAGTGCATCTAGTGCCCCTTAGTGATTTTGGTGTATTGAAGACTTATAGGTTAAGAAACTAATGTTTATAAGTGTACACAGGTCTATAAGTCTATGGGGAGTTTGATATTTACAGAGAAAGTCTAATTCTAAAAATGAAGTTCTTCGATCAAGACTTTGATATTCGAAGACTTTCTCAAGACTTGAAAGTGAAGAAATTGGTGTGACCTTGAAGACTTGGTATTCATTTGAGGAACATGAAGCGGAAGACTTTTTTTCGTAGTTTCGCTTTCTCTTCTTTTGAGTCATAGGAAACACCATACTATTAAAGGGGGTCGAGGAAATACTAAGAAAAATTTCCATGTGATGCTCAACTCAAAATCCTACACCTACCAATCCTTCGAAAGTGAAGCCTTTGAAACTTATACAGCCTACCAATTTCTTCAGTGACAGAAGTTCTTCCGTCACGAGGAATTTGTTCTAACCGAGGAGTTAGGAATTGCCAAGGGGATTGCCCACACAAGGAGGAACATGATATTCCCCGAGGAATTTGAGATTCAAATTTCCGATCCTGTCAAGTGCTGGCGCGCTACCTGTCCCAAAATATCTTATCCACCTAACGGTCATATCATTGAAGGGCATTTATGTCTTATCATGTCGGGCTGCTTCCTAGGCTATAATAGCCGCCTACAACCACACTAGCTGGTTGGCTGCCCGGCTGAAACTTGAAACTTGTCATTTGAGAGCAACCCATCCTCCGAGGACTTTGAGCGAAAATCATCAAGTGAGGAAACCCAAAACCAAACCCCTACAAAACCCAAAGTGATTGAGCATCACCAAGAGATTGATCGTATGCGGATCCGCGCTTGTTACCTTTGAAGATCTGTGCTTCTTCCGTGACGGTTAGGCCATGGTCTAGAGCATCCAAGAAGAATTGTGGATCACCGAGTGACCAAGTCTCGTGAAGGTTTGGAAGTCGCTCAAGACTTACCACGAGTGATTGGACGAGGTCTGTGTGACCTTAGTTCAAGGAGAATACGGTGAGGACTTGGTGTCCCGAGCCGCGGCTCAATGACCGTGTCCGGACTGTGTGTCTCGAGTTTAAATACTCACCGCTCCAACCAGACGTATAATCGGAGAAAGCAGCTAGAACTGGTCTACCAAATCATTTTCTTCACCAACCTAATCGGTTCTATTTCTCAACCCTTTCATTTCCTCATTATCGTTGGTGTTTCACATATCTGTTTGAAGACTTTGATCAAGACTTTCTATTTCTCATTTCAATTTCTTCACTGCTTTGTCTTCATCTTGTGCTATCCGTTTACGCTTTCTCAGATCTTTTGTTTGTCTTCATTTCATCATGATGACCATGCTCGCATTCTCTTATGCTTACTTGAGTACTTATTCGCTGCAAGTAGTTCTTTTGCTAAGGAATTTCACCGCAAATTCCTCAATGAAGAATTCATAAAATCGCATATTCACCTCTAGTCGATATAACGCACTTTCATCCACCATGACCAATAAGTATTTTTTCATGGCTTCCCCTTTATAGAGGCGACTCTGATTGGCAAAGAGTCGCAATCAACGCAATGTTGGACAAGGTCCTATGGTGCCGTCACGGCCAGTAGAAACATGAGGCAAAGGCCTGATGACTAATGCTCAGTCACATGTGGTCCGCCTAGTCCCACATGGATTTCAGCTAAGAGTCGCCACTCTTCCTTCTGGAGATGCATCTTTGGAGGCTCCGTAGCGCTTTTCTTGTAGAGTTCCCTTCAGAGACTTTGTGTCTTTAGAGTCACGGACGATGCAACAGGTTTCATTTTGGTCTTCGGGAGCTCATGCCATTTAGGTAGGTTGAAAAGGCCTGGTCCACGGGCGATTATAAACCATGATTTCGGGCCGAGGATGCCTTATTTGGTAGAACCTCCGACTATGTCTGATAGTTCGAACTGGGGTGTATTCGGATCGCGTACAGTATTGCCGGACTCCCCTTCCTGATACTCACGGATGGCTTGAACAGCTATTCCAAGAATATGTTAGTGGGACAGTCGCCATGAAATGGCGCAGCGAGGACGCGCCGCTGATTGTTTTCGCCACATGGTGGAATTCGAGCCTCAACCGAAATGACATTTTGAGGACGATATTACCGTAGGCCGCCATTTTCGGATCCTGGCATCAAAAGCTCCATTTATTTGTGATATTGGAGGTTTGAATCCCTAGCACTTCTAGGCGTTGAATGCCCAGAGACCGCCATCCAAAGACTGCAACAGAGCCTCATATTCGCCGCATTGTTGGAGTCTGTGTATAATATTTGAGGACGTGATCGACCGTGTCTCCTCGGGGACGTTAGGACTACAATCGCACCTAATCCGCCAGCATTTTAGAGCCATCGGGCGTATGATCCAGTTTGAGTATGCGCCTGCATCTTTTAGAGTTCGGCTCGTCCATTCGCACGTAAGTCAGCCAATACTTATGCATTTGATGGCCCGACGTGGTTTGTAATATGTCGAACGGAAGGAGCTCAATGGCCCATTTGGCAATCCTCGTCCAGCATCACGGTTATTTATTATGTCATTAAGTGGTATCAAGGCCACCGTAATCGTAACACTTGAAAGTAGTGTCGTAGCTTCCCGGATGCCATGAAAACTGCCAGATGCTATTTTTTTGATAGTGTGGGTATCAGATTTGCATGGGTTAGGACCGTGGATACGAGTAAACCGCTTCGAGCGGAATTTGTATCCGCCAGCCTCACTATCAACGCATTTGTGTACCGCATTTATAACTTGATGCGTTGTAAATGTACAACAAGATAGGTTCGCTAATATTCAGCGCTGTTAATACTGGATTATTGGCCAATAGGGTCTTTATTTCATCCAGTATGGCCGCAGCTGCATCTGTCCATACTTATGTTCGGGTGCGCCAAGAAGGCGGTAAAGAGGTAATGCCTTTTCCTAACTCGAGATAAAGCGCTTAGAGCAGCCACGATCCGCTAGTTTTTGATGTGCTTGAGGTTCATGGTATAGCCAATCGTGATGTAGCTTGATATTTGCGGATTCTTCTTCAATTCCTTTATTGGAAACGATGAAGCCGAGTAGTTTCTTTTAGGGACGCCAAAACACATTTTTCCGGTTCAGCTTGATGTCGTATGTCCGAAGATTGTCGAATGTTCCTTAAGTCATCTATTAGGGTTTCACGTGTCTTGTTTTTATGACCACGCCATCCATGTATGCCTCCACTATTTTGCCGATTTGTTTTCCGTGCATGTTTGAATCATGCGTTGGTAGGTTGCGCCGCTGCTCTTGAACCCGGAAGGCATAGTGTTGAAGCGTAAAGGGCCATATGGCGTTATGAAGGTGCAGAAGCTGGTCGACTCGCCATCTTTATATGATGGTATCCAGAGTATGCGCCGAGGAAACACAGCGAGTCGTGTCCTGCTGTGGCATCAATGATTTGATCGATGCGAGGGAGGGAAAGGGATCCTTGGGCAAGCCTTGTTGAGGTCTTTAATGTCGACACATAGGCGCCTGTGGATTTGTCCTTCTTGGTACCATTACCAGGTTTGCCACCAATCCGGATGCTTTATATCTCTCGCGAATCCGCCTCGAGTAGTTTGGCTAGCTCTTCCCCATGGCCTCGCCGCTTGGGCTCAAACCATCTTAGAGTCTCGCTTGACCGGCTATATCCTTTAGTATATTGAGGCTGTGGTTCGCTAATCTGCATGGGATGGCTGGTATGTCCGATGGTGCTAGGCGAAGATGTCCTACCTCGCTAAGAAGTCTCAGAAAGCGGCGTCCATCACGGGTGTCGGTGTCAAACCGCGGATCTCGGTAGGGGGTCCCAACTGTCAGGCCTAGGCGGATGGTAACAGGAGACAAGGGACACGATGTTCTTACCTGTGTTCGGGCCCTCTCGATGGAGGTAAAACCCTACTCCTGCTTGATTAATATTGATGATATGGGTAGTACAAGAGTAGATCTACCATGCAGATCAAGAGAGGCTAAACCCTAGAAGCTAGCCTATGGTATGATTGTTGTTCGCCCCACGGACTAAAAACCTCCGGTTTATATAGACACCAGAGAGGGTTAGGTTACAGAGTCGGTTACAATGGGAGGAGATATACATATCAAGATCGCCAAGATTGCCTTCCACGCTAAGGAAAGTCCCATCCTGACACGGACGAAGTCTTCAATCTTGTATCTTCATAGTCCAGTGAGTCCGCCATCCGACACCCCCTAATCCAGACTCCTCGTAGCCCCGAACCAAGCTTCAATGACGACTTTAGTCCGACGCTAATTTGTCTTCGGCATTGCAAGGCGGGTTCCTCCAATACTTCATAGAAGATTTTGAACACAAGGATAGTGTCCGCTCTGCAAAAATAATTTCCGTGATACCATCAGAGAGAGAATAATATTTGCACAAATCCAATCACGACGTGATTCCGCAATGTGACACCACACCACGGCCAAGCCTTTATTCGAATCGCTTTTACTGTCCCACCTCAAGCTTAGCTGGGTGGTTTTTGGCACGCCTTGTCAAAGCAGATCGTGGTCCTTTATTCCGGGATTCTCATCAATACGGGGTATTCCAATCGGTGCGCTGGCACGCCTCTATCGGCGTCCCAAACGGTCACGGGAGGCTCTTGGTATTCAACCTCTTTATAAAGAGACCAAGGCTCTACCTTCCTTTCAATATCAATCGAATCCGCGCCGAAGTTCCAACACCCAAAGCTCCAGATTCGGCACTTCGACCTTCGATGATGTCCAGCTCCGACCTTCAGGTTGTCGGTGCCTTCCTCCGCTACGGAAGAAGACGCGTTAGCCGAGAGATGCCTGTATTTAACCGCAATTTCGTGATAGGCTGCCCTGCCAAGGGCAGGTTATGCCCACTCCAAGCCCGTGAGAGCGTGGTGTTCAAGCCTCACTTCCCTTCGGGGTTGGGCTTCGATGGACCCCTTCGTGAGGGGGGCCTATGTTTTATTATGGGTTAGAATTTTATGAATTGGATCCGAGTCCATCCTCCACATCTCATCGCTCATTGTTGTGTGAGAAGCCTCTCAAAGATTACTACCACTTCGGATTGTGGCTCAAGACCTTCAAAGTAGAGCCAAGATGATCAAGGGCAGCAAGCTGAGTGCGGAGGGGCTGTTATACAAGAATGCCGATCTCCATGGCCTGAGGGCTCTTTTTCAAGAGGAGTTCAGCTTATGGCAACGTAAGTGGTTTTATATCACAGCTCCTGTGGGTACCAAGTGGGTGGCGCCTCTGCCTCTCGGCCGGTCCTCCCCACGGCGGGCGCCATCGGTCAATAAAGGGTTTGACTGGGGTCATTCAATGACGCTCTTGTTGCGGCCGCATTCAAGATCTCTTGAAAGAGACATCAATCGGCCGTAGGGCGCAGGTCATGTTGATTCGCCAGACTTTGCCTCAGAACGCCGCCTCCCCTATGGAGTTTAACCGAGGACCACGAGCTCGAACACTTATGCGTGACCATGGAGATGTATAAATTGTTCTTCGGATCACAAGCAATGTGTCCGGATTTCTGACCGAGGACGCAGGTCTAAGCTGCAATCGCCTGATACTCAAGTAAGTAGCCCTGCACTTTACATGCTATCCGTGATATTTGTCGAAATTGCCCTTAAAGAGTTGTCCTTTAAACAGGAGTGGATAGCTAAAGCAAAGCTGATCAGTGTCCGCCCTCCCCGAGACCACGGATCCCGTTAGCACCAGATGTCGGAGGTTGCACCTTTGGAAGAAGGCGAAGGGGGGAACAAGGAAGCTACCATCTCCTCAAGGAGGTTATCCGAAAGGAGGGATCAGAATCCCTCCATCCAGTGGGAAAGAAGAGGACCGCTTATGAAGACTCGTGAGACCATGGTCTCAAAGCGGGGAAGAGATCTTCGCCGAGGGTCCTCTACTGGAAGTGCCTCTGCCAAGACAGGTTCTCAAGGGGATCAGCCTCCAATGGAAGTAAGTAGAGAGGAGAGTTTTAAAATAAGAGACATCCCTTATTTTATTCCCGAGAAAGACAACTGAATTTTTACTTGTAGTTCGGATCTCAGCCTTCGCAGCAGAGCTCGCTTCAGGATCTTCGCCCGGAGATGATGGAGAGGAACGCCTCCCTGCGTATCGCTATGGTAGGCGGCGCACTTGGGGTGTCGCCGAGGGTTTTCTCCAACCGCAGGGCTGTAGCAGCCGATATTCCCTCTAAAGCTCCGTGTCCGCTCGAAAAAGGCCATCGACGAGTCCGCACCGTCTCGATGCACGGGTCGGAGGGAGTCAAGGATTCCGGCGAAGGCCTATCTCGTAAGAACATCGCATTGATGGGCATGGTGATTGAAAGGATTTCATCCATGTGAGAGCGGGTTGCACGAGGCCGCCACGAAGTTTACGACAGGTTTTGGTACGGGCGATCGTATCTTTTGACAGCCGCATATAAAAGATGTGCCCCAGAGTAGATAGTAGTTTTCGAGACTTTGGGTTGTCAAAAATGTTACACCGAGTATCATAATCCCGTGTATAACATGTCGCTTCCTATGTAGGTGGCGGCGTCCGTATAGCCGAAATGAATTTGCCGGTTAAAGCGCAACTTGACGTATGATGCCGACATCGCGCTTGTCAACAAGCGGCCGGACGAGTCGCAAGGTATGAAATTTTCTCCGCGTACCTGTAAGGGGATTGATGCCCTTGCCTACAAAATATGTATGCTTGATGCGATGGTGCCGCCTGTTATGGAGAACCTTCGAGCGAACTCGCCGGCCAAGGAGCAGGCCAAAAGTGATGCTGCCTTAAAGGCGCGTCAAGAGCTGAAAGACGAACAGGCTGCTCACCGCCAAGAAAGGAAATGGCCGAGATGGCTGTGAAGTTGAAGGGTGCCGCCGATCACCGCAAGATTCTTGAAAAGAAGATCAAGGTAACAAAGGATTCGGAGAAGGCCACTATCGAGGCTAAGGATGCTTGCTCAAGAATGAGAGCCATGAAGGTGAGCTGTGCCGAGATATCGCGCCGAAAGCCCTTTATGCTGCGGATGAAGTTCGGGATCCTAAGTATGTTTCGCTTGGACCGCTATGGAGTGCGGCGGATACTTATCTGATTTGGCGGCAAGCTGCGACGCCGCCGGAACACTTCCGAGATCAAGGATCACGTAAGGAAAAGCTTTTTGGTCAGTTCCATTAATCCAGAGCGCCCACTTCCATTATCCGAAGCGACAATAATGGGCGGAGCTGAATAGGTTATCCACTCGCCATGAAGGAAGTCCTGAGTCATCCAGGGCCAAAAGGCCTGAGCCTAAGAGTTATTTTGGTTTGGTGCGGCAGTTCCTTGGTGCGGTGCCCCATATCAATGCAATGAAGAGGTCAGCATGCATAGAGGGTGCGCGGATGGCTCTTGCCCGTGTCAAGACATACTGGGCGGAGATGAAGACCACCGACGTTGCATCCCAAGATTCGGACGGGAGCCGAGTACCTGCCGAGCACTATTTTCAGGAAGTTCTGCAGGGCGCCGCTTAATAGAGCCGCAGTTTCGGCGACATCATGTTCTAATAACATGTATAATGTAAACAATGTTTCGGGAATATAAAAGCTTTTATACTTGTTCCTCGCAAGAATTAAAATACCTCCTCGCGGCGCCGTTAATGTATATGTATATAACCCGAAAGATGGCAGTTCGCTTCAACCCCCACGACATATGGGGGTGTTCGTAAAGGCACATTTTCACACTTGATCCAACGCCTTGGTGCTATAAAGGAGGTTATAGCGTTGAAATAACTAGCCAACCGCTATAATGCTTGATCACTTTCGCTAGCCATAGGAGTTTGACAAGGTTTATATAGCCCCTAGGGGCACCGCGCCACCAAAGGGCACGGTGTCGACCGAAACGTCTTTCGTTAATGCGGAGGAACTTAAAGATTCGTGGGTCATCGAGTAGGATCAGTCTCATGCTACATCATCATGACATTAAGCTTCGCTTTCATCGAGGTGCTCTTTCTATCAACCGGGCACAATTAAAGAGTTCTCCGGTGCCGCTTACGATAGAGCGGAAATGCAAGGCAGCAAAACATGGAGCCGCAAACACAACATTTGACCAAAGACATGATTCGAGCTGATGCATATAAGGCCAAACTCATTTACACTAACACCCCTAAGGTATTGGTCTTTATGAAAACGGGCTGAACAACACCTTAGTAATAAGCCCCGTGTCCAGTATCGCCAGCAAAGTCCTCGACGCGGCAATGCCAAGACGCCAACCTCCACCTTGGTTATAACAAGAAACCGGGGATGTGTATCAACAAGAGACTATAAAAAGGTTTACGCAAGGTCTTAATCAAAGAATCCTTGAACGGTCTCACCGCACGCTCTACAGCATGTGTCTCCAAGCAGCCGTGATCCTCGGACGGGTGTAGCACGGTGTTCATCTGTAAAAGAGAGGAACTTAGTTGAGAAAGATCATGCGAAATGTACGTTATATTAAATAAACAAAGTACATTTTAAAAATGAATAAAATTGAGCTTTATTGTCTGTTGTTGTATGCGCCAAGCCTCTTTGAACGGGGGTATGCGGCTAGTAGGCCCTTAGATGTTTACGCCGACTTGTTCAGCTATGTCCGGGTCTGAACGACTGTTTAGGTGCTTTGATTAGTGAAGCTGGAGTTTTAGTGTGCTGGTAAGGCAGCCGACAATCTTCCCGCCGAGGAACACTCAATATTTTTAGTGAGATGATGCCTCATGGACCGGCATTTTAAGTATAAGGGATGACAGATTATGTTAAAGCGGCGAAGCTTCGGTCCCAAGAGTGCTTGATAGCTACTTTAAATAATGGGAAGGTCATTAAGGGCGGAAGGTCGGGTGAGCCGTAACATAACTTCTAGCAGAGAGAGCCCGCATAATGGGCATCCGGCTCGGCGCTACCTTGAAAGGAAGTGTCGCTATGGAGAATTGTTGTTGTCTATCCCCATTTTAAGTGGATTGTGTCCTGACATAGCAGGTTTAAATCACGCCATTGGCCCAATAGGACTTGTGTAAAGTGGAGTCCACAATTATCGGATCTAATACCAAGGCAGTCCATCCTCGCATTCCCGGATACTTCTAGAGTAATCCCTGATGGTCAAGGTGATTGGTCTTGACAACCAAAGGAGGGACCCTCTCGATAGCCGATATGTATTTCATGTGGCCCACTGTTTCTCCCTTTGTCATGTGAAGTGAATTTACTGTTTTGACTTTTGTGGGAAGTTCTTTTGTTTTCCTGCACCGCTTGTGGGTTGGCTATCGTTCTTGCTTGGTGGTGTTGAGTTCCTTGTGTCCTATTAAGTTTGCCGATTGCTTGAAGACCCAACAATCTATGTGGGTATGGTTTGCGTGCTTCCCGAGTACTGTGGATTTGACATATCTTGTCCAAGATTTTGTTTAATTTAGCTAGCTCGTCCTGTTATCCTTGAGGGCAGCTTTTTCGATTTCCGCCGAGAGCTTTTGAATCCGGCCGACGTCGTGTTTTTTCGGCTGTTTCCCTTGATCCGCGCCGCTGGTCCTGCTGGGTCATGGTTTCCTGCTTCCATCCCTATCTTCATGTACTTGAGTCGGTACTACATCTTGCCAACTAGCTATCCTCTCCCGCAAAAGCTGGTCATGAGGCTTGTTAGTGGCCATTGTTCTGGCTTTTCTTAGTCGAGGTGTTCAAGCAGCCATTCGTCTTAATGCTGTTTGAAAGCTGCTAAGGCTTCGCGCCCGACAATGACTATCCTGGTTCTTTTTAGTAAGAAATATGTTCCAGAAGCCGGCTGACCTCCGTTGTTGAGTTATATGACTTAAATCATCTACATCCGGAGGTCGGACATAGGTCCCTTTGAAAATTTGCCCAAAAAGCATCCCCGAGCTCTTCCCAACTTCCAATGGTGTTTTCGGAAGGCTTTTAAGCCAATACCGGGCTGGCCCTTTGAGTTTGAGGGTAAGTATTTATGGCGTGAGATCATCTCTCTAGCCATGTGTATGTGGAGGATGTAATCCTCAAACCAGACTCCGTGGTCTGTTGTTTCGTCAGATGCCTCTATGTTTACGGCTTGAACCGCTGGAAATTATGATCCAGACCTCATCGGTGAAACATAGGGGGTGCGCTATATCCATGCATCATGATGTTCTGGATATTTGATGTTGCATTGTTTAGAGCTTTGCTTGGCCCATAGATAGATCTCGCTGGGCTTATCTTTTGATGCTAATCTCAGCGGATCGCGTCGGGCTTGTGTGTGGCGCCCTTGTCCGCATCGTTGGCCATGGGGTCGCTTTGTTCGACCGGTGGCTTCCTTTATTTTTTGATTATGAGGCTCTAAGGCCTCATCATCAAACCCGCAGTAATTTTCGCTCGATAGTTTCTTTGTGTATGATCGTCACGATTTGTCTCATGGTTCAGATTTCTGTTTCTATCTAATTTGAGTGCATCGCTGTTTTGAGCTTCCGCTTTTTCAGTTCGCAGCAGCGATGCATTTAGCCTTTTTTGAGGTTCTTTCGCCTCCAAATTGTCCGCGTGAGGTCGTCCGACTGTTGTCTTCGCCGGACGTTGTTTATCCAAGTTGTTCTGTTCGACGGTTGCTCGATGGCATGTTCGTCGTTCACCGTTCGCCGCTCTATGGCTGGGTCTCAGATGGCTGCTTTCTCCGTCGAGGTGGGTTGGAGCCACGCCACGCCGCTTTTGATTGCTTTTCGAGGAACGATCCTCGCGCCCTTCTTTGTTCCTCGCTTCCTTTAGGTGTGTCCACCATGTATACATCGTGAGATGGGGTGGTTGTCCAAAGGCCTATAGGCGCTGGTTCCTGCTCGCCTCCTACATCGTCATTCATACCGCTGACAAGTCTTCTGAGTCGTAAATCATACGTTTCAACAATCATCGATAGTGGCTACAAGTGGTGGTGGTGGCTTTGAGTTTCTTCCGTCCGTGATCCCAACCTTTGCTGACCATAGTACTGGCTCTTCCGAGGGAAGAGAGAGACTTTAGCGAATTCGAATGTCGCGGGAAGGCGAAAATGGAAGATGTCCGGTGGTGAACTCCATGATCGGCGCCCAATCGATTCGATCAAGGTGGGGCGGAAGGTTTGAGTCCCGAGAGGAGTCCGCACTTGAGTCACGGCTTCAAGAAAGGACAGATGGTGTTCGCCTTATCGTCAGAGAGATTGTAGCCCCGAGGCGGTGTCCACCACCCGTCTCGAGAGGCAAATGCCCGAGCTAAGGGTCTGAGCGATAATTGCGTGGCTCCGACACTGCTCGCTGGGCAGAGCTAGATCATGCCCATCGACAAAGCAAGGGGCGCTATTGTGGCTCAACCCGTCAAGATCAAGTCTCCTGATACGCCGTAGTTCAAACTTCCAAATCCTGACTGATGGCTGTGGGCATAGCTTCGATCTCTTCCAATGGCCAAGTGAATTGGCCCGCAGCAAAGCCGCCGAACACGAAGATCTGTCCTGGGAGAAAAGTCTCACCCTGACGGCATCGTTGTTGATGATCGGAGGAGCCATCGCCCAAGGACGATTTAATACGAGGAATCCCCAATGAAAGCACCAATGTAGTGTCAAACCGCGGATCTCGGTAGGGGGTCCCGAATCGCAGCCTTGTATGATGGTAACAGGAGACAAGGGACACGGCGTTTTTACCCATGTTCGAGCCCTCTCCATGGAGGTAAAACCTTACTCCCGCTTGATTAATATTGATGATATGGGTAGTACAAGAGTAGATCTACCACGAGATGAGAGAGGCTAAACCAGAAGCTAGCCTATGGTATGATTGTTGTTCGTCTCATGCACTAAAACCTCCCATTATATAGACACCGGAGAGGGTTAGTTACATAGAGTCGGTTACAATGGGAAGAGATCACATATCCAGATCGCCAAGCTTGCCTTCCACGCCAAGGAAAGTCCCATCCTACACCCGGACGGCTTCAATCTTGTATCTTCATAGTCCAGAGTCCGCCAAAGGTCATAGTCCGCCATCCCACACCCCTAATCCAGACTCCTCAACGGGCTCAGCCCATCCGCCGGAAGGTGTCTTCATGGGGTCCGCTGGATGGACTTGAATTTGACCATATCTCGTCAAGGGTTTAAATGAGGTGGACTTGGGTCGCCGAGTATCACGCTGCCCCTGCCCATGGTGGCTCAAGTAGAGTTGTTAATTCTTCTCATTAAAATTTTATAATGCCTCTGTGGCTAGTGTCATGTTTTGTTTTCAAAGGTGAAGTGTGACGTCCGATCATCGGTTAGAGTGATGATTCCATTGGGCCCGACATTTTGAGCTCATATGTACCCATAATGGGGTATAGCTTGAAACTTGCAACGCCACTCGGCTTCCTAAAGGGTGTGGTATCCACGCTAAAGGGGCCACTTGGAATGTGATTTCTTCTGGACGTATTCCGGTGCCAAATACCACGCTTAAGTGATTTTTTCCTGCACACCGTGCTTCCCGACTAGGGATAATTCTGAAGGTTGTGCCGCTTATTCAATGCGGCCTTGTTGGGAACGAGTAATTTCAAAAATTTCCCACGCACACGAAGATCATGGTGATGCATAGCAACGAGAGGGGAGAGGTTGTCACGCACTGTAGAGACCGGCGAAGCGATCACAACGTAGAGGAAGTAGTCAGACGTTTCCTCCTCGGATCCAACCGATCCCAGCACAACATTCGACACCTCCGAAGTTCTTGGCACACGCTCAGCTTCGGTGACGCCTCTGACCCGATCCAAGAAAGCTCCGGGGAGAGAGTTCCACAAGACGACGCAAGGCAGGACGATCTTGATGTTTTATCGACGCAGGCTTCGCCTAAGCACTGCTGCAATATGACCGAGGTGGAATATGGTGGGGGGGGCACCGCACACGGCCAAGGAACCATCTCAAGGATCAACTTGTGTGTTCTAGGGTGCCCCTGCCCTGTGATATAAAGGAGCAAGGGGAGGGCCGGCCGCCCTAGGAGGCGGCCAGGAGGGGGGAGCTCCTCCCAGTGGGAGTAGGACTCCCCTTCCTAGTCCTACTAGAAGAAGGAAGGAAGGAAAGAGAGAGGAGGGGGCCGCGCCTCCTTGTCCACCTCGACTCCCCATGGGGGCGCGCGCCACCTCCCGTGCAGCCCTCTCTCCCTCTGGCCCAATAAGGCCCATTATTTCCGGGGTTCAGAACCTCCCGCACTGTTTTCTCCGAAACTTCCGAACCTTTCCTGTCCGAATATAGCCATCCAATATATCAATCTTTATGTCTCGATCATTTCGAGACTCGCCATGTCCGTGATCACATCCGGACTCAACTCCTTCGTACATCAAAATACACAAACTCATAATATAACCGCCATCAAACCTTGCGCGGACTTACGGTTCGAGAATACGTAGACATGACCGAACACATCCCGGTCAATAACCAATAGGGGACCTGATGCCCATATTGGTCTTTAATATTCTACGAAGATCTTTATCGTCAGACCGATAACAACATACGTTGTTCCTTTGTCATCGGTATTTAACTTTGCCCGAGATTCGATCGCGTATCCAATACCTAGTTCAATCTCCATCGCAAGTCTCTTTACTCGCTTCCGTAATACACCATCTCACAGCTAACTCTTTAGTTGTAATGCTTGCAAGGCTTAGTGATGTTATTACCAGAGGGCCCAGATACCTCTCCACAATCGGAGGACAAATCCTAATCTCAAATACGCCAACCCAACATCCGCCTTTGGAGACACCTAGTATTCTTTATAATCACCCAGCGCCAGACGCTTGGTAGTACCTAAAGTGTTCCTCCGTAAACGGAGTTGCATAATCTCATAGTTATAGGAACATGTATAAGTCATGGATAAAAGCAATAGCAACATACTAAACGATCGGGCTAAGCTAATGGAATGGGTCATGTCAATCGATCATTCAACTAATGATGTGACCTTGTTAATCAAATGACAACCCTTTGTCTATGGTTAGAAACTCAACCATCTTTGATTAACAAGCTAGTCTAGTAGAGGCATACTAGTGACACTGCTTGTCTATGTATTCACACATGTATTATGTTTCGTTAATACATTTCTAGCATGAACAATAAACATTTATCATGATATAAGGAAATAAATAATAACTTTATTATTGCCTCTAGGGCATATTTCCTTCGCCTCCCACTTGCACTAGAGTCAATAATCTAGATTACATAGTAATGATTCTAACACCCATGGAGTCTTGGTGCTGATCATGTTTTGCTCGTGGAAGAGGCTTAGTCAATGGGTCTGCTACATTCAGATCCGATGTATCTTGCAAATTTATGTCTCCCACCGACTAAGTCCCGGATGGAATTGAAGCGCCCTTGATGTGTTTGGTTTCTTGTGAAATCTGGATTCCTTTGCCAAAGCAATTGCTCCAAAGATTGTCACAAAAGATTTTCATTGGACCCATGCACTAGGTAAGACACCTAGATCGGATATGAACCCTTCATCCGCATCCTTCATTAGCTGCTTCCGTTGCTATGTATTCCGCTTCACATGTAGATCCCGCCACGACGCTTTGTTTAGAACTGCACCAACCGACACCTCCGCTTAGTGTAAATACGATCCGGTTTGATTTAGAATCGTCTGGATCAGTTCAAAGCTTGCATCAACGTAACTGCCTTTAGGGAGCTCTTTGTCACCTCCATATACGAGAAACATATCCTTAGTCCTTTTCGTGTTTCAGATGTTCTTGACCGCTGTCCAAGGATCCACTCGATTACTTTGGTACCGCTAAGCTTATAGCAAGGCACACATCAGGTCTGGTACACAGATTGCATACATGATAGAGCCTATGGTTGAGGCATAGGAACATCTTTCATTTTCTCTCTATCTTCTCAGTGGTCGGGCATTGAGTCTTACTCAACTTCACACCTTGTAACACAGCAAGAACCCTTTCTTTGCTTGATCCATTTTGAACTTCTTCAAAATCTTGTCAAGGTATGTGCTTTGTGAAAGTCCAATTGCGCCTTGATCTATCTCTATAGATTTTGATGCCCAATATGTAAGCAGCTTCACCGAGGTCCTTCATCGAAAACTCTTGTTCAAGTATCCCTTTATGCTATTCAGAAATTTATATCATTTCCATTAGTAATATGTCATCTACATATAATATCAAAATGCTACAGAGCTCCCACTCACTTTCTTGTAAATACAAGCTTCCAAAAGTCTCAGATAAACCCAAATGCTTTGATCACATTATCAAAGCGTTATTCCAACTCCAGATGCTTGCACCAGTCCATAAATGGATCGCTGAGCTTGCACACTTTGTTAGCTCCCTTTGGATCGATAAAACCTTCCGTTGCATCATATACAACTCTTCTTCCGTAAATCCATTCAGAATGCGCTTTACATCCATTTGCCAAATTTCATAATCATAAAATGCGCAACTGCTAACATGATTCAACAGATTTAAGCATCGCCACGGTGAGAAGGTCTCATCGAGTCAATCCCTTGAACTTGTCGAAACCCTTTATGCATAAGTCGAGCTTTGTAGAAGAATATTACCGCCGCCAATCTTCTTCTTGAAGATCCACTTGTTTTCTATTGCTTGTCGACCTGGCAAGTCAACCAAAGTCCACACTTTGTTTTCATACATGGATCCCATCTCAGATTTCATGGCCTCAAGCCATTTTATGGAATCTGGCTCACCATCGCTTCTTCATAGTTCGAGGTTCATCATGATCTAGTAGGGCCCAAATGGGACTTTTCCGGAACAGGAATTTACCGTAAACCAACTTCCCCTTTTGGTGGGCGGAAATTTTCTTAAATTTTCTGGGGGCCCTTTGATTTCCTACCCCGAGGTTTCAGAAAGGATCCATTTTAGCAACAAATTCTTCCTTCATTGTGTAGAATGTCCCAAGTTCCCTTTTTCCTATAAACACTTCATTTAGGGAGAAGGTTAAGTTTTTCATAAGTCTATCCCCAAACTTTAAGAAACGAAAGGTTTCTTCTAAACCAACAAATGTCGCCTCCGGATTTTGAGGTGTTCATTCCTTGGGCCTAAGAAAACCCCAAAACGATAGCGGTAAATCGTAAGAATAAGATCGACCTACTAGAAAGGGACAACGTCGCAACCATTGGCCCGGGTGTTCCGGTTTGAGTTGCTAAACTATTCCGCGTTTCAAAGTAACCAAACTCTAATCAAATATTCGCCCCCATAATCAGAAATTTACATTACGGACAACTTCCTTGTTTTTGCTTTTCAAATTTTCGCTTTGTTTCAAAGTAGAAACCCATACTCAAATATCCTGTGAATAGAAAATAAATATCCCCATTTCCTCAAATTCAACCCAAATCGATTATGTTTCCAAAAATCTTTGCTTATATCCGGAAGGGTTTTAGTATCGCCCATGAGGCACTTCAATGCCAATGATTCATAATAAGGATCCAAAAATCAAGGGGTTTCTTCAGCTTTTTGATAGACCAAAAACAAAAATTGCACTATCATTATCAACTCGATCTTTTGGTTTCAACATTATGAATATGTTATCACTACTATCGAGATTCATTAAAATAGACCACTCTTCAAGGGTGCATGACCATAAAAGATATTATTCATATAAATAGAACAACCATTATTCTCCGATTTAATGAATAACCGCCTCGCATCAAACAAGATCCAGATAAATGTTCATGCTCAACCGCACCAAATAACAATTATTTAGGTCTAAAACTAACCCAAGGTAGATGTAGAGGTAGCGGTCGACCATCACATCGACTTTGGAACCATTTCCCACCCATCGCACCTCGCCCTTGCCCTTTTAATCCGTAGTCCCGCTTAGTTGCAAATATTAGCAAGTAACAGTATAATACCCGTGCTATCATGAGCTCGTAAGGTACACATCAATAACATGTATATCCATATACCTTTGTTCACCTTGCCATCCTTCTTATCCGCCAAATACTTGGGGCAGTTCCGCCCAAAGGACTCCCGTAGAGAAGCACTGGCCGGTTTAGGTCCGATTTTGGTTTTTCTTTGAGCAAAGAACTTGTTTGCTTTCTTGAAGTTCCCCTTTTCTTCCCTTTGCCTTTCTTCTTGAAACTAGTGGTCTTATTGACCATCAACACTTGATGCTCCTTCTGATTTCTACCCCGCAGCCTTTAGCATTGTAAGAGCCTTGCATAGTCTTTACTAACCCTTGCATATTATAGTTCATCACGGCCTTTGTAGCTTGGTGTGATTGAAGAATTTGTCAATGACACAATCATCCGGAAGATCAACTCCCGCTTGAGTCAAGTGATTGTAATACCTGCATTCCGAGTATGTGCTCACCGACACCCATTCTCTTCCATCTTGCAACTATAGAACTTATTGGAGACTTCATATCTCTCAATCCGCATTTTTGAAATATCAACCCCCGGAACATCTCATATGCTCCATGACGCTCAAAACGCCGTGAAGACCCGGTTCTAAGCCGTAGCATGGCACATCAACTATAGAGTAGTCATCGCTTTGTTTCCCCAGACGCTCTTAACGCCGCCCCGGATCAAGAAAGTTGCACCTAGCGGTGCATCCAGACGAATCTTCCGCAGCAATGAGGATAATCTCTTTACGGACCCAGTCCGTAATTGCTACCATCATCTTTCAACTTTGCTTTTCAAGGAACGATTAAAATTCAACAACAACAAAGACGAGCCATCTATCTATAAACAAACATAGACAAGCAAGATACTATCGTACTAAGTTCATGATAAATTTAAGTTCAATTAATCATATTATTAAGAACCCCACTTAGACACATTCTCTAGTCATCTAAGTGATCACGGATCCAAATCAACTAAACCATAACCATCATCACGGAGATGGAGTAGTTTTCAATGGTGAACATCTTATGTTGATCATATCTACTATATGATTCACGCCACCTTCGGTCTCCGTGTTCCGAGGCCAATTCCGCATATGCTAGGCTGCCAAGTATAACTGAGTATTCTGGTAAAACTGGCTTGCACCTTTAGATGGACGAGCTTATCACACCCAATCACGCGGGTGTCTCGACGATTTAACTTTGGCAACGTGC
Organism: Aegilops longissima; assembly: GCA_021605205.1. Classification (NCBI taxonomy): domain Eukaryota; kingdom Viridiplantae; phylum Streptophyta; class Magnoliopsida; order Poales; family Poaceae; genus Aegilops; species Aegilops longissima. The sequence goes on along the minus strand of JAHIAM010006463.1, from coordinate 6,273 downwards.
ATACCGTGGAGAACACTACTTGATAATTTTAGTGAGAGATCATCTTAAAATGCTACCCAATCAAAGCAAAATAAGATGCATAAAAGATAAACATCACATGCAATCAATATAAGTGATATGATATGGCCATCATCATCTTGTGCTTGTGATTCCATCTCCAAGCAACCGCTGATCACCATCGCCACCGGCCGACACCTTGATCTCCATCGAGATCGTTGTCGCTACGCCATCTATTGCTTTTACGACTATCGCTACCGCTTAGTGATAAAGTAAAGCAATTAATGCTTGCATTTCATACAATAAAGCGACAACCATATGGCTCCAGCCATTGCCGATAACTTCGTTACAAAACATGATCATCTCATACAATAAAATATAGCATCATGTCTTGACCATATCACATCACAACATGCCCTGCAAAAACAAGTTAGACGCCCTCTACTTTGTTGTTGCAAATTTTACGTGTGCTACGGCTTAAGCAAGAACCAATCTCACCCACGATCAAAACCACAACGATATTCACAAATAGACTCCGCTTTAACCTTCTCAAGGACCGGCGAGCACACTCGGTTCAACTAAAGTGAGAGAGACAGACACCCGCCAGCCACCTTTTAAGCACGAGTGCTCGAACGGTGAAACCAGTCTGCGAAGCGCACGCTGAATGTCGGTCCGGCCGCCATCTCACAATACCGCTGAACCAAAGTATGACATGCCGGTAGGCAGATGACTTGTATCGCCCACAACTCACTTTGTTCTACCGCAAAACATCAAACCAAAAAACCTAGGCTCGATGCCACGCTGGGGAACGAGTAATTTAAAAAATTCCACGAACGCAAGATCATGGTGATGCATAGCAACGAGAGGGGAGAGTGTTGTCACGCACTGAGACCGCGAAGCGATCACAACGAGGAAGTAGTCGACGCTCTCCTCCGATCCAACCGATCCCAGCCCAACATTCGCACCTCCAGTTCTTGGCACACGCTCAGCCTTGACGCCCGACCCATCCAGAAAGCCCGGGAGAGAGAGTTCCACAAGACGAGGGCAGGACGATCTTGATGTTTTACACGCAGGCTTCCCAAGCACCGCCAATATGACCGAGGTGGAATATGGTGGAGGGGGCACCGACACGCTAAGGAACATCTCAAGGATCAACTTGGTGCTGGGTGCCCCCGCCCCCAATAAAGGAGCAAGGGGAGGGCCGGCCCTAGGAGGCGCCCAGGAGGGGGGGAGTCCTCCTAGTGGGAGTAGGACTTTCCTAGTCCTACTAGGAAGAAGGAAGGGGAAAAAGAGGGGAGAGGGGGGGGCCCCCTTGTCCAATTCGACTCCCATGGGGGGCGCGCCACCTCCCGGTGCAGCCTCTTTGGCCCAATAAGGCCCATTATTCCCGGGGTTCCGAACCCTCCCACCGGTTTTCTCCAAACTTCCAACCTTTCCTGTCCGAATATAGCCCCAATATATCAATCTTTATGTCTCGATCATTTCGAGACTCCCGCCATGTCCGGATCACATCCGGACTAACTCCTTCGTACATCAAAATACACAAACTCATAATATAACCGCCATCAAACCTTGCTTATGGACCCTACGGTTCGAGAATATAGACATGACCGAGACAATCTCCGTCAATAACCAATAGCGGACCTGATGCCCATATTGGCTCCTACATATTCTAAAGATCTTTATCGGTCAGACCGATAACAACATGCTGTTCCCTTTGTCATCGGTATGTTATTTGCCCGAGATTCATCGGGTTTATCCAATACCTAGTTCAATCTCACATCGCAAGTCTCTTTACTCGCTCCGTAATACACCATCTCACGCCTAACCTTTAGTTGTAATGTTGCAAGGCTTAGTGATTGTATTACCGAGAGGGCCCAGATACCCTCCCACAATCGGAGTGACAAATCCTAATCTCAAATACGCCAACCCAACATCGCCTTTGAGACACCAGTAACTTTATAATCACCCGCTAGCTGGAGTTTGGTAGTACCCAAAGTGTTCCTCCGTAAACGGAGTTATAACTCATAGTATAGGAACATGTATAAGTCATGGATAAAAGCAATAGCAAATACTAAACGATCGGGTGCTAAGCTAATGGAATGGGTCAGTCAATCAGATCATTCAACCATGATGTGACCTTGTTAATCAAATGACAACCCTTTGTCTATGGTTAGAAACCAACCATCTTTGATTAACAAGCTAGTCTAGTAGAGGCATACTAGTGACACTGCTTGTCTATGTATTCACACATGTATTATGTTTGTTAATACATTTCTAGCATAAAATAAACATTTATCATGATATAAGGAAATAAATAATAACTTTATTATTGCCTCTAGGGCATATTTCCTTCACCTTTGTCAATTTCCATCTTGCGAGTGTCTCTTCATAGATCGTTTAATGCCTTTCGCCATCCATACACTTTAGGAGCCAAAGCCCACGATTGGGCTAAGAACCGAGTTGGGGTGCCCTATTCCGGATCAGGTTCGCCAAGCATTAAAAAGTTATATGTCGCCCGGGTTTTTTGGCCATATGGCAAATTTCCGGAGCTTTGGGAGTTTCGCCTGCCTTACTATTTGAGGCAAAAGTCTCAAGACCGTTAGTACCTGACAGTTCGCTGGCGGGTGTTGTTCGAAGAAGATCGCGCCACTTTTTGCAACCACGAGTATCCAACATGCCCTAAGGCTATGAGTTGGTGCTGTGTCCGAGTGCGGGAGCTTATATGCCGATTGAGCCATTTTTCCAATTTCCCCGGTGGGCTTTGGTTTCTTGGGATTGATCGGCCGACTTAGAGAGTTCGCCTGCTCAGTTCGGACAAAGGTTTTGGTAGCCGACTGTCCCAAAATTCAGCCGAGTTTTCCAGACGCTTCCATCGCAAATACTTCAGATTATGATTGCTAAGTCCGCAGCGCATTCGTCACGCCGATTATAGCATTAAGGATTCCTTTGTCCGCGGCAATTTTTGCTGAAGAGCGATACTACGCCCTCCTTGTGGCAGTCCTAACTTGTTTAGCGCAAGGAGGAATCTGCCTAGTAATGATGCACCGCTCCTCGCCTCGATATGGGAGAGATGATTCAAGTCCGTCACGCCTCGAGCTTGCTGGTTTTCCAAGAGGAGAGGATGATGCAACAAGAGCGTAAGTATTTCCCCGCTTTTTGAGAACCAAGGTATCAATCCAGAGGAGGCCACGCCAAGTCCCTCGTAGACTGCACAAAAACGATAGCTATCAACCAACACGCTTAGGGTTGTCAATCCCTTCACGTCACTTACAGAGTGAGATCTGATAGAGATAATATTTTTGGTATTTTTGGTATAAAGATGCAAAGTGAAAAGTAAAAGCAAAGCAAGTAAATAAAGTGATGGAGATTGATATGATGAGAATAGACCCGGGGCCATAGGTTTCACTAGTGGCTTCTCTCAAGAGCATAGATATTCTATGGTGGGTGAACAAATTCTGTTGAGCAATTGATGTAATTGAGCATAGTTATGAGGTTATCTAGGTATGATCATGTATATAGGCATCACGTCCGTGACAAGTAGATCTAAATGATTCTGCATCTACTACTATTACTCCACTCATCGACCGCTATCCAAAGATGCATCTAGAGTATTAAGTTAAAACAGAGTAACGCCTTAAGCAAGATGACATGATGTAGAGGAATAAATTCATGCAATATGATAAATACCCCATCTTTCTATCCTCGATGGCCACAATAAATACGGCCTTGCAACCCTTTCTCACCGGTAAGGACACCGCAAGATTGAACCCAAAGCTAAACATTCTCCCATTGCAAGAACTACCAATCTAGTTCCAAACCAAACAGATAATTCAAGAGACTTGCAAAGATAACTCAATCATACATAAAAGAATTCAGAGAAGATTCAAATATTATTCATAGATAAGCTGGATCATAAACCCACAATTCATCGGTCTTAACAAACACACCGCAAAAAAGAAGATTACATCGAATAGATCTCCACAAGAGAGGGAGAACATTGTATTGAGATCCAAAAGAGAGAAGAAGCCATCTAGCTACTAGCTATGGACCCAAGGTCTGAAGTAAACTACTCACACTTCACCTGAGGGGCTATGGTGATGATTAGAAGCCCTCCGTGGGGATGCCTTCCCGGAGCTCTAACAGGCCCCAAGATGGGATCTCGTGGATACAGGAAGGACGGCGGTGAAATTAGGTTTTTGCCCTTGTTCGATGCTTGGGGATAGAGGTATATATAGGAGGAAGGAGTACGCCTGGAGCGGGGGCCCACGAGGGGGGGCGCCTGTGGGGCGCCCACCTCGTGACGCCCGCACTTCTTGGAGTAGGGTCCAAGTCTCCGGATCACGCTCGTGAGAAGATCACGTTCTCGGTTTCATTCTGTTTGACTCCGTTGATATTCCGCTTTTTCAAACACAAATAGGCAAAACACAACAATTTCGGGTTGGGCCTCGCTAATAGGTTAGTCCCAAAAGTAATATAAAAGTGGAAAATAAAGCCCATTATAGTCCAAAACAATAGATAAAGTAGCATGAAGCAATCAAAATTATAGATCGCTGGAGACGATCGGCATCCCTAAGCTTAATTCCTGCCGCCCTCGAGTAGGTAAATGATAAAAGGAGAATTTTGATGCGGAGTGATACTTTAGAATTTCAATGTAAATCTTTTTAATCATGGTATGAATATTCAGATCCGAAGATTCAAGACAAAAGTTCATATTGACATAAAAATAATAATACTTCAAGCATACTAATCAAAATAATCATGTCTTCTCAAAATAGCATGGCAAAAGAAACTTCATCCCTACAAGATCATATAGTTAGGCTATGCTTCATTTTCCACACAAAGATGTTCCAACTTCTATACCCCGATGACAAGCCAAGCAATTGTTCATACTTAAATAATCTCAAAAATTCAACCTTCACGCAATACATGAGCGTGAGCCATGGATATACACTATGGGTGGAATAGAATATGATGATGGGGATTGTGGAGAAGACAAAAGGAGAAAGTCCCACATTGACGAGGATAATCAACGGCTATGGAGATGTCCATCAATTGATGTCAACATGAGGAGTAGGGATTGCCATGCAACGGATGCACTAGAGCTATGAATGCTCAATAAAAGAAAACTAGTGGTGTGCATCCAACTTGCTTGCTCATGAAGACCTAGGGCATTTGAGGAAGCCCATCGAGGAATATACAAGCCAAGTTCTATAATGAAAATTCACTAGTATAAAAAAGACAACTTATGATACTCACTATATGAAAACATGGTGCTACTTTGAAGCACAATATATGAGACTCACTACATGAAGAACAAGGTGCTACTTTGAAGCACAAGTGTGGAAAAAAAGGATAGTAGCATTGCCCTTTATTTTTTTTTTTTTTATTTTTTATTTTATTTTTTGGGCCTTCTTTTTTTCTTTGGCCTTTCTTTTTTGGGACAATGTTCTATTGAATGATGATCATCACACTTCTATTGATTACAACATAAGGATTACAACCAAACTAGAACAAGGTATGACTCTATATGAATGTTCCAAGTGTAATGGATGGTGCAATGAATCAAGAGTGACATGTATGAAAATAATGCATGGTGGCTTTGCCACAAATACGATGTCAACTACATGATCATGCAATGGCAATATGACAAAAGTAAAGTATGTCATGATGATGATGAACGGAACGTGGAAAGTTGCATGGCAATATATCTCGGAATGGCTATGGAAATGCCATAATAGGTAGGTATGGTGGCTGTTTTGAGGAAGATATAAGGAGGTTTATGTGAAAGAGCGATCATATCACGGGTTTGATGCACCGTGAAGTTTGCACCAACTCTCGAGGTGAGAAAGGGCAATGCACGGCATCAAGAGACTAGCAAAGGTGGAAAGGTAAAAGTGCGATAATCCATGGACTCAACATTAGTCAAAAGAACTCATATACTTATTGCAAAAATTTAGAAGTCACCAAAATCAAGTACTACGCGATGCTCCTAGGGGATAGATTGGTGAAAAGACCATCGCCGCCCCCACCGCCACTCATAAGGATGCACAAGCGTGACACTTCATGTTTCAAATTTGTTACATACTTTAACCATAATCGCATCTACGGATTTGCTAACTTCAACACAAGAATTTCTCAAATTCACAATTACTCAACTAGCATGACTTTGATATTATCACCTCCATATCTCAAAACAGATATCAAGCAAACTTATCTTAGTATTCAACGACTCAAAAGAAAGTTTCACATATCTTGAATACCAAGTATATTAAC
>JAHIAM010006462.1:0-28910 GCA_021605205.1 Aegilops longissima | reverse complement strand
GTTTTGTTTTCTGCATTATTTATTTTCTTTTGGTTTTTGCTTTATTTTTTAATTCTTTTTTGCTTTTAGGTCAAGAAAATTACAAACTTTCTGTTAGTGCCATTTGTTTTAGAACAATTATAAACTTTCTGCTTGTGCCATTAGTTTTATAAAATTTGAATTTTTTGAAATTTGTGTGAATCACAAGTTTGTGAGCTCAACAAGGCGAGAGGGACGGGCTTATAAACCGTGCGAGCGCTTTTCGGTTGGCGAGGTTTTCAAATTCATAGTTTTCAAATGAACTCTGAAAAGTTGGCATAGCATGTTCATGAACAAAACGGACAATGGTATCATACTGTGTTACAAAGTTGGCATGGTATCATCATAATAGTTATGGAGAAAGTCTTCACTTTTTCTTCGCTTGTGTCGCTTGCTTATTGCGCCGAACCATGGATAATCTTCATCGCTTATCGTGATGCTTGGGTCAGCCTTGACTTTGAAGGGGGGAATTTCATGAAACTTTTCATACTCTTCTTACATGTCCTGCCTTTGCCTCCACTCCTGTGATGTCCTTTTTCCTAAAGAACTATGTGGCGCTTTGGCTCATTGTATGATGTATTCGCTTCTTATCTTTTCTTTTCTCGTCCGTAGACATGTCCTTCACATAGATAACCCGCCACATCATTGGCTAGGACGAACGGTTCGGCAGCTGTACCCAAGATTTTTCAGATCCAATCGCTGTCATTCCGCATTATGGGTCTACCTGCACTTCCCGCCTCCCCGACAGATTGACCCACTTGCACTTAAACAAAGGGACCTTAAAATCTACTCCGTAGTCAAGTTCCCATATGTCTACTATGTAACCATAATATGTGTCATTTCCTTGTCGGTTGCTGCATCAAAGCGACACCGCTGTTTTGGTTGGTGCTCTTTCATCTTGTTCAATCGTAAAATGTATTCCCATTTATCTCAGATCCTTTCCAAATCATTACAGTCAAGATGGTCCCCTCGACAACAAGTACAGCTCATCACAAACAGTGCTGTCACCTCCGAGACGTGTTTCCAACCAACGTCGAAAGTCCCGATGTGTTCACATGTAATCCAGCCGTCAGACCGCCCGGTGTTTGGAGCGCAGATCGTTCTTGTGTTCATCGACATACGGGTCACCAAGGTAGAGTTCAGAGAATCGTAGTGTGTTTGAGACCAAGAATATCCGCCCCGTGATATTATTGAGTCTCTTCCAAGCGCAGTTTTTCCACTCCCTCATACCGCGATTTAGGGAGACCTATCTTATTAAGGCCAGGAATGAAGTCAACACAAAACCCGATGACATCCTCGCTTGATGGCCCATGGAGATGCTTCCTTCTGCCTAGCACGGTTATTAACATATTTCTTTAGGACTCCTATGAACCTCTCAAAGGGGTACATATTGTGTAGAAATACGGCCCCGTAATGACAATCTCGTCGACTAGATGAACTAGGACGCGCGCCATGATATTGAAGAAGGATGGTGGGAACACCAGCTCTAAACCGACAAGACATTGCGCCACATCACTCTTAGCGCTGTTACGATTTCGGATCGATCACCTTCTCGAGATATTGCATTGAGGAATGCACATAGCTTCACAATGGCTAATCGAACGCTTTCCGTAGAAGCCCCCTCAATGCAACCGGAAGCAGCTATGCCATAATCACATGGCAGCCATGAGACTTTAGGTTCGGAACTTTTTCTCCGACATATTTATTATTCCTTTATATTCGATTTGAAGCCGCCGACCTTCATACATCGAAAGCAGGCATTGAAAGAATATTTCTTTCTTCTTTCAGAAGAGCGTAGTCGCAGTGACCTTCATACCGCTTCGGAGGCATGCCCTCTTTTCGCGGTAAGCGCAGTGTCCTCTCGTGCCTCGTGTATCTTTTGTCTTCCCATACACGCCAAGAAGCCTAGCAGGTTCACGCAAAGGTTCTTCGCCACGCATCACGTCGATCAAGAGCGGACCTCTAGGTCTTTCCAGAGGGTAGGTCCCAAAATATAGATTTCTTCTTCCACATGGGCGCTGGATTCTCGCCATTATTCGAACAGCTAGTCCGCCGACCCTTTCCAAAGATTATGTAAATCATTGACCATAGTAAGTACGTGATCACCGGCACGCATGGCGGGCTTCTTCCGTGATCTGCCTCGCTTTGAAATGCTTGCCTTTCTTCGACATTGATGGTTGGTCGAAGAAATCGACGATGGCCCTGTACACATTCTTCCCGCAGCTTCCTGTATATACTATCGGTGTCAAGTAAACACAGTGCGTATGCGTGGTATCCCTTGTTTGTCTGTCCCGAAGGTTATCGAGAGCGGCCAATCGTTGATTGTCACGTAACAGCAACGCCTTTAGGTCAAATTCTCCTTTTGTGCTCATCCCACGCACGCATATTACCGCTTCCATTCCACAGCTGTAAAAGTTCCTCAACTAATGGCCTTAGGTACAAATCAATGTCGCTTGTCGGGTTGCTTAGGGCCTTGGATGAGAACCGCATCATAATGAACTTCCGCTCATGCACATCCAAGGAGGAAGGTTATACATACATAGAGTCACGGCCAGTGCTGTGATTGCTGCTCGCTTCCCCAAAGGATTAATGCCATCCGCGCTTAAAGCAAACCATACGCTCCTTGGGTCCTTGCAAACTCATCCCAGATTTCTCTCGATTTTTTTCCATCATAATTCGCCACGGGTGCTCTCAACTTCCGCCTTTCTTACGGTCCTCACTGTGCCATCGTGATCAACTTGGCATGCTCTCCGCTTCAACAGACGCTTCAACCGTGGTATTATAGGAGCATACCACATCACCTTCGCAGAACCTCTTCCCGGAGGCTCGCCATCAACATCACCAGGTCATCTCCCTCGATCTTATATCAGAATGCACCGCATACCGGCATGCGCTCAGATCCTTGTAGGCACCACGGTAGAGGATGCACCATTAGGGCATGCATGTATCTTCTCCACCTCCAATCCTAGAGGGCATACGACCTTCTTTGCTGCAGATGTATGTATCGGGCAATTCAATATCCTTGGAAGCTTCTTCTTCATTATTTTAGTAGCTTCAAATCCTTTATCAGCACATCATTCTCTGCCTTCCAATCGCAGCAATTCGAGTACGGCACCGAGCTTTGTGTTGCCATCTTCGCAATTGGGGTACAACCTTTTTGTGATCCCTCTAACATGCGATCGAACTTTAGCTTCCCTTTGACTTCGTGATTGTGTCCTTGCATCGACAATGACCCGCGGAGATCATCATCATGGGGCACATCGTCTGTTCCTCTTGATCTTCAGCAGCTTTCACTTCTGTAAAGCACCATCGCACATCGTCTGTGCATCTTGATGTTCAAGAGCATCACCGTATTCAGGGGGCACATAGTTGTCATCGATTTTCTTCCTCGCCGCCTTCCATCATAACCCCTATTTCTCCTGCGGCTCGCCCAAACATTATAGTGTGGCATGAAACCCTTGTAAAGCGTGGGTGTGAAGGATTTTCCGTTAGAGTAAGACTTGATTCCACATATAGGGCATGGACAACACATAAAACCATTCTGCTTGTTTGCCTCAGCCACTTCGAGAAAAGCATGCACGCCTTAATGTACTTTGAGGTGTGTCTCCACCGCACATCCATTGCCGTTCATCTCACAGGCATTATATATAATTATGTGTCAAAATCATTACAGAACATCATGAATAGATAATTAAGTGACCAAATTAATAGAAGTTCATCATCACATAAAACCAAAGTACATACATAGTTCTCATCTAATAACATAAAGCTCGCAGAGCATCTAAATTAATTAAACCATACATGAAACTATGTAAAACATTTCAATGTGAAAACAAATACGATCATAATCGCAACTAAGGTAACAACCGATCCAACGGCATAATGATACCAAGCCCTGTATGAATGGCATATTTTCTAATCTTTCTCATCTTCAAGTTTATTGCATCCATCTTGATCTTGTGATCATCGATTTACATCCGCAACATGCAACTCCAATATCATCTTCTCCTCCTCAAGTTTTTTATTTTTTCTTCAAGAAATTGTTTTCTTCTTCAACTAAATTTAACCTCTCGGCAATAGGTTCGTTGGAATTTCCGGTTCAACAACCTCCTAGATAAATAAAATCTATGTCACGTTATTCGGCATAATTTTCATAAACAATAAATGAACCAATAGTTATGAAAAGATAATATATACCACATCCTAATCATAGACAGGACGAGGGCCGACGGGCGGATACCAAATCCATCGCACTATATAAGATGCAATAATAAAAGTAAGAAAATAATACAAGTAAGAATATTTTTCCTTTCGTAAAGAAGATAAGAACAAGAGGCTCACCACGGTGGTGTCATATGAGATCGGCGCGGTGATCGACTTATGTGAAGACGGGACGGGCGTGACGGACCGCTAAACCTAGACAAATATTGAGGAAAATGGAGGTTAGAGGTCGAGCTTGGAGAGGAGAAAGCTATAGTGTGGCTCGGCATTCCATCGAACACCTTGTGTGCATAGGAGGTGAGCTAGAGCACCACCAAGCCCTCTCCTCGCCGTAAAAAACAGAGCAGTGTTGCTCGCTTCTTGCCGAGGGGCTATATATAGGCAGCACCATTAGCCCTGCTTGGTGGCATGAGCCGACTAGTGGCCTTTTGGTCCTGCTCATGCCACCACCCGACCAATAGTGGTGCCAGAGCCAGACCATTGGTCCTGTTCATGCCACCAACCGGGACCAAAAGGTCCCACGTAACCGGGACCAATGGCCCACGTGGTCTGCCGGCCCCCTGGGCTCACGAACCGATAATGTTACATTAGTCCCGTTCTCGATTGAACCGACTAATGGGCAAAACAGGCCTCAACGATAGCCCTTTTTTCTACTAGTGTTTTCACTTGTTATACATGCCATCCATTAAAGGTGGTCAAATAAAATCTCCTAGGGCTAGGGCGGCCTCCTTGATTGGACCATGCTAAGCATTAAGAGTAACTCTAGCAGATGCTCCATATGTGGCCGATCACTATAATAACCGCTAGTATGTCGGTCATCACGCAAAATGGCACTCTAGAAAGTCCCCATATGTGCCGCGATAGCTATATATTATGTATCTCGCCCAAAAAGACCACATAGCCTCCAAATATGGAGGTTCTGAATCCATGTTTGTAGCTCGCCCAAACCCAACGCCAAAGATGGGAGGGAAGTTTCATGTCTTCCTCCTCACGCTATCAAACACAATAAGAGTCGCACAATGTGCGCACTCACGACGCCCACGCTGGCACCGGGCATCGCCATCGGCAATCGCCGATAAAAGCCAATCGAGAGAAAGATCGTGGTCGACCAATCAATCGCTTCGCTCTCGTGTAGTGCGGCCGCCAAGTGGAAGGCACTGGTTGGTTGTTGGCATGGGGCGTGGAGGCATTGTGCACACCTGTGTTGAGTGCGCGCAGTGGATGTACCGCTCGGCGGCCGAGCGATGTCAGCGCGGCTTATCGCGCTTGTATGCATCTCAATGGGCATGCCTCACGACCCAGGGCCCTGATTTAGTGTGGGGTGGGCTGTAATTTGGTGGTCGCCAGGCGCATTTGGCGTTTCTATGTGAGGCATCGAGATTGCGCTTAGCCGGAGTCAGTGGTGAATTTTTCGAGCACACCGCCACCCGCCGGCTCGGCCGTGGTTGATGTTTGGACCCCGCATAGGTGGTCCCATCTTGTCGATTTCTTGTGTGGAGGTTGTGTGGTGTGGTTTGTAGGGAGTTCCGACTAGTGGGTGTCCGGATAGCCGAACTATCATCATCGGGCCGGACTCCAAGACTATGAAGATACAAGATTGAAGATGTCGTCCCGTGTCCGGATGGGACTTTCCTTGGCGTGAAGGCAAGCTTGGCGATACGGATATGTAGATCTCCTACCTTTTGTAACCGACTTTTGTGTAACCCTAGCCCTCTCCCGTGTCTATATAAACCGGACGGCCAGAGTCCATAGGATCTAATAACAATCATACCATAGGCTAGCTTCTAGGGTTTAGCCTCTTTTGATCTCGTGGTAGATCCACTCTTGTAACACACATCATCAATATTAATCAAGCAGGACGAGGGTTTTACCTCCATCAAGAGGGCCCGAACCTGGGTAAAACATCGTGTCCCTTGTCTCCCGTTACCATCCGCCTAGACGCACAGTTCGGACCCCTACTCGAGATCCGCCGGTTTTGACAATCGACATTGGTGCTTTCATTGAGAGTTCCTTTGTGTCGCCACCGATAGGCTCGATGGCTTCTTCGACCATCATCAACGATGCAGTCCAGCAGTGAGACTTTTCTCCCGACAGATCTTCAGATTTGGCGGCCATCGACCAATGGGCCGATTCGCTTGGTCATCCGAGCAGATCGAAGCTACGCTCTAGCCGCCAGTCAGATTTGAAGTTTGAACTTCACGGCTGACATCCGCGGACTTGATCCTCGATGGAGTCGAAAGCACAGCCGCGGCCAAGCTGCCACGGGCGAAAGCATGATTTAGCTCGCAGCCGACAAGACTCGGAGGTCCGACTCTAACCAGCTCCAATCTTCAATTCGGAGCCGGCCGCGCAGATCGGGGACGGATGGCTAGACACCGCCGGGGCTGCAACCTCACGGCGATAGAGCCAACACCGATCTTGTCCTCATAAAGCTCGCGACCGAGGTGCCGGACTCCTTGCCGGATTGAACCTCCCGCGCCCCTCCGATCGAATCCGACACGCCGGTCATGGAGTTCACCGCAGCAGACATCTTTCAACTCTCACCTTTTGCGACATCTTGAGTTCGCAAGTACCTCTCGTTATCGAGAGCTCCTGGCCGACTGCGGTCGTGACGGTTGGGATGCGGACGACGTAAGAAATTCAAAGCCCACCCACCACCCACTTGGTAGCCGCTGTTTCATTTATCTAACCGACATGCTAGACTACGATTCAAGACATCGACGGTATGGACGACGATGCCGAGACAACAAGAACCAGCGCCTAATGGGCACCGGAAAGCCACCTCATCATATGACATATACATGGTGGATATCCCAAAGGATGGGAATGGCGAAGGAACAGAGGAGGATGACCCTCCAAAAACAGCCCAAGCGCCGCGCAGCGGGCGCCGCCTAAATCCCGCCACAGCAAGAATGAAGATTCCGCACCGAGATAACAATACACCGGACAGTGCCGGAAGACAATCCACTCCAAAGAAGATCTCAAATGCAGAGGATGGAGACGCCACCTCACGAGAGCGCGTGAAGAAGAGGTAGAGGATTATATGCTCCTCCGAGATGAAGCAAGCTCGACGACGATGAATTCCGTGCCTCGAGGATCCCGCTTAACAAGAGCGCTTTTAGATGCAGGCTTATGGCCACGGGCGTAACAGCCTCAAGAAAAGCAAAGAACAGCTTAGAGCTGATCAGATCTCGCTAGCCGACAGATGGATCAAGTCTCGCGTCAAGAGCATGAGCTTGAACGCCCTCCAAAGCTACCCTAAACGCAAGCTGCTCCCCGATTAGAGGAGGAGGCTTACGAACCCGCATCACCAGGAGACAATACGGCTGACCACCACCCTGTGGTCGCGACGGAGAGGCCTCTAGGTTCTTCACTAGAACCGCACTCGCACCGCCAAAAAGCACACGCCACAGGGAACGCCCGACCTCGAGATATATTGAGGACAAAGCAAGACAATCAAGATCGATCTATGGATCGCGGTATGCCCCACGGACGTGATTTACAACCGTCATACGGACACAAGAAGTCCGCCGGCCGAACAAAACAGATAAAGCTCTTTTGAGTCTGGCCGTGATATCGCCAAAGACAGTAGGCGCCAAGACACCCACTATGCTTCATGATGAAGTAATGGATCATCAAACCTCAAGGGTTTAAACCCACAATATTGAATCCTATGATGGCACAAGAGACCCCGCGGTTTGGATCAAGACTATCTCCTTCACATCCACATGGCCCGCGGTGACGATCTTCACGCCATCAAATACCTTCCCTCAAGCTTAAAGGACTAGCCCGGCATTGGCTCAACAGCTTGCCAGCAGAAAGTCAATTGGGAGCTGGAGGACCTGAAGCCGATTCTCGATAACTTCTAGGGCACTTATGTGCGACTACCGACGCCGATGACCTAAGCCACATAATTCAGCAGCCAAACGAATCGGCCGCATACATTTCGACATGGTTCTTAACCAAGAAAACCAAATCGCCGATTGTCCGGATGCGAGGCCTCGCGGCTTTCAAGCATAACATCCGCGACGAGTGGCTTGCCCGCACCTAGGACAGGAAAAGCCAAATCCATGGCAGCCCTCACATCACTATGACCCGTCACATGGTGAGGACAGCCGCTAGCACGCAGCAACAACCTCAAAGAAAATTCTGGCAGTCCGACTTCAAGGACCGAATGGCAGGCCACAGTAATAAAACAAACGCCGCATTAACGGCATAATATTGAGGATACGGCAATCAATGCCGGATTCGTGAGGCTCTAAACCCGGCAGCGGAAAAGCCATTCAAAAGAACTACTCCGTTCCGCCCAATTTGGACCGAATACCACCGCTAGTGCGATACACGGCACTCGAAAAGCCAGTTAACCACACCAACAGGACTGTTGGGTATTCGCAGCAGCAAGTTAATTGCCTAAATAATGACAAGGGCTGCATAGCGATGACGAGAACGAGACCCAACCGCCAACAATAGAGGATGTATGGGTTTCCCCCAGTGCCGACGGTGAATATGATATACGCAACGCACATACCCAAAAGGGAGCAGAAGCAGCACTCGTGGATGTCTACGCTGATGGACCCAGCTTGCCCCGAAGTTCAATCCATGGTCCTCCCGCCCGATCACTTTTGATCAAGGGACCACCCCACCAAAGATCCGCCACGGGGATTCGCCAGACTAGTCTTAGACCCAATCGCCGATGGATTTCACCTAACCGTAGTCCCGATGGATCGGCAAAGAGCCTGAACCTCGCTTTACCAGATACAAGGCAAAATGGGCATAGACCCTCAAGGATTAAACCTACCAAAACGACCTTTAAAGCGCTATACCAGGTGTAGAAGCCAATTGTACAAGCTCAATTACACCGAAGTGGTCTTCGATCCCCGGATAACTTCCGCTTAGGAGTTAATCTTCGACATAGTCCTGCTCCGCAACGGCTATCATGCCTTTGCTCGGATGTACCGCTTCTTGGTAAAGTTCAACGCGTGTCAAAAGACTATGCATACCTCAAGCTCAAGATGCCAGCCCTCGAGGAGTCATCACGTAACGCCTCGATGCGGCTATATCTCCCACGTGTCGAGGCACGACTTAGAGGCATAACCGCATTGAAAGCAATGTCGCAAGTGAGGTAATCTTCACACAACCCATGTAATAAATAAGGGAAAGAGATACATAGTTGGCTTACAATGCCACTTCACACAAGACATAAATAAACATCCATCATTCATAGTACACTCAAGGTCCGACCACGGAACCAAAATAAAAGAAGATACCCCAAATGCTACATGATCCCTAATCGCCCCAACTGGGCACCACTACCGATCATCAGGAAAGAGACATAGTAACGACCACGCCTCGTCGAACTCCCACTTGAGCTCGCTTGAGGCCACCTGACCGCATCGCCGGAACCGCAAATGTTTTGGTAGAATCTGTGAGTCACGGGACTCAAAGAATCTCACACCCATGAGATCAAAACTATTTAAGCTTATAGGAAGGACATGGTAGTAAGGTGGAGCTGCAGCAAGTTTATCAGCATATATGGTGGCTATTTCGCAAAGAGAGCGAGAAGAGGAGCAAAGCACGGACGTGAAGCTAATAGCGATCAAGAAGTGATCCCGAACTACTTACGCCGACATAACTCCAACATCGTGTTCACTTCCCGACCACGAGAAGAGACCATCACGGTTACACACGCCGTTGATGTGTATTTTATTTGAGGTCAACTTCGGTTTTCTACAACCGATATTAACAAATTCCCATCTCTACATAACCGGGCACGGCTTTGAAAGATATTACCTCGCAGGGTGTCCCAACTTAGCCCATTATAAGCTCTCACGGTCAACGAAGGATATTCCTTCTACCGAAGACCGGATCAATCTCGAATCCCGACTACAAGACATTTCGACAAAGAATAAAACAAGACCAAGAAAGCCACCGACAGCCGACAAATCCCGATAGGAGCTGCACATATCTCGCTCTCGTGGCACATCCGGATAAGTCAAGCTACGAGTAAAACCAAGCCTCGAAGTTTCCCTGGTGGCCCCGCAGTGCTGTTGCTCGGCCAAGGCCAAGGAGCACCGTCCGGGGTTAAAATAAAGATGACCTCGGCTCGCAAAACCCGGGGAAAAGGCTTAGGTGGCAAATGGTAAAACCAATGTTGGGCCTTGCTGGACGAAGTCTTATTCAAAGCGAATCGTCAAGGGGGTCCCATAAATCACCCAACCGTAAGGAACGCTAAATCAAGGAACATAACACCGTATGACGGAAACTAGGGTGGCAAGAGGAACAAAACACTGCATAAGGCCGAGCCTTCCACCCTTTACCAAATATATAGATGTATTAATTATAGCATATATATTGTGATATCCCCAATAAGTAAACATGTTCCAACAAGGAACAACATCTCCATGTTCCAACAAGGAACAAACTTCAGCTTCACCCGCAACTAGCAACGCTTATAAGAGGGCTGAGCAAAGCGGTAACATAGCCAAACAACGGTTTGCTAGGAAAAGGATGGTTAGGGGCTGACATGGCAATATGGGTGGTATGATATAGCAAGTGGTAGGCATCGCAGCATAGGCATAGCAAAAGAGCGAGCAACTAGCATAGCAAAGATAGAAGTGATTTCGAGGGTATGGTCATCTTGCTCGCAATGTTCTCAGAGTTGTCAAAGCTTGATCCTCGAAGCGTTTCTCAACAGGTTCCTCGCTCACGCACTCGCCTCCGGCTCTACCCAAAGCAACAACACAAACAAAAGAACCACAATAAATCACGTGCAATGCACAATCAACATGATGCAAAACATGACATGATATGCGGATGTGATATGCAATGCGATGCGCCCGAAGGAAAATGATGAACCAGGCATCAACTTGGCAAACCAAGTATGCCACTGAAAGATGAGATGATTTCGTTGAAATCGATATAAAGATCACCGAATCGGATGCACGGTTTGCAAATGACAAGCAAAACAAGAATGGCACAAATCGCCATTAACAACATGATGCCACTTAGCAAGCAACAATAAATTAAGCTACTGCACCCAAACGTACCAACAAAGTATATGGCAGTGATCTAAGATGCTTGACAAAAGATGAGCACTGAGCTACGGCTAGTTCACATCATAACAGGTTCAAACAAGCATGGCAAAAGTGCACAAAATATCAGCCGACATGGCAAAACAGCATCAGGTTGCAATGTTCAGAGCAACAAAACTACATGCTACAGGAACTTATAATAGCAAAACATGGCATGGCATGAATCTACTCAAAGCATAGAACAAAAGTCCCTTACTGACCATAAGCCAAAAGGATCAGAAAATATAGTAACATCCATGTCAATATTGAAAGTTCCATAACAGATTCAGCAACATGGCATGTCAAAAACTGATAACAAGAAGGCATGTTTACAAGCTCAATGCACTCACTACAGAGCCTTATATGATAAACTAAGCATACATACATTAATAAGACATGACATAGAAGACATACATGGCAAGAACAATAACATAGCATACATGGATCAACCACAACAACCTAGGCAAAATTGAATAACATGTAAACAATCTGCCAGGAAACATTTGATAGCAAAAGTAGAGCTCGATTGACTCAAGCTATGGCACTCCATAATTGCAAACAAGGGCATGGATGGATAGAGCAAGACATGTTTAACAAAACATCCTTACTGAAGTATCTCAAAATATGCATGGATCTCTCGGTAGCATCAAGTTAACATGGCATCAAAATATCAGCAAAACAGGGCTGAAAACAGCAACATCAGACACCTACTTTGCATGCTTGTGCTAGTCACCACATAGATCACAAAAATACATGGCATACACCCCTGGAAAGATGGCATGGCATATCACAAAACACATGTAGGACTCAAATTCATAGGGTGCACACATCCATCATGGCAAAATAACAAAGTGCAAGTTCTGTTAAGAAACAGAAACTAACATCATATAGCCCTCTTCCAACAGCATTTCGGGCATCAAGATGAGCTCAAATGAAAATGATGCAATGAGATGAAATGATCTACTCTTCGAGGCGAACATTTTGATATATTATACGCAAAATGGATCTACAGATGCAAAGTTACACTACGATGAAAATGACACAAAATAATATTGATGAAAAAATACTTAGAAGAAAAGAGGGGAGAAGAAGGTCAACTGGCGCGCGAGATCCGATCGCTGCCGATCCGATCGGGAGCTCGGCGAGGAAGGCGGCCGGCGCCGCGAGGCGCTGCGCGCGGAGGGCGGAGGAGGAGGCCAAGCGCGACCGGGCGCAGGATGGCGGGCGGCGGGCCGGCGACGAGGGAAGGAGGAGGAGCAAGAGGCGCGCCGACGAGCTCCGGCGCGCTCGCGGGGCCGGGCGTGAGGGGGAGGAAGGGCGCGCCGCGAGAGGGCTGGAGATGCCGCGCGGGCGGGCGGGCGCGGCGCGGCGGCACACTGGCGCACGGGCACGGGCGGCCGCGGGTGCCGAGCGGAGGGGCGCTGCCAGATGGCCCGGGCGGCTGGGCTCGGGCCCCGACGGGTTGGCGGCGGCGCGCGGGCGGGTGCCACGTGGCAGCCCCGATTGGCGGGGCGGAGGCGCGATTCCGTCCGTCCGGGACGGATACGTCCGGCGCGCGCGGAGGGAAATTTGTCTAGGGTTTCGGGAGGATGATCCGAATTTGAATGGGGTTTAAATAGGCATAGAGGGAGCTAGAGAGTCCAAATGAGGTGAAGCTACCACACGATCGTGGATCGAACGACGGAGAGCATGGAAGTGACTTAGATGGGTTATTGGGCTGTTTTGAGGGTGTTGGCTGCAACTTAAAAGAGGCCTTTATGAGAGTGCGGTTAACTGCTGAAGTACCAAACGAGCTCCAAATGACTCAAACTTGACCGTGGTCTGGGTGGTATACCAAGGCCACTAGACAAACCTCGACCATTTCGAGAAGGTTTAGTACCCGCACACGGAAAAACATAAAAGGGCCGCCGGGGAGATAGGAGTGTTTGATTGCAAAACGGACAACGGAAAATGCTCGAATCATGAGACTAACACGTATGCAAATGCGATGCACATGATGACATGATAAAAAATGCATGACATGGACAAAATGCAAAATGAAGAAAACCCAACCACGGAGGGAATATCATATCACAATGCCGAAAATGGCAAGAGTTGGAGTTACAAACATGGAAAGTTACGTCCGGTGTTACAACACTCCACCATACAAGAGGATCTCGCCCCAGATCTAGGACCAAAGAACCCGGATATTCGAACGGAGGTGATCCTCGCGCCCCTGTGTGGCTTCTCGGTCGGAATGGTGTGACCACTTCACTTTCAGGAATTTGATTGACTTGTTGCGCAGTCTTGCGCCTTGCTTTCTTCAAGAATAGCAACGGGTGCTCATGATAAGAGAGATCTTCTTGAAGGTCAATCTCTTCGGGTTGATAGTGCGCTCAGGGTCTTGAAGCACTTGGCGGTTGTGACACGTGGAACACATCGTGCACGCTTGCAAAGTTGGATGGAAGTTCAGCTGATAGGCTTAGATCGCTTTTGCCAATGATCTTGAAAGGACCCACGATCTAGGGGCAAGCTTCCTTTGATACCGGGCGACGAAAGCCTTTCATTGAGAGACGCGAGTTAGACATGGTCTCCGATTTCAAAAGCCACATCACGGTGCTTATCATCATAATAGTTTTCCGCGCGATTGCGCTGCTTTGAGATTCTCACTAATGACTTGGCACATTTCTTCCGCTTCAGGATCAAGTCATTGCCAAGAAGTTGGCGCTCAACCGCTCTCGCACTCAATTGAGAGGAGTACGCACTTTCTCGCCATAGAGAATTTCGAATGGGCCTTGCCCGAACTCGCTTGGAAGCTGTTGTTGTAGGAGAACTCGCATATGGAAGACAATCTTCCCACTTCATACCGAAAGAAATGACACAAGCCCCGAGCATATCTTCCAGATTTGATTAACTCGCCAACTTGGCCACTTGTTTGAGGATGGAAAGCTGTGCTGAAACGAATGTTGGTGCCCTATGGCCTTCAAAAGAATCCCAAAACTTGGAGGTAAAAATGCTGCCACGGTCCAAGAGATCACTTGTGGAATGCCGCAAGGAGACAATCCTCGAGGTGTATAGCTCGCCAACCGAGCTGCTGTGATGGATTCTTTGATAGGAAGAAAATGAGCCACTTTAGTAAGCTTGTCAATGACAACGAAGATAGCATCATTTCCACGCTTGGACTTAGGAAAACCAGTCACGTAAGTCCATTTCAATATGATCAAACTTCCATTCGAATAGCAAGAGGTTGAAGGAGACCAGCTGGTCTTTGGTGTTCTCTTTCACTCTTCTCGCAGACATCACACTCATTCACGAATTGAGCAATTTCTCGCTTCATTTGAGTCCACCAATATGATCGCTTGAGATCCTGGCACATCTTCGCATTTCCAGATGAATGGATAGAAGCGAATTGAGAGCCTCGCTCATAATGACTTTTCTCAGATCACCCTTAGGAACCACAAACCGTCCTCAAAGAAAAGAGTATCTTTGTCATCAATGTGGAAGCACTTGTACTTGAAATGCCCTTGTCGATACCATCGCTTCACCTTTTTCACCATGGTATCCGTGTTGAGCCTCACGAATCTGATCTTCCAAAGTAGGAGAGACTATGAGGTTGGCAAGAAAGCCTTGAGGAACAACTTGAAGATTCAGCTTATGGAAAGCTTCACAGAGATCCGGCCGAAGGGCTTGAGGATTAAACTGCTGCAGAAGCCTTCCTCGCCAAAGCATCTCGCAATGACATTGGCCTTGCCCTTGAGTATATTCAATACTTGGGTTGTACTTTGAATCATTTCACCCATCGAGTCTGCCTGAGGTTGAGGTTGGGTTGAGTGAAGATGTACTTGAGACTCTTGTGATCGGTGAAAATGTCCACTTTCCTTCCCAACAAGAGATGTCTCCATGTTATCAATGCATGGACAACGCCGCCAACTCAAGATCGTGAGTGGGGTAGTTCTTTTCGCGGCTTCAATCTGGCGAGAGGTATAAGCCACAACTCTCTTCTCTTGCATTAACACAGCACCGAGACCTTGAAGAGAAGCATCACAGAAAACTTCAAATGGCTTGGATTCATCAGAGGAGTCAAGACAGAGCTGTGACGAGTTTCTCTTTGAGGGTATTGAAAGCAAAGTCACACTGTGGAGACCAGACGATTTACATGCTTCTCGAGAAGGTTGGAAAAGGCTTTGCAATCTTGGAGAAGTTCTCAACGAATCTTCGCAATAGCTTGCAAGACCAAGAAAATTATGGAGCTGCTTGACATTCCGAGGAGGTTCCCAATTCACAATTGCGCACACCTTCTCGGATTAATGAATATGCCCTTGGCGGAGATGATATGACCAAGGTAGAGCACTTCATCAAGCCAAAATTCACATTTGGAGAACTTAGCATAGAATTGATACTCGAGCTTGTCTAGCACCAATCGCAAATGTTTGGCATGATCCTTCTTATTCTTGGAGAAGACCAAAATATCATCAAGATAGACCAAGACGAATTCATTGGTGTAGGGGTTGAAGATGAAATTCATCATCCGAGAGAATGTTGGAGGAGCATTGACAAGGCCGAAAGACATGACAAGATATTCATAAGAACCAAAGCTTGTTCTAATGCTGTCTTGGGAATATCTTGTTCACGAATGCGAACTGATGATAACCCATAATGAAGGTCAAGCTTGGAGAACACTTTAGCACCTTTGAGTTGCTCGAAAAGCTCATTGATGTTGGGAAGTGGATACTTGTTCTTGATTGTCTTCTTATTCAATGGACGGTAATCGACGCAAAGTCGGTCCGCGCTATCCTTCTTCCGACAAAAAGAACACCACAACCCCAAGGAGATGAACTCGGTCTCGATCAAACCAGACGCTCTTGTTCATCGAAGCTGCTTCTTCAATTCTTCAGCTCATCAGTCCAAGCTTGTATGGACGCCTGTAAACGGGTTCAAGTGCAGTGCTCAAGATCGATAACGAACTCAACGGCCGATGAGGAGGCATACCCGAAGCTCTTCCGAAAGACATCTTGGTACTCACAAACGACGGAATTGAGAGATAGCATTCAGTTCGCCTTCTCATTGAGAGAAAACAACCAATGGTTTCATCACAAGCGCATAGATGATCACATCATTAGAAGAGTGAGTCAATTGATTTCCGGCAGCACAATCAAGCTGAGCTTTGTGCCGATAAAGCCACCCATTCCGAGAATAAGATCAATATCCGAGTCACCGAGAACAATAGGTTTAGAAAGAAATCTATAGTCGCCATCTTGATAGAAACATCCGAACCACCAAATCGAGCTCAACTGCTTACCCGGAGAAATGACATCCATGGGTTTCCCAAATGAGAAGAAGTGAATTCATGCTTGGCAAAAACGGTCTTGACATGAAACAATGCGATGCACCAAGATCAAATAAGACTTTTGCAGGAATATCATTAATCGAGAGATTACCCATTATCACATCAAGAATCCTCCGCTCGAGCTGCATTCATCATATTGACCTTGGCATGCTTTGGATTATGCTTGACCACCGCATTGCTGGAAGATTTCACAGAGGAGGAGGCGAAGGCGCCTTTGGTTGAAGCACTTGTTCGCATAGTGGCCTTTCACGACATTTGTTGCAAGTCACCCGTAGAGCGGACGGTGGTAAGGAGCACTTGACCTTGGAGCTTGAGAATTAGACTTGTTCGATAGCTTGGGTTGGGTGGGTGGGAAGATCCACGGCCACCTGAGTTCTTCTCACCGATAAGGCCGACGGAACGGAGGAGGAGGAAGGTAGAACTTCGCTGCTTAGCTGCCACTTGAGAGGAAGAAGAAGACCTGAATCGCATCCCGATTCTCTCTTAGAAGCCTCACATTTGAGCTGGGCAGCTTGCTTCAAAGGCCATGTTGTAGAAATCATCATACTTTTCTCGCTCAAAAGCACAAGAGCTAATTGCATCTTCTCTCATTCACCTCCAATTGATAGATCATACTTTTTCATCGTGCACGCCTTGCTTAGCAAAACGAGCGAAGCTTCGAACTGATATTGTATTGATAGACAGACATGTTGCCTTGCTTGAGATTATGGAACTCCTCACGCTTGCTCAAAACAACACTTTTGGAATGTGGTGAGCAACTAGCATAGCAAAGATAGAAGTGATTTCGAGGGTATGGTCATCTCCCCGCAATGTTCTCTTGAAAGTTGCCGAAAGCTTGATCCTCGTGAAGCGCTTCTCAACAGGTTCCTCGCTCACGCACTCGCCTCCTGGCCTACCCAAAGAAACAACACAAACAAAAGAACCACAATAAATCACGGTGCAATGCACAATCAACATGATGCAAAACATGACATGATATGGATGATATGCAATGCGATAAGCCCGAAGGAAAATGATGAACCAGTCATCAACTTGGCAAACCAAGTATGCCACTGAAAGGTGAGATGATTTCGCTGAAATCGATATAAAGATCACCGGAATCGGATGCACGGTTTGCAAATGACAAGCAAAACAAGAATGGCACAAATCGCCATTAACAGCATGATGCCACTTAGCAAGCAACAATAAATTAAGCTACTGCACCCAAACGTACCAACAAAGTATATGGCAGTGATCTACACAAGATGCTTGACAAAAGATGAGCACTGAGCTACGGCTAGTTCACATCATAACAGGTTCAAACAAGCATGGCAAAAGTGCACAAAATATCAGGCTGACATGGCAAAACAGCATCAGGTTGCAATGTTCAGAGCAACAAAAGTACATGCTACAGGAACTTATAATAGCAAAACATCGCATGGCATGAATCTACTCAAAGCATATAACAAAATTCCCTTACTGACCATAAGCCAAAAAGGATCAGAAAATATAGTAACATCCATGTCAATATTGAAAGTTTCGTTAACAGATTCAGCAACATGGCATGTCAAAAACTGATAACAAGAAGGCATGTTTACAAGCTCAATGCACTCACTACAGAGCCTTATATGATAAACTAAGCATACATACATCAAGAAGACATGACATAGAAGACATACATGGCAAGAACAATAACATAGCATACATGGATCAACCACAACAACCTAGGCAAAATTGAATAACATGTAAACAATCTGCCAGAAACATTTGATAGCAAAAGTAGAGCTTGATTGACTCAAGCTATGGCACCCATAATTGCAAACAAGGGCATGGATGGATAGAGCAAGACATGTTTAACAAAACATCCTTACTGAAGTATCTCAAAATATGCATGGATCTCTCGGTAGCATCAAGTTAACATGGCATCAAAATATCAAGAAAACAGGGCTGAAAACAGCAAACATCAGGACACCTACTTTGCATGCTTGTGCTAGTCACCACATAGATCACAAAATACATGGCATACACCCTGGAAATATGGCATGGCATATCACAAAAACACATGTAGGACTCAAATTCATAGGGTGCACACATCCATCATGGCAAAAATAATAAAAGTGCAAGTTCTGTTAAGAAACAGAAACTAACATCATATAGCCCTCTTCCAACAGCATTTCGGGCATCAAGATGAGCTCAAATGAAAATGATGCAATGAGATGAAATGATCTACTCTTCGATACGAACATTTTGATATATTATACACGCAAAATGGATCTACGATGCAAAGTTACACTACGGCGAAAATGACACAAAATAATATTGATGAAAAAAATACTTAGAAGAAAAGAGGGGGAGAAGAAGGTCAACGGGCGCGCGAGATCCGATCGGGAGCTCCGGGAAGGCTGGCAGGGGCCGCGCCGAGGCGCTGCGGCGGAGGGCGGAGGAGGAGGCCGGGCGCGCGACCGACTGGGCGCTGGCTACAAGGACACCACCGGGCGACGAGGAAGGAGGAGCGGGGAAGAGGCGCGCCGGCAGCTCGCTGGGGCCGACGCAAGGGAGGAAGGGCGCGGTCAGCGAGAGGGCGCGGCGGCCGGCGCTACCGGGCGGCGGGCACGGGCGGCGGCCGCTGCGCGCCGAGCGGGCGGGCGCGCCTGTGATCGGGCCCGGGCGGCTGCCTCGCCCCGACGGGTGGGCGGCGGCGGGCCGGGCGGTGCCACGTGGCAGCCCCTGATTATGCGCTGGGCGGCGGGCGATTCCGTCTGGGTCCAGGACGGACACGCCTGGGCGCGGGCGCGAGGGAAATTTGTCTAGGGTTTCGGGAGGATGATCCGGATTTGGAATGGGGTTGCTTAAATAGGCATAGAGGGAGCTAGAGAGTCCAAATGAGGTGTAGTTTTCTACCACACGATCGTGGATCGAACGACGGAGAGCATGGAAGTGACTTAGATGGGTTATTGGGCTGTTTTGGAGGGGTGTTGGGCTGCAACTTAAAAGAGGCCTTTGCGAGAGTGCGTTAACTGCTGGAGTAGCAAACGAGCTCCAAATGACTCAAACTTGACCGGTGGTCTCACGGTGGTATACCAAGGCCACTAGACAAACCTCGTCCATTTCGAGAAGGTTTAGTACCCGCACACGGAAAACGTAAAAGGGGCCGGGGAGATAGGAGGTCGGATTGCAAACGGACAACGGAAAAATGCTCGAATCATGAGACTAACACGTATGCAAATGCGATGCACATGATGACATGATAAAAATGCATAACATGGACAAAATGCAAATGAAGAAAACCCAACCACGGAGGGAATATCATATCACAATGCCGAAAATGGCAAGAGTTGGAGTTACAAATATGGAAAGTTACATCCGGGTGTTACATCACGGTCAACGGAAACATCGAACGCTCTTCCGCAAGGAGGAACATACGCTCTCGCGCGTAAGTGCAATGTAGCCTCTAAGGCAATTCTCGAGTCCGACCGCTAAGCTGCCGGACACAGCTAAGCTGCCACCGAGTAACTTACAACAAGACCACCTGCACGCCCGAAAGCACGCTGAAGGCAAGGCCCCAACCCCAGCTCCCCGCGAAACGCCAAAGCAGGTCCTTCGCAGACACACCATCACCTCTCAAGATACCATGGGCATGGGGAGAGGCACCACCACGATAACCCAGATCATGGCTCAACCACACCAGGGCTCTCAAGTGTGTTGTTCCTTTTTCTTTTCTTTTTACCTTTACTTTTACCCACAGGACTCCGCTTGTCGAGGCCCCGTCCCAAGCAGCAGACTCGCTTAACTCACGATGCAACAGCTGTGGAAGGATAAAGGCTACAACGAATATACAGTGTGGTCTCCATTACGAGCATTTTTATACACCAACCGCAGCCTACCCTCGGAGGGGGACATGTTTAATAGTCCCATACCTTGCTTATCGCACTATTTGTATCAAGTATGCATTCGTAGCAGCACTTATTGAATAAAACAATGCAGCACCTTTTTGCTTATAATTGCATTTCTTTTTCATACATATGTTCATTCACGGTATGTTGCATCCGTACACACTTTGGTACGGCTAATATACACCAGGGCTTATGTTTCCCACATTATGGTATGATGAGTCCAACACTTTCACAAGTGCGGCACCTCAACTTATAGCACTATATGCATCGGTTCAATCATGTCTTGGGTCAATATTTGGGTTTGCCTGCCCCATGTTTTGGTACTTACGCTCCAAGCTATATCGGCTAAGGTAGCACTGGAGAACCACTGCATTCCGCCTCAGCTTGAGCTTAGGTTAACGCCTCAAAGGAGAAAAAGCTAAAACTGAAGGAAATATGCCCTAGAGGCAATAATAATGTTATTATTTATTTCTTATATCATGATAAATGTTTATTATTCATGCTAGAATTGTATTAACCGAAACATAATACATGTGTGAATACATAAACCTACAGAGTGTCACTAGTATGCCTCTCATTTTGACTAGCTCGTTAATCAAAGATGGTTATGTTTCCTAACCATGAACAAGGAGTTGTTATTTGATTAACGGGATCACATCATTGGTTGAATGATCTGATTGACATGACCCATTCCATTAGCATAGCACCGATCGTATAGTTTGTTGCTAGTGCTTTTCTTCATGACTTATACATGTTCCTATGACTATGAGATTATGCAACCCTGCTTGCCCGAGGAACACTTTGGTGCTACCAAACGCCACAACGAATCGGGTGATTATAAAGGTACATTACAGGTGTCTCCGGAAGGTACATGTTGGGTTGGTATATTTCGAGATTAGGATTTGTCATCCGATTGTCTGGAGAGGTATCTCCGGCCCTCTCGGTAATGCACATCACATAAGCCTTTGTAAGCATTGCAACTAAATGTGTTAGTTGTGAGATGATGTATTACGGAACGAGAAAAGAGACTTGCCAAGAACGAGATTGAACTAGGTATTGATACCGACGATCAATCTCGGCAAGTAACATACCGATGACAAAGGGAACAACGATGTTGTTATGCGGTCCGACCGATAAAGATCTTCGAGAATATGTAGGAGCCAATATGGGCATCCAGGTCCCGCTTATTGGTTATTGACCGTAGAGGTGTCTCGGTCATGTCTACATAGTTCTCGAACCCGTAGGGTCCGCACGCTTAACGCTTCGGCGACGCTATTATGAGTTTATATGATATTGATGTACCAAGGTTGTTCGAGTCCCGATGAGATCACGGACATGACGAGGAGTCTCAAATGGTCGAGACATAAAGATTGATATATTGGAAGCCTATGTTTGATTCGAATCACTCCGGATGAAATTGGGAATTTTACCGAGTACCGAGGGTTACCGAACTCCCCGGGGTCAATGGGCCATGATGGGCCTTAGTGGAAAGAGAGAAAGGCAATAGTGCTGGTCAGACTTCCCCTTCCCTAGTCCTATTAGGACTAGGAGAAGGGCGCTCTCTCTCTCTTCCCACTTGGGAAAACCTAGTTGACTAGGATTGGGGGAATCCTACCCCTAGTAGGAGTAGGAAACCCTGCGCGCCTCTCTCTCGCCGCCAGCCCCTCCCTTCCCTCCTTTATATACAAAGGGGGGCACCCCATGACACACAAGTTGATCATTGAGATCGCTCAGCCTGCAAAGGTGCCCCTTCCACCAAACTACACCTCGAATATACCGCTATGGAGCTTAGGCGAAGCCTCCCGCGCCGTGGAACATCATCATCGCCACCACGCCGTCAGGTCGACGAAACTCTCCTCAACACTCGGCTGGATCGGAGTTCGAGGGACGCCATCGAGCTGAACGTGTGCGTAACTCGGAGGTGCCGACGCTCGTACTTGATCGGTTGATCGAAGAAGTACGACTACTTCCTCTACGCTATGCCAACGCTCGCTGTCGGTCTCACGAGGGCACGAGACAACACTCTCATCTCGCTGCTATGCATCACCATGATCTTGGCGTGATCGTAGGAAAATTTTTGAAATTACTACGCTTCCCAACAAAGGTATCGAGCCTGGTTTTATGCGCTGATGTCATGTGCACGAGTAGAACACAAGTGAGTTGTGGACTATATAAGTCATACCGCCTACCAAAGATGTCATACTTTGGTTCAGCGGTATTGTGAGATGAAGCGCCCGGACCGACATTACGCCAGACGCTTACGCGAGACTGGTTTCACCGCCCGAGCACTCGTGCTTAAAGGTGACCGCGTGTGTCGCTCTCTCACTTTAGTTGAATCGAGGCATACGCCCGTCCTTGAGAAGGTTAAAACGAGTCTATTTGACGGGTATCGCTGTGGTTTTGATGCGAGGTAAGAACGGTTCTTGCTCAGCCCGTAGCAGCCACGTAAAATTTGCAACAACAAAGTAGAGGACGCCTAACTTGTTTTTGCAGGGCATGTTGTGATGTGATATGGTCAAGACATGATGCTGAATTTATTGTATGAGATGATCATGTTTTGTAACCGGTTATCGGCAATCGGCAGGAGCCATATGGTTGTCGCTTATTGTATGCAATGCAATCGCTGTAATGCTTTACTTTATCACTAAGCGGTAGCGATAGTCGAGAAGCATAAGATTGGCGAGACGACAACGATGCTACGATGGAGATCAAGGTGTCGCTACGGTGACGATGGTGATCATGACGGTGCTTCGAGATGGAGATCACAAGCACAAGATGATGATGGCCATATCATATCACTTATATTGATTGCATGTGATGTTAATCCTTTATGCATCTTATTTTGCTTTGATTGACGGTAGCATTATAAGATGATCCCTTACTAAATTATCAAGAAGTGTTCTCCCGAGTATGCACCGCTATGAAAGTTCTTCGTACGAGACACCACGTGATGATCGGGTGTGATAGGCTCTACGCTCAAATACAACGGTGCAAAACAGTTGCACACGCAGAATACTCAGGTTATACTTGACGAGCTATGCATATAAGATATGACCTCGAACACGGAGACCGAAGGTCGAGCGTGAATCATATAGTAGATATGATCAACATATTGATGTTCACCATTGAAACTACTCCATCACACGTGATGATCGGTCATGGTGTAGTTGATATGGATCACGCAATCACTTAGAGAATTGAGGGATATTTTTCTAAGGGAGTTCTAAGTAATATGATTAATTGAACTTAAATTTATCATGAACTTAGTACCGATAGTTTCTTGCTTGTCTATGATGTGTAGATAGATGGCTCGTTGCCGTTGTTCCGTTGAATTTTAATGCGCCTTGAGAAAGCAAAGTTGAAAGATGATGGTAGCAATTACACGGACTGGGTCCGTGAATTTGAGGATTATCCTTATTGCTGCATTGAAGAATTACGCCCCGAAGCACCGTTAGGTGCCGGCCTGGTGTAAGGGCTGCGCCGGTTGTGAACGCCCGCAAAGCAAAGCTGATGACTACTTATAGTTCAAGGTGCCATGCTTACGGCTTAGAACCGGACTTCAACGTTGCTTTTGAACACCATGGAGCATATGAGATGTTCCGTGAGTTGAAGTTAATATTCCAAGCGTAATGCCCGGATTGAGAGATATGAAGTTCCAATAAGTTCTATAGCTGTAAGATGGAGGAGAACGGTTCTGTCAAGGAGCATATACTTAATGTCTGGATATAACAATCACTTGATTCAACCGAGTTAATCTTCCGGATGATTGCGCCATTGATGTAATTCTCCAATCATCGCCACCAAGCTACAAGAGCTTCGGATGAACTATAATATGCAAGGATGACCAAAACAATGCCCGAGCTCTTCGCGATGCGTCGAAGTCATGGAGGTAGAAATCAAAAGGAGCATCAAGTGTTGATGGTTAACAAAACCACTAGTTTCAAGAAAAGGGCAAAGGAAAGAAAAGGGAAACTTCAAAAAGAGCGGCAAGCAAGTTGTCGATCAAGAGAAGAAACCCAAGTCTGGTCCTAAGCCTGAAACCGAGTGCTTTATTGCAAGCAGGCTGGTCACCGAAGCGGAACTGCCCAAGTATTTGGCGGATAAGAAGGATGGCAAGGTTAACAAAGGTATATGTGATATACATGTTATTGATGTGTACCTTACTAATACTCGCAGAGCACTGGTATTTGATACTGTTCTCTTGCTAATATTTGCAACTCAAACAGGGCTACGGATTGCCAAGATTGGCTAAGGACGAGGTGACAATGCGCTGGGAAATGGTTCCAAAGTCGATGTGATCGCAATGGCACGCTACCTCTACATCTACCTTCGGATTAGTATTAGACCTAAATAATTGTTATTTAGTACCAGCGTTGAGCATGAACATTATATCTGGATCTTGTTTGATGCTAGACGGTTATTCATTTAAATCAGAGAATAATGGTTGTTCTATTTATATGAATAATATCTTTATGGTCATGCACCATTGAAGAATGGTTTGTTTTACTTAATCTTGATAGTAGTGATACACATATTCATAATGTTGAAACCAAAAGATGCAGAGTTGATAATGATGGTGCAACTTATTTGTGGCAATCGCCGCTTAGGTCATATCGGTGTAAAGCGATGAAGAAACTCCATACCGATGGACTTTTGGAGTCACTTGATTATGAATCACTTGGCACTTGCGAACCGTGCCTTATGGGCAAGATGACTAAAACACCGCTTCCGGAACTATGGAGAGAGCAACAGATTTATTGGAAATCATACATACCGATGTATGTGGTCCAATGAATGTTGAGGCTCGTATGGATATCGTTATTTTCACCTTCACAGATGATTTGAGCAGATATGGGTATATCTACTTAATGAAACACAAGTCTGAAACATTTGAAAAGTTCAAAGAATTTCAGAGTGAAGTGGAAAATCATCGTAATAAGAAAATAAAGTTTCTACGATCTGATCGTGGAGGAGAATATTTGAGTTACGAAGTTTGGCCTACATTTGAAACAATGCGGAATAGTTTCGCAACTTACGCCACCGAACACCACAACGTAATGGTGTGTCCGAACGTCAGAATCGCATTTTATTAGATATGGTGCGATCTATGATGTCTCTTACTGATTTACCGCTATCATTTTGGGGTTATGCTTTAGAGACGGCTGCATTCACTTTAAATAGGGCACCATCTAAACTGCTGAGACGACACCTTATGAACTATGGTTTGGCAAGAAACCAAAGTTGTCGCTTTTGAAAGTTTGGGGTCATGCGCTTATGTGAAAAGCTTCAACCTGATAAGCTCGAACCCAAATCGGAGAAATGTGTCTTCATAGGATACCCAAAGGAGACAGTTGGGTACACCTTCTATCACAGATCCGAAGGCAAGATTTTGTTGCTAAATTCGAAACTTTTGGAGAAAGAGTTTCTCACGAAAGAAGTGAGGGGAGGAAAGTAGAACTTGATGAGATAATCGTATCTACTCCCTTATTGAGAATAGTACATCACGAAAAACAGTTTCGCGGACACCTACACCAAATAGGGAGGAAGCTAATGATGATGATCATGAAACTTCAGATCAAGTTTCTACAGTAACTTCAGAGATCAACCAGAGCAAGATCCGCACTGCAGTGGTACGGTAATCCTATTTTGGAAGTCATGTTATCGAACATGATGAACCCACGAACTATGAAGAAGCGATGGTGAGCCCAGATTCCACAAAATGGCTTGAGGCCATGAAACTGAGATGGGATCCATGTATGAGAACAAAGTGTGGACTTTGGTTGACTTGTCGGATGATCGGCAAGCAATTGAGAATAAATGGATCTTCAAGAAGAAGACTCGACGCTGATGGTAATGTTATCGTTTATAAAGCTCGACTTGTTGCAAAAGGTTTTCGACAAGTTCAAGGGATTGACTACGATGAGACCTTCTCACCAGAAGCGATGCTTAAGTCCGTCTCAATCATGTTAGCAATTGCCGATTTTATGATTATGAAATTTGGCAAATGGATGTTAAAACTGCATTCCCGAATGGATTTCCGAAGAAGAGTTGTATATGATGCAACCGAAGGTTTTGTCGATCCAAAGGAGCTAACAAAGTGTGCAAGCTCCAAATGATCCATTTATGGACTGGTGCAAGCCTCTCGGAGTTGGAATAAACGCTTTGATAGTGTGATCAAAGATTTGGTTTTATACGACTTTTGGAGAAGCTCAGATTTACAAGAAAGTGAGTGGAGCTCAGAGCATTTCGATATTATATGTGGATGACATATTATTGATCGGAAATGATATAGAATTTCTCGGATAGCATAAAGGATACTTGAATAAGAGTTTTCGATGAAAGACCTCGTGAAGCTGCTTACATATTGGGCATTAAGATCTATAGAGATAGATCAAGACGCTTAATAGGACTTTCACAAAGCACATACCTTGATAAAGTTTTGAAAAGTTCAAATGGATCGTGCAAAGAAAGGGTTCTTGCCGGTATTATAAGGTGTGAAGTTGAGTAAGACTCAATGCCCACCACCGAGAAGATAGAGAGAAATGAAAGATGTTCCTATGCTTCAGCCATAGGCTCTATCATGTATGCAATGCTGTGTACCAGACCATGTGTGCCTTGTCAGAAGTTTAGCAGGTAGTACCAAAGTAATCCAGAGTGGATCATCGACAGCGGTCAAAAACATCCTTAAGTACTTGAGAATAACTAAGGATATGTTTCTCATTTATGGCGGTGACAAAGAGCTCGTCAGAACGGTTACGCCGACGCAAGTTTTGACACCGATCCGGACGATTCTAAATCGCAAACCGGATACGATTTACATTAAACGGTGGAGCTGCCGGGTGCAGTTCCAAACAAAGCGCCGCTATGGATCTACATGTGAAGTTGAGTACATAGCTGCTTCGAAGCAGCTAATGAAGGAGTCTCGGATGAAGGAGTTCATAACCGATCTAGGTGTTGTACCTAGTGTATCGGGTCCAATGAAAATCTTTTGTGACAATACTGCAATTGCTTTGGCAAAGGAATCCAGATTTCACAAGAGAACCAAGCACATCAAAAGACGCCCAACTCCATCCGGATTTGGTCCAGTGGGAGACATAGAGATATGCAAGATACATACGGATCTGAATGTTGCGTACTCTGCTGACTAAGCCTCTTCCACGAGCAAAACATGATCAGCACCAAGACTCCATGGGTGTTAGAATCATTACCGTAATCTAGATTATTGACTCTAGTGCAAGTGGGAGATCAAGGAAATATGCCCTAGAGGCAATAATAATGTTATTATTTATTTCTTATATCATGATAAATGTTTATTATTCATGCTAGAATTGTATTAACCGGAAACATAATACATGTGTGAATACATAAACCTACAGAGTGTCACTAGTATGCCTCTATTTGACTAGCTCGTTAATCAAAGATGGTTATGTTTCCCAACCATGAACAAGGAGTTGTTATTTGATTAACGGATCACATCATTGGTTGAATGATCTGATTGATATGACCCATTCCATTAGCATAGCACCGATCGTATAGTTTGTTGCTAGTGCTTTTCTTCATGACTTATACATGTTCCTATGACTATGAGATTATGCAACCCCTGCTTGCCCGAGGAACACTTTGGTGCTACCAAACGCCACAACGAATCGGGTGATTATAAAGGTACATTACAGTGTGTCTCCGGTGGTACATGTTGGGTTGGCATATTTCGAGATTAGGATTTGTCACTCCGATTGCTCTGGAGAGGTATCTCCGGCCTTCTCGGTAATGCACATCACATAAGCCTTGCAAGCATTGCAACTAAATGTGTTAGTTGTGAGATGATGTATTACGAACGAGAAAAGAGACTTGCCAAGAATCTAGATTGAACTAGGTATTGATACCGACGATCGAATCTCGCAAGTAACATACCGATGACAAAGGGAACAACGATGTTGTTATGCGGTTCGACCGATAAAGATCTTCAGAGAATATGTAGGAGCCAATATGGGCATCCAGGTCCCGCTTATTGGTTATTGACCGAGAGGTGTCTCGGTCATGTCTACATAGTTCTCGAACCCGTAGGGTCCGACGCTTAACGCTTCGATGACAATGCTTATTATGAGTTTATATGATATTGATGTACCAAGGTTGTTCGAGTCCCGATGAGATCACGGACATGACGAGGAGTCTCAAATGGTCGAGACATAAAGATTGATATATTGGAAGCCTATGTTTGACTCCGAATCACTCCGATGAAATTGGGAATTTTACCGAGTACCGAGGGGTTACCTGAACTCGGGGTCAATGGGCCATGATGGGCCTTAGTGGGAAAGAGAAAAGGGGCCATAGTGCTGGTCGAGACTTCCCTTCCCTAGTCCTATTAGGACTAGGAGAAGGCGCCTCTCTCTCTCTCTTCCCACT
>JAHIAM010006461.1:0-58978 GCA_021605205.1 Aegilops longissima | reverse complement strand
GCTTTCCTTTATTACAATGAAGAACATGGAGATGATTCGATCATGAGACGAAATACATGGCCAAGATGCCGAAGTATGAATGTTTAGTTGCTCAACGGTTTTGAGTGTGCAGGTTACACAAGTCGAGCAAAATCAGAGGCATAACTTGTTCCATACAAAGGAGTTGTGAAGGAACGCTCTATTCAAGGCCATCATAGATGGAGGAGCTGCAACAACTTGGCTAGCATGGATATGGTGGAGAAGCTCTACCACAAGACCACATCCACATCCTTACTACATCCAATGGTTCAACAACATGCAAGGTTAAGGTAACACGATCGCTCATGTGTATTTTAGTATCTCTACATATGCTGATTATGTTGATTGTGATGTGGTACCTATGCAAGCATGTTCCTTATTACTTGGTAGACCATGGCAATTTGATAAAATTTGTACACCATGGTAGAAACAATCAGATACTCTTGTTCACAAGGATAAAAATATTACTTTGCTTCCTATGACTCTGATTCCATTTTGAAATATGATATTAATAGAGCTAATAAAGCAAAACAGAGAAAATAAGAGTGAAAATCAGATTGTGGCAAAAGAATTTGAGCAACAAATGAAGCCTAATAATAAACCATCTAATGTTGCTTCTGAAATTAAACTGAAAAGTGCATGTTTATTTGCCACCAAATCTGATATTGATGAGCTAGATTCTAGCAAATCTGTTTGCTATGCTTTTGTGTGCAAAGAGGCATTATTTTCATTCGAGGACGTGTTTTCCTTCTTGCCCTCTGCTGTCACTAACATTTTGCAGAGTTCACGACGCCTTCCCACAAGACGTGCACCGGATTACCACCTATTCGAGGGATTGAGCATCAAATTGACTTAATTCCCGTGCATCGCTACCCAACCGCGCACCATACCGCATCAATCCGAGGAGACGAAGGAGATTATGCGTCAAGTACGTGAGCTGCTCGACAAAGGTTATATACGCGAATCTCTTAGTCCTTGTGCTGTTCCTATTATACTAGTGCCTTAAAAGGATGGTACGTCAGTATGTGTGTTGATTGTAGAGGCATTAATAATATTACTATTCGTTATCGCCATCCTATTCCTAGGCTAGATGATATGCTTGATGAATTGAGTGGTCTACAAGATTCTCCAAAGTTGATTTATGAGTGGATACCATCAAATTCGTATGAAATTGGGAGATGAATGGAAAACAGCATTTAAAACTAAGTTTGGATTATATGAGTGGTTAGTCATGCCTTTGGGTTAACTAATGCACCTAGTACTTTCATGAGATTAATGAACGAAGTTTTACGTGCTTTCATTGGACGATTTGTGGTAGTTTACTTTGATGATATACTGATTTATAGCAAATCTTTGGAAGAACATTTGGAACATTTACGGTTGTTTTTAATGCTCTACGTGATGCACGCTTGTTTGGTAACCTTGGGAAGTGCACCTTTGCATCCGATCTAGTATCTTTTCTTGGCTATGTTGTTACTCCACAGGAATTGAAGTTGATAAAGCCAAGATTGAAGCTATTGAGAGTTGGCCGCAGCCCAAAACGATCACACAAGTGAGGAGTTTTCTGACTCGCTGGTTTCTATAGGCTGTAGAGAGACTTTAGCACCATTGCTGCACCTCTCAATGAGCTTACAAAGAAGGATGTGCCTTTTGTTTGGGGTACCGCATGTGAAGAAGCCTTCACGGTATTGAAAGATAAGTTGACACATGCCCTTTACTCCAACTTCCGACTTTTAATAAGACTTTTGAGCTTGAATGTGATGCTAGTGGAATTGGATTAGAGGTGTGTTATTACAAGATGGCAAACCTGTTGCATACTTTTCTAAAAATTGAGTGGGCCTAGTCTGAACTATTCTACTTATGACAAAGAATTATATGCTCTTGTTCGACTTTAGAGACATGGCAACATTATTTATGGCCCAAAGAATTTGCTATACATTCTGATCATGAATCTTTGAAACATATTAAAAGTCAAGCTAAACTGAATCGAGACATGCTAAATGGGTTGAATTCATTGAGACTTTCCTTATGTCATTAAACACAAGAAGGGTAAAGAAAATGTTATTGCTGATGCTTTGTCTCGCCGCTATACTATGCTTTCACAACTTGACTTCAAAATATTTGGTTTGGAGACCATCAAAGATCAATATATGCATGATGCTGATTTTAAAGATGTAATGCAGAATTGTAAAGAAGGAAGAACATGGAACAAGTTCGTTATTAATGATGGTTTTGTGTTCTGTCAACAAGCTATGCATTCCTCGCTAGCTCTGTCGCCTTTTGTTGTTGCAGAGGCGATGGAGGAGGATTAATGGGACACTTTAGGCCAAGAAGACGGAGGATATACTTGCTACACATTTGTTTTGGCCAAAGATGAGACGGGATGTTGAGCGCTTTTGTTGCTCGCTGCACTACATGTCAAAAAGCTAAGTCACGCACTCAATCCTCATGGTTTATATATGCCTTTGCTCGCGCTTAGTGTTCCTTGGGAGGATATATCTATGGACTTTGTTTTAGGTTTACCTCGAACAAAGAAGGGAGGGATAGCATATTTGTTGTCGTGATAGATTCTAAAATGGCACACTTTATACCATGTCATAAAAGCGATGATGCCGTTAATGTTGCTGATTTGTTCTTTTCGTGAAATTATTCGCTTGCATGGTGTGCCAAATACTATTGTTTCAGATCGTGATACTAAATTTCTTAGCCACTTTTGGAGATGTTTATGGGCTGTTGGGGACTAAACTGCTTTTTAGTACTACTTGTCACCCCCAAACCGATGGATAAACTCAAGTAGTCAATAGAACATTGTCTACTATGCTTAGGGCTGTTTTGAAGAATAATAAGAAAATGTGGGAAGAATGCTTGCCTCATATTGAATTTGCTTATAATCGCTCATTGCATTCTACAACTAAGATGTGCCCTTTTGAAATTGTGTATGGCTTCCTACCGTGCACCTATTGATTTGTTGCCTCTTCCATCTTCGGAGAAGGTTAATTTTGATGCTAAAGAACGCTGAATTGATTTTAAAATGCATGAGATAACTAAGGAAAACATTGAGCGATGAATGCTAAATATAAACTTGTTGGAGATAAGGTAGAAAACATGTTGTCTTTGCACCGAGATCTTGTTTGGTTACATTTATGTAAGGATAGGTTTCTAATTTGCTAAATCAAAGCTAATTGATGTAGGCTAAACCTCACGGTATGCATCTTTCACGTTGGAGCGGATCCTACGGGAGACACGAAGAACGAGCGGAAGAACACGAGGAAATCACGGGAGGAACGAGGAAAACACTCAACCAACAAGGAATCGGTCACACAAATGCTAGATCAAAGAACACAAAGGGAGATACATGATTCAAGGTCAACAAAGGACGATACAAACGGTAGCCGTTTTCTCCGTGGAGGAGGTCTTGATGATGGTCTTATCCGCAAAGGGAGGTCTTGAATCCAAGGTGGATCTTCTCCAAGAGGGGCCGCGTCTCTCTCGGCCGAGTAGATCCGATGGATGAGCGGTTTCATCTAATGAGCTAAATCAACGCTAACCCTAACTAGGAGGAGGTGGAGGAGATATATAGTGCTAAGCCACCAAGGGTAAGTGAGGGCGAGGGGTACACGGCTCGGCCCAATACATCGCTGATGATGGGGTAGTACGGGTCCTTCGGCGGTAGTACCGCTGAGGGCTGCAAGTGTAGTACGCTATGATGGGCGGTAGTACCGCCTGAGCTGCTCAACTCAAGTTTGTTGACTTTATGGAAGTGGAGTGGATGTAGAGCCTGTAGTGCGCCAGATGATAAGCGGTAGTACCTGGTCTGGTCTCAGTAGTACCGCTTGCTCCCACTTCTTCTTCCTTCTCCTCTTCCATGCTTGGCCTTGGTCCTTGGATCCTCCATGGTCGCCCTCGGTTGTACCCGAGTGTATGCAAGGTCCATGCATGAGGTAGTAGCCATGTCTCACATGTGGAAAGTGACGGTTCAAGAGGAGTGAGTTCACCTAGCCCTATGGCGATGGTCGAGGTCTCGCCATATGTCCTCTTGGGGCTTGAGAGTAGTTGGAGTGTACATGGGATGAACTGGTATGCTCCGCATCATCTCCCTCCCTTGGGAAAGATCCGACCCTGATCGTGATCCTCATCACCATGGAAACGGTTGTCGAGATGACTTGTAGTTGGACGGTTGAAGACATGGCTAATCCAAGTAGTCCACGTGTCGCCGGATGGTAGACATGCAAAGAGAGCAAACACAAACGACACTCGAAATACAATGGTTAGCGCAACAAAGTGTCCATCATTAAGAATGAGTCCGGCAAATAGTTCGTGACAAAGGCGAAGCTTATCAAAATGATCTAGAATGGTATGCAAAGCATTACATCTTTAAAATCAGCATCATGCACATATTGATTTTGATGGTCTCCAAACCAAATATTTTGAAGTCAAGTTGTGAAAGCAGTATCGATTTAGACAAAGCATCAGCAATACAACATTTTTACCTTCTTGTGTTTAATGACATAAGGAAAGTCTCAATGAATTCAACCCATTTAGCATGTCTACGATTCAGTTTAGCTTGACTTTAATATGTTTCAAAGATTCATGATCAGAATGTATAACAAATTCTTGGGCCATAAATAACGCTGCCATGTCTCTAAAGTCCAACAAGAGCATATAATTTTTTGTCATAAGTAGAATAGTTCGATTTAGCCCACTCAATTTTTCGTAAAAGTATGCAACAGTTTGCTATCTTGTAATAACACACCTCCTAATCCAATTCATTAGCATCACATATTAATATCCTTTTTTAGCACTTTAGTTCAAACTCTCCTGCTCAGCCTCAAGTTTCATTTTTCAGATATTGTAAACATGTAAATCAAGGTTCAGTTTCTAACTCCTATATAAATTTATGCAGAACATATCTACCTCAAATGGTGGAATATTCAATTTCAATTTTTAGGAGATGGTCATGATCTCGCATCTCCATGGCTCACACATTTGCATGTGACGCACTGTGGCTGATCACCTCATCCCCATCTTCAGCATGCCAATTCAGATCTGAACACATGAACAGGGTTCTATCAGACACAGAAGTGGTGATGTATGTAGATGTCACAAATTGTCAGTAAATTTTACAAGATGGGTAATGAACAGCTCAAAAGCTTGACAGAGCCATTACCAGATGAGTCAA
Source organism: Aegilops longissima (assembly GCA_021605205.1). Classification (NCBI taxonomy): domain Eukaryota; kingdom Viridiplantae; phylum Streptophyta; class Magnoliopsida; order Poales; family Poaceae; genus Aegilops; species Aegilops longissima. Next base: position 53,781 of record JAHIAM010006461.1, on the reverse strand, counting down.
ACCATCCATGTTGAGATGTATGTGGAGCTGTAAGGCTTATACATGGTAGCAAAAAAGGCTTAGTACCAATCAATTCAGAGATGCAAGTTGAACAAACGCTAACGATTTCCGTGATCGCGGTCGGGTCCTAGGCTAGACTGCACAGAGACGCGAGGCCCAGAACACTAATAAAAATCACGGCGCTGCACTCTAAACAAGTGGAAAAGACACTTTGGAAAAAAAAAAATTACTTTTTTTTTATACCGCTTTTTTTTTTTTTTTTTAAAATCACTATAATGGCGAAAGTGTATCAAACTCTTCCGAGGTCAAATCCTATTGTGATGGGCACGTAAATTTTTTCGATTAATTATGATCGTTTTCGGAGCCCAAAATCGGAAACTGTCAAAAAAAACTTTCAATAACGGCGCATCTCCCCAATACACTTAGCAAACACTTTAAAACAGATAGCCGTAAATTTTTTCGACAAGTGCCAAAAAAAATTTCGCTTTTTTTTTTTTTTCCGGTAAACCTACTCGCAAGGAAAACACTTAATCGAAACTAGATGGATCTCAAAACAACCCCACAGATGCAAGCTGAACTCGGATTGGTGCTGGATAATGGTGATTTGGCGACGCTTATGACTGCATCTCAAACTCTAAAAGACCAGACTTGAAGACCAGCCAAGTTGACACGCACGATCAATCATAACCAAAGAACCTCTGAACCAACCCCATCTTTTTTGATTTAGCACGCCAAACCAATCAGGTCAAATGAGGGTCCTGACGAAACAGTTTATTTATGAAGAAGCGCCTGTATATTTCTGGCCCAAGGCTTCATGCACCCATTATGGTGGCTTCAAAGTCTCAAATCATCACTTGTAACTCGCTCTGTTCTTTATGACATGGTATTATTCCTTATGTTTGTTCTTGCTCCAATGTCCATCCTTTTTCCAAGTTTAGGGCCTCTATTTAAAGAAACAATGTATCCAATTTAAAAAGAAAGATCATATTCTCATGAAATATTAGGAATCATTACCAAGAAACCAAAGTAATTCGACATCTAATTGGCGTTTTGTGCCTAGAATCATCCAAGATATGTAGCAAAAGAGGGGGCTTTGGTGCACAATGGCATTTATGTCCTCATCACCAATCATAGAGAAGGTGAGTGAGAAAGTGATCCAACCAAAAAGTGAGTGAGAGCCACAAGCCAAAATTTGAGAGACTCTTCACCAGAGAGAAAAACCTCATTCTATTTCAGGGTTGTCACCAAAAGTGAGATGAGAGAAGAGAGAACCATCTACCGTGATGCACTTTTTGTCCTTGTGCAAGTGATGGCTTAACCAAAAACTAACACCATTCACGAGCTACCTTGGTGTTTCAATCTCTTTTACAGAATTCCAAGATGTTTTCTCTGATGAGCTACCTCCTGGTTCACTCTCCTCTTCATGAGGCATTGAGCATCGAATTCCATCTTCATTCCCGTGAGTCACCGCTACTAAACAAAGCCCATACCGAGTCAATCCTATGAAACCAAGAGATTCAATGGCAAGTACAACAACTAATCTATTAAATCTATTATGTACGTGAGTTAAGTGATGAGGACATCAATACCATTGTTACACCCATGCCCCTACCGCTACATATACGGACCATTACTAGAGCTCCGCATGCCAATTAAATTATATCGCACTTTCGCTTTGGTAATGATTCTAATGTTCATGAGAATATGATGCTGCTTAAATTGGATACATTTGTTTTGCTTACAAATGAAGGCCCTAGCTTGGAGAAGGATGACATTGAGCAAGAACAAGCATGGAGATAATGCCATGCTAAGGGGAACAAGAACGGAGTTACAAGTGATGATTTCAAGACTTTGAAGCCACCATATGGGTATGAAGCCTTGGACGAAATATACAAGATGCTACTTCATAAATGTCGCCCGAGGCTATTCTAGGTGTCATCACCTTATTAGTGGGCCAGGCCCTTGTAATTTCGAAATACACAAGTATAGGCTATTTTAGAGTCCAGATGTGTGGGGAACAAGAGATAGGTTGATTTGACCCTCCACCAAGGGCCACGAAATTTCTTCCTCCATATATACAAAGCCCTTAGGGCACCGCTTAGACCTTGGGTTTTGTTTAGATTATAAGTTCGCCATAGCTGCAACTTTCGTGCATTTCGCTTGTTTTCACCCACTGCACAAAGCGCCACGTAACCCCACCTTGATCAATAAAGCTTTCATCTTATATTCAATATCCAGATTGCAATCTCGCTTCGCTTGTTCGTTTGCCGCAGAGCAAGCCCTCGTGGTCGTTGATCGCTCCATATGGTCAATAACTCCTCGAAGTTGGTTTAGCTGACATATAGGCCGACGTCTCGACGTCAGTAGTCGGATCGCTGCTGTCGACCACGTAAACGATAGCCACCATCTCATCAAACATCGGACACCTTTGCTTCTATCAAGTGGTATCATTTTCAGTCTTGTGAGATTTTACAGCTGAGATTAGATCGAGTCCTGCTCTTCATACCTAAAGTCCAATAAAAAAGCCATAAAAAATAGGGTTAGTTCATCATATCCCAACCAATCCGAGTTTGCATAATCTTTTTGGGTTTTGCTTGTTGAATTTATGTCATACTGTCGTGTCAAGTTGTTGGTCTTAGAGTCTAGTCTTTTAGAGTTTCGAAGTTCTCGATCATAAGTTGTCACCACAGCACTCACATCATCATCGCCTTTGCCATCTACCACCATTGCTTATCCGCCACCGCCTCAATCCATATCCATATACCACCACCGCTACCATATACCACCACCGCTGCCATATATCACCACCATATATCCACCGCCAATCCGAAGTTCTTCTCATATTAGGTTTGTTTTGAGATCCATCTAGTTTCCGATTTGTGTTTCTTTCCTGAGTAGGTTTCGAAAAAAGAGTCTCGAAACCACCTCCGCTTAGGCCCAAAAATTTTCCAAACGACTTGTCAAAAAAAATTTCGCTATCCTATTTTTAGGTGTTTTGCCGCATTGAGACAGTCAAGAGAAAGTTTTTGACCCGCTTCATGGGTCCGCAAATAAAAAAATTTTTGGTCTAAAAATTTCGTGTCCATCCCGCTGGCTGACCAGAAGAGTTGAGACACTCACATTATAGTGATTTTTTCAGAAAAAGAGCAGCGCAAAAAAAAAGCAAAAAAAAAAAGAGAGAGCGTAAAAAATCCAGTGTGTGCTTCGTTTACGCAAATACCGCAGATTTTGTTAGTGTTCTAGCTCGCCTCTAGCACTACCAGCTCTAGACCAAAGATAGTATCACAAGGAGCGCTTATTCAATTTGCATCTCTCAATTGATTATTGCGACCTTTTTGCTACCATATTATAAGCCTTCCCGCTCCACATACATCTACATCGGGCGCTTGACTCTCCCCGTAATCGCTCTATCCAAGCTTTGAGAGTTTACTTACCCAAGGTTTATCATCACCGCCGGGTAAGAACCTGTAAGAATTTGAGATTTGCTCGACGGATTTAGATCGTCTCACCACACCACCACCACCACTTCCTAGTAGTCTGTCAATCAAATTCTTGTGTGTTTCTATTGCTGCTAACCATGGCAGGATCATGTCGATTTAGACCGACCGTGAGAACATGACAAACAAAGCGCTACATGAAAGTTTCAACAAATGATGAGTGGGTGGAAGATGTGCTAAATAGATTTAAGAGGCCATGGAGAAGATAGATGGCATTGAGAAGGCGTCAAACAAAGCTCGATAAGTTTAATGAATTGCTCAAGGTTTACCACCACTCACAACCGCTGCAATCGACGACCTCTACACCAACAACAACGATTACCTCCGCCGCTGGTTCAGCCCTTCGCCGAAGCAGCTATGTCCCCTCCCGCCAAGTGCCGGCCAAGTGATACTGGCTCCGGCCGATGGGCGGAGGATGATTATGGAGATTACGAGGATGAGGTTGATCAACATCAACTACGCGGCAACCACCAAAGACCACAACCATCGTGTCGCCCACATGCAAATAATGGCAATGTTCGCTCCTTCGTATTTAGATCATGACCATCTCCCTAAACCTGAAATTGAATATTCCACCATTTGAGGGTAGATATGTTCCTGATATATATCTTACATGGGAGTTAGAAACCGAACAACGATTTACATGTTTACAATATCCCGAGAAAGACGTGTTCGTCATTGCTTGTGCTTTCTACTAGCTTTGCATGTGTTTGGTAGGCGAACATTGTAGATTATATCCTGCCCAAAATACTTGGGCTGCTTTGAAAACTGCTATATGACTCGTTTCCACCATATTATCATCGTGAATTACTTCAAAATTGCAGCTTAAGACAAGGAAAATTCGTAGAAGAATATTATCAGAATTACAAACTGGCTTGATTAGATGTGGTATTGTTGAGAGAATGAAGCTATGCTTGCACGCTTTTCCGGGTGGATTAAATAGAGAGATTCTGCACCATTCTAGACTACAAGGATTATATAATATCACCATTATTCCATCTTGCTTGTAAAGTCTGAACGTGAAGTGCGGATCGGCTAAAGCAGCGACTAATTTTCTCTCGCAGTCGAATCTTCATCATGGACACCACGCATCATCTACTTCCACACGCTCTACTACACCGGCACTCTCGCCGGCTGCCACCTCCAACCAGATACAAGAAAGCAAAAACAACCACCACTATTCGCCAAGAGCACACCACTGGCCTACACAGTAGCTCTTCTTCTTCCATGGCGCCAACCGCACACAAGTGATATTATTTGTCGTCAAGTAAGGGAAGAGGACATTTATGAGAGAATGCCAATCTCAGCGGTGATGATTGCTACCGAGGATGGTGGGTATGAGTCCGCTAGTGACTATGATGAAGAGATTTTGGCTCTTATTACATGAAGAACACGTGGAGATGATTCTGATCATGAGACGCAATACATGGTCTGCCAAGATGCCGTTGTGTATGAATGTTTAGTTGCTCAACGGTTTTGAGGTGCAGGTTAACAAGCCGAGCAAAATCAGAGGCATAACTTGTTCCATACAAAGGAGTTGTGAAGGAACGCTCTATTCAAGGCTATCATAGATGGAGGAGCTGCAACAACTTGGTTAGCATGGATATGGTGGAGAAGCTTTCTCACCACAAGACCACATCCACATCTTATTACATCCAATGGTTCAACAACAGCGCAAGGTTAAGGTAACATACTGTCTGTGTGTATTTTAGTATCTCTACATATGTCATTATGTTGATTCCGATGTGGTACCTATGCAAGCATGTTCCTTATTACTTGGTAGACCATGGCATTTGATAAAATTTGTACACCATGGTAGAAACAATCAGATACTTGTTCACCAGATAAAATATTACTTTGCTTCCTATGACTCTCGATTCCATTTTGAAAGATGATATTAATAGAGCTAATAAAGCAAAACAGGAGAAAAATAAGAGTGAAAATCAGATTGTGGCAAAAGAATTTGAGCAACAAATGAAGCCTAATAATAAACCATCTAATGTTGCTTCCAAATTAAACCGAAAAGTGCATGTTTATTTGCCACCAATCTGATATTGATGAGCTAGATTCTAGCAAATCTGTTTGCTATGCTTTTGTGTGCAAAGAGGCATTATTTTCATTCGAGGACGGTTTTCCTCTTTGCCCCCTCGCTGTCACTAACATTTTGCAGAGTTCACACGCCTTCCCACAAGACGTGCACCGGATTACCACCTATTCGAGGGATTGAGCATCAAATTGACTTAATTCCTGCATCGCTACCCAACCGTGCACCATATCGCATCAATCCGTGAGGAGACGGGAAATTATGCGCCAAGCATGTGAGCTGCTCGACAAAGGTTATATACGCGAATCTCTTAGTCCTTGTGTCTGTTCCTATTATACTAGTGCCTAAAAAGGATGGTACGTCACAGATGTGTTGATTGTAGAGGTATTAATAATATTACTATTCGTTATCGCCATCCTATTCCTAGGCTAGATGATATGCTTGATGAATTATGGCTCTACAATATTCTCCAAAGTTGATTTGCGAGTGGATACCATCAAATTGTATGTATGCGAGCATCCTAACATCGCCCCGATAGAGGCGTAGGTGTCCCGATCTTTCGATGAGATGATAATCTATCGATTTGTGGAGACGACTTTTGACGATCGATCACAACGGCACGACGCTATGCCTTAGCAATCGCTAAACCAACTCCGGAAGGTTATTGACTACGCCGGAGCACAATCAACTCGACTACTCATAAGGTCTATTCTCGCAAGCAATCAAGAACAAGCAAGAATATGATAAAGCAATCTGAATATTGCGCAGTATATATGAAGTATTGATAGTTGGGATCCGTATGTGTCTTTGTGATGCGGAGCATCCTACTACTATCACCATGTCAAGAGTCCGTTTTGGGTGATATGCGACTTACTTCCCATACCTAAAGGTAAATCTCTTACACGCAGTTCACTGACTCTTCGAGGATGGTATACTACTGACACTCCACCTGGTGCATGCATAGGTATGACCGAGCTTCAATGGACGACGCAGGAGGAGTGCAAGCGCTAAGGAACACTTCTACACCATCCGCGAGGAAGCCCTCGAAGAAGACTAAAGACGAGCAGAAGTCTCAGCTGTCGGACGATCGAAGACTGGACGTCTGACACTTCCATGACGGACGTCCTGACGCCTCCGGATCATTCAACTTCGCCATCCGAACCAGATCTACGGACGACTGTGAGCTGCCCGACGTCTTGACGACATCACTCGAGCTAAAACTATTGACGACCGATAAATACCGGACGTCCGGATTGACGACCGGCCCCTACGAACGACCGACACGCTTCTACGGGCAGAAGAATCGACGGATTTATCGAACGGGTCCGGACGACCGACTCTTCCCGAAGCTCGACGTCTGACGCTTTCCGGACGTCTGACGTCGAAGTGGTCAGTCATGTACCCTTCGTTTTGATCATTTGCACTTCAGACTATAAATAGACCTCCCATCTCTAGTGGGGGTTAGCTTGGGATTAGCTCATGTTTAGGTGAGAGAAAGCTGGCTCATCCATTCTGGCTACTTCTCGGAGATCGACCTCTACGGAGAAGATCCCTGCTGATTCAAGACCCTTCAGGGTGGAACCATCAAGACCCGATAGAGGCAAAAGTCCTGCCTTCACATGAGATGTGGTTTTCGCTTGGAGGAAGTCGATTTTGACGATCCGACTATGAACGCGCGAGACGCCGCGCTAGCAATCGCTAAACCAACTCCGAGAGGTTATCACTACCGGAGCACTCCATCAACCTGACCACGAGGTCTCTGCTTCGCAGCAAACGAAGAACAAGCAAGAAACTGAGATTGCAATCTGGATATTGCTAATATAAGATGAAAGCTTTATTGATCAAGGTGGGGTTCTCGGACGCCTTTGTCTCGGTCGTTGAACACAAACGGCACGCCGGTTGCAGCTTGGCTGAACTTTAATCTAAACAAAACCTAAGGTCTAAACGTGCCCTAAGGGCTGTATATATGGAGGAAGAGGGGGAATTTCGTGTCTTGGTGGAGGGGTCCAAATCAACCCTAACTCTTGTTTCCCCACACATACGGACTCAAAAACAGCCTATACTAAGTATTTCTGAAATTACATGGGTTGGCCCAATAATAAGGTGACGAGCACCTAGAATAGCCTATGGACGAATATTATGAAGTGGCATCTTGTATATTTCTGTCCAAGGCCTCATGCACTCATTAGGGTGGCTTCAAAGTCCTCGAATCATCACTTGTAACTCCGTTTGTTCTCCTCTTGCGCATGCCAACATCTCCATGCTTGAACTTGCTCCAAGGTTCATCTTTCTTGTCCATGGTAGGCCTTCATTTGTAAGCAAAACAAATGTATCCAATTTTAAAGCATCATATTCTCATGAACATTGAATCGTACAAGAAACGAAAGTACTGAGCATTCAATTGGCGTATGAGCTCTAGTAATTGGTCCAAGATGTATAGCAGCAGGCTGTGGGTGTAACAATGGTATTGATGTCCTCATCATCCTCCCTTCTTGAAATGAAGTCGCCCCGACGGAAGCTCATCTTCCTCACCCAAATAAGGCTTCAAATCTGCAATGTTAAAAGTGGACTAACCCCAAAATCTGCAGCAGCTCAAGTTTATATGCATTATCATTTATTTTCTAACACCTTAAATGGACCATCAAGACGTGGCATTAGCTTTGATTTTGCAAATTAGAAACCTATCTCACGCAAATGTAACCAAACAAGATCTCTGTGCAAAGACAACATGTTTTCTACCCTTATCTCCAACAAGTTTATATTTAGCATTCATACGCCAATGTTTTCTTAGTTAACTCATGCATTTTAAAATCAATTCAGCACGCTCTTTAGCATCAAAATTAACCTTCTCCAAGATGGAAGAGGCAACAAATCAATAGGTGCACGAGGTAGGAAGCCATACACAATTTCAAAAGGGCACATCTTAGTAGTAGAATGCAATGAACGATTATAAGCAAATTCAATATGAGGCAAGCATTCTTCCCACATTTTCTTATTATTCTTCAAAACAGCCCTAAGCATAGTAGACAATGTTCTATTGACTACTTCAGCTTGTCCATCAGCTTTGGGGTGACAAGTAGTACTAAAAAAGCTTTAGTCCCCAACTTAGCCCATAAACATCTCCAAAAGTGGCTAAGAAATTTAGTATCACGATCTGAAACAATAGTATTTGGCACACCATGTTTAAATAATTTCAAAAGAACAAATCAGCAACATTAATAGATCATCGCTTATGACATGGTATAAAGTGTGCCATTTTTAGAATCTATCCACGACAACAAATATGCTATCCTCCCTTCTTTGTTCGAGGTAAACCTAAAACAAAGTCCATAGATATATCCTCCCAGGAACACTAGGCACAGTAAAGGCATATATAAACCATGAGGATTGAGTCGTGATTTAGCTTTTTGACATGTAAAAATGGCTACAAAATGCTCAACATCCTGGCCTCCTCATTTTTGGCCAAAAGAAATGTGTAGCAAGTATATCCTCCGCCTTCTTTGACGCCTAAAGTGTCCCATTAATCCTCCATGCCCCGCAACAAATATTTTGAAGTCGTTGTGAAAGCATAGTATATCATTTAGACAAAGCATCAAAGAATAACATTTTCTTTTACCCTTGTGTTTAATGACATAAGGGAAAGTCTCAATGAATTCAACCCATTTAGCATGTCTACGATTCAATTTTAGCTTGACTTTTAATATGTTTCAAAGATTCATGATCGTAATGTATAACAAATTCTTTGGGCCATAAATAATGTTATGTCTCTAAAGTCCCAACAAGAGCATATAATTCTTTTGTCATAAGTAGAATAGTTCAGACTAGGCCCACTCAATTTTTCTAAAAGTATGCAACAGTTTGTTATCTTGTAATAACACACCTCCTAATCCAATTCCACTAGCATCACATTCAAGCTCAAAAGTCTTATTAAAGGAGAAGGAGCATGTGTCAACTTATCTTTCAATACCGTGAAGGCTTCTTCCGTATGTACCCCAAACAAAAGGCACATCCTTCTTTGTAAGCTCATTGAGAGGTGCAGAATGGTGCAAGTCTCTCACAAAACGCCTATAGAAACCAGCGAGTCCAAGAAACTCCTCACTTGTGTGACCGCTTTGGGTCATGCCAACTCTCAATAGCTTCAATCTTGGCTTTATCAACTTCAATTCCTCGTGGAGTAACAACATAGCCAAGAAAAGATACTGTCGGTGCAAAAGGTGCACTTCCTAAGGTTACCAAACAAACGTGCATCACGAGAGCATTAAAAACAGCACGTAAATGTTCCAAATGTTCTTCCAAAGATTTATAAATCAGTATATCATCAAAGTAACTACCACAAATCGTCCAATGAAAGCACGAAACTTCGCTCATTAATCTCATGAAAGTACTAGGTGCATTAGTTAACCCAAAAGGCATGACTAACCACTCATATAATCCAAACTTAGTTTTAAATGTTGTTTCCATTCATCTCCCAATTTCATACGAATTTGATGGTATCCACTACGCAAAATCAACTTTGGAGAATATTGTAGAGCCACTTAATTCATCAAGCATATCATCTAGCCTAGGAATAGGATGACGATAACTAATAGTAATATTATTAATGCCTCTACAATCAACACACATACGCCGACGACCATCCTTTTTAGGCACTAGTATAATAGGAACAGCACAAGGACTAAGAGATTCGCAGATATAACCTTTGTTTCGAGCAGCTCCCTGATTGACGATAATCTCCTTCGCCTCTCTCGGATTGGTACGGATGGTACGGTTGTAGCGATGCACCGAATTAAGTCAATTTGATGCTCAATCCTCTAATAGGTGGTAATCCTGCACGCCTTGTGGGAAGACGCCCAATCCCCGCAAAATGTTAGTGATGCAGGGGCAAAGAGGAAGGCACGCCATGACACCTTGTCATTACTTGCAATTGCATTGATAACCATCATAGCCCATCTTATGCTGCTTACCCATCGAGACTAGCCATTCAAGATGGTCAACATGACTTGTGCATTAGTGATCATATCCATAGCATACATACCATACCAAAGTGGTGCATACCTTAGCATCAACTTGTGTGTCACAAAGTTGTCATCGATACACAATTGCTATCTTGGTTCGGAAGTTTTGCATGAGAAAAGAGCTCAAAAGAGAAAGAGCCAATCAAGCTTTTAAGCAAAGAGAGAAAGATAGCAAAGAGCTTATGAGCAAGAACCATAGCATCATAAAACATTAAGATTGTCATACTTGATCATCTTGGATCAACACATCGACACACCATACATATAGCATACTTGGATAGAAGTCACATTTTTGCTTAGTAGGTTGTGCACAAGTTCAGATCCGCCATTGTGCAATCGCTAGCTGCCTCTCTAGTGTTGTGCAACAAGAGCATCTTGGTGAATCCACATTTTGGCTCATCCTTGGTTGCATAACCCCATATTATCTATTTCGCTGTGTTTCGGTACCATATCTTGCTATTGGTCTACATGTTGCATTTGCAAATTTGTGAATCATTTCCAACTTTATTGAGTCTCACTTACAATTGCATCAAATTTTGTGCCACCATCCTAACCGAAGCTCCACCATAAGCTTTTTATTTGTAGGGTGAGAACCGACAAGAATCGGTACCAAGAGTGCTATCTCATTGTCCTGATTTGAGTGAACTTGATTCATTTTCAACATCGTCAAAGGTACATTGGTATATGCTCTTTCCGTCTACCACTCACATCTTGCTTGGAATGATGGATAGGCCAAGTTCTTCTACCAACCCACTCTTCATCGAAAGCAAGACGACGACATGACTTCATATGTCACCAAGAGCCACCTCTTGGCGCACAACGAGCTTGCACCAAGAACAACAAGCAATGAGCGATCAGATCGATAACCTCGCCACCGATTTTGCGACTTTCCGAGCAACGCACAAGAGACTACTTGACAACAAGTTCGAGGCTCAAGAGAATGATGCAAGAATGGACGAGATCCGCGCGCTGATGAGAAACCGCATCATTCAACTTCTTTCATCATCAAGACGAGCCGCCGAGTAGACACCGACGACACCTTCTACGACCAAGTACACCTATCAACACTCTTCGTCGTACACTCGTCAAGACCGCTATGCATATCGCAACCCGCTACATGACAAGCATTCCCAAGAGCAAGTTGATGATCAAGTTCCCGCCCTCAATCAAACCAAGAGGCTTTTGCTCAAGCTCAAGAACGATAACGCTCGCCGCCAACAAGAGCAAGAACGAGCACGCCTTCACCAAGATTTAACAAGACGCCAAGGCTCAACGCTTCAACAACAACAACGTGAAGCGCAAGCTTGAGGCTAACGTGCCCCTTCAAGAATCAAGAGCCGCCGCAACCGCAATCGCGAACGGCGCAATCAAGAGGAAGCCCTCGAGAAGAGATCCAAGAGAGGAACTACCAACCTCATGTACAACGCCAAGTTCTCAAGCTCCTCCACGAGCTCTTAACAACTTCCACCTCAACCTCAAGTTCAACAAGAGCAACTTGATCGTGGTCTTCCCGCACTAAGAGCAACATGAAGACGAGTACATTCCACGCCAAGGACGCCATCATCAACATCGCCAACAACACAATGAAGAGCAACACTATGGCAAGCTAAATTCACCATGCCCAAGTTCAATGGAAGCAATGACCGTAAGACTACCTCGTGGGCATTGAAGGTTGACAAAATCTTCCGCTTGCACAACTACGATGAAGCCAAGAAAATAGCTATGGCATCACTCGAGTTCCAAGACTATGTGCTCATATGGTGGGAACAAATCAATGAGCGATTTACAAGCAAGAGGTGAACTCCAATCACCACTTGGGCTCAAATGAAGGATGTCATGCAGCACGCTTTGTGCCAACCTACTACAACCGCCACCTCTTCAAGAAACCAACTACTCAAGCAAGGAACAAAGAGTTGAAGAATACTACAAGGAAATGGAGATAGCCATGATTCGAGCCAATGTCAAAGAAGATGATGAGCAACTATGGCACGCTTCTTGAATGGACTCAATCATCCCATCAAGAAGATCGCAGACTTCAACCGCATTTCATCCTCATTGAGCTCGTGCATCAAGCTACAAAGGCGAACGACAAGTGCAAGATGACTTCAAGCACGCCAAGTACTCCATCCAAGACCTACGGCTTCTCCAACAACCAAGCTTCAACGACTCCTCCAACAACTACATCAACCAAGTTTCTTCAAGAAACACGACAAGTCAAGTTACAAGAAAATCGACAAGTTCAAGTCGCCCTCCTCCTACTACAAGCAACCTCAAGCCAGGTTTCATCTACTCCACCGATGAGACCATCAAGACAAGCTCCTTCGTTTCACTTATGGCAATGAGGCCACAAGTCATACGAATGCACCACAAGCGCACTATGATCCTCAACGACGATGGCACATATGACCCATGAGTGAAGAGGAGATGGAGGCTCTAAGCAAGTGGCCATGCACCGCAAGGAATGAAGATGAAGATGATCAAGTTTTGTGATGAGGATTCGAGCCCCGCCTCGTTGTCTCCAAGGTCTTGACTCTTCAACATCAACAAGAAGAAGACCAACGATGCCACATCTTCCACAAAAGCCAAGATCAATGGATCGGTCCATCAAGGTCATCATCGATGGAGGTTGCCACAACTTGGCAAGTGAAGAACTACGCCCAAGCTACAATTGGTCAAGAGGAAGCACCCGCATCTCTACAAGGTCCAATGGCTAAGGACTCCGCACTATACGAATGAGCATACGGTCCAAGTCTCCTTCAAAATTGGTGCATGAAGACACGTTGAATGTGATGGTCCCAATGACCGCTTGTCACCTACTTCTTGGTCGATCATGGCAATTCTGATGCGGTGTCATACAATCGGCGCACTCAACCACTATAGCTTTAAGATGAAAGGAAAGAATATGTGCTACGACCTATGTCTCCTAGTCATGTGATAGCCGACAAACAAGCCACCAATTGATAAAGGCAAAGGTGTCCCTTCGATGAGATGTTGGTTCGCGGAGGAAGTCGATTTTGACGATCCGACTACTAACGCGGCGAGGACGCCGCTACTTAGCAATCGCTAAACCAACTCCGAGAGGTTATTGACCACGCTGAGCATCGATCAACCTGACCACGGGGTCTGCTTCCGTGAGCAAACGAAGAACAAGCAAGAAACTGAGATTGCAACTGGATATTGCATATAAGATGAAAGCTTTATTGATCAAGGTGGGTTCGTGACGCTTTTGTCCGGTCGTGAACACAAACGGCACGCGGTTGCAGCTATGGCTAACTTTAATCTAAACAAAACCCAAGGTCAAACGGTGCCCTAAGGGCTGTATATATGGAGGAAGAGGGGGGAATTTTTGGCCCTTGGTGGAGGGGTCCAAATCAACCCTAACTCTTGTTTCCCCACACATACGGACTCTAAAAACAGCCTATACTTAAGTATTTCGAAATTACATGGCCTGGCTCACTAATAAGGTGACGCAAAGCACCTAGAATAGCCCTCGACGACATTTATGAAGATCTTGTATATTTCGTCCAAGGCTTCATGCACCCATTATGGTGGCTTCAAAGTCCTGAAATCATCACTTGTAACTCCGTTTGTTCTCTTTGCATGGCATTATCTCCATGCTTGTTCTTGCTCCAATGTCCATCCTTCTCCAAGTTAGGGCCTCATTTGTAAGCAAAACAAATGTATCCAATTTAGGCAGATCATATTCTCATGAACATTAGAATCATTACCAAGAAACGAAAGTAACCGATAATTTAATTGGAAGCGCGAGCTCTAGTAATTGGTCCAAGATATGTAGCGTAGGGCTGTGGTGTAACAATGGTATTGATGTCCTCATCATCCTCCCCTTCTTGAAATGAAGTCGCCCTCGACGGAAGCTCATATTCCTCACCCAAATAAGGCTTCAAATCTGAATGTTAAAAGTGGACTAACCCCAAAATCTGCAGCAGCTCAAGTTTATATGCATTATCATTTATTTTCTAACACCTTAAATGGACCATCAAGACGCGGGTATTAGCTTTGATTTATGCAAATCAGGAAACCTATCCTCACGCAAATGTAACCAAACAAGATCTCCTGTGCAAAGACAACATGTTTTCTACCTTATCTCAAAGAAGTTTATATTTAGCATCTCATACCAATGTTTTCCTTAGTTATCTCATGCATTTTTAAAATCAATTCAGCACGCTTTAGCATCAAAATTAACCTTCTCCTAAGATGGAAGAGGCAACAAATCAATAGGTGCACGAGGTAGGAAGCCATACACAATTTCAAAAGGGCACATCTTAGTAGTAGAATGCAATGAACGATTATAAGCAAATTCAATATGAGGCAAGTATTCTTCCCACATTTTCTTATTATTCTTCAAAACATCCCTAAGCATAGTAGACAATGTTCTATTGACTACTTCAGTTTGTCCATCGCTTGGGGGTGACAAGTAGTACTAAAAAGCAGTTTAGTCCCCAACTTAGCCCATAAACATCTCCAAAAGTGGCTAAGAAATTTAGTATCACGATCAAACAATAGTATTTGGCACACCATGCAAGCGAATAATTTCACGAAGAACAAATCAGCAACATTAATAAAAGATCATCTTTTATGACATGGTATAAAGTGTGCCATTTTCGAGAATCTATCCACGACAACAAATATGCTATCCCTCCCTTCTTTGTTCGAGGTAAACCTAAAACAAAGTCCATAGATATATCCTCCCAAGGAACACTAGGTACAAGCAAAGGCATATATAAACCATGAGGATTGAGTCGTGACTTAGCTTTTTGACATGTAGTGCAGCGAGCTACAAAACGCCAACATCCTGGCCCCTCATCTTTGGCCAAAAGAAATGTGTAGCAAGTATATCCTCCGCCTTTCACGCCCAAAGTGTCCCATTAATCCTCCTCCATGCTCCTGCAACAACAACAAAGACTAACAGCTAGCGTGAATGCATAGCTTGTTAGCACGAACACAAAACTATCATCATTAAATCGAACTTGTTCCATGTTCTTCCCTTTACTGCATTACATCTTTAAAATCAGCATCATGCACATATTGATTTTGATGGTCTCCAAACCAAATATTTTGAAGTCAAGTTGTGAAAGCAGTATCGATTTAGACAAAGCATCAGCAATACAACATTTTTACCTTCTTGTGTTTAATGACATAAGGAAAGTCTCAATGAATTCAACCCATTTAGCATGTCTACGATTCAGTTTAGCTTGACTTTAATATGTTTCAAAGATTCATGATCAGAATGTATAACAAATTCTTGGGCCATAAATAACGCTGCCATGTCTCTAAAGTCCAACAAGAGCATATAATTTTTTGTCATAAGTAGAATAGTTCGATTTAGCCCACTCAATTTTTCGTAAAAGTATGCAACAGTTTGCTATCTTGTAATAACACACCTCCTAATCCAATTCATTAGCATCACATATTAATATCCTTTTTTAGCACTTTAGTTCAAACTCTCCTGCTCAGCCTCAAGTTTCATTTTTCAGATATTGTAAACATGTAAATCAAGGTTCAGTTTCTAACTCCTATATAAATTTATGCAGAACATATCTACCTCAAATGGTGGAATATTCAATTTCAATTTTTAGGAGATGGTCATGATCTCGCATCTCCATGGCTCACACATTTGCATGTGACGCACTGTGGCTGATCACCTCATCCCCATCTTCAGCATGCCAATTCAGATCTGAACACATGAACAGGGTTCTATCAGACACAGAAGTGGTGATGTATGTAGATGTCACAAATTGTCAGTAAATTTTACAAGATGGGTAATGAACAGCTCAAAAGCTTGACAGAGCCATTACCAGATGAGTCAAACCATCCATGTTGAGATGTATGTGGAGCTGTAAGGCTTATACATGGTAGCAAAAAAGGCTTAGTACCAATCAATTCAGAGATGCAAGTTGAACAAACGCTAACGATTTCCGTGATCGCGGTCGGGTCCTAGGCTAGACTGCACAGAGACGCGAGGCCCAGAACACTAATAAAAATCACGGCGCTGCACTCTAAACAAGTGGAAAAGACACTTTGGAAAAAAAAAAATTACTTTTTTTTTATACCGCTTTTTTTTTTTTTTTTTAAAATCACTATAATGGCGAAAGTGTATCAAACTCTTCCGAGGTCAAATCCTATTGTGATGGGCACGTAAATTTTTTCGATTAATTATGATCGTTTTCGGAGCCCAAAATCGGAAACTGTCAAAAAAAACTTTCAATAACGGCGCATCTCCCCAATACACTTAGCAAACACTTTAAAACAGATAGCCGTAAATTTTTTCGACAAGTGCCAAAAAAAATTTCGCTTTTTTTTTTTTTTCCGGTAAACCTACTCGCAAGGAAAACACTTAATCGAAACTAGATGGATCTCAAAACAACCCCACAGATGCAAGCTGAACTCGGATTGGTGCTGGATAATGGTGATTTGGCGACGCTTATGACTGCATCTCAAACTCTAAAAGACCAGACTTGAAGACCAGCCAAGTTGACACGCACGATCAATCATAACCAAAGAACCTCTGAACCAACCCCATCTTTTTTGATTTAGCACGCCAAACCAATCAGGTCAAATGAGGGTCCTGACGAAACAGTTTATTTATGAAGAAGCGCCTGTATATTTCTGGCCCAAGGCTTCATGCACCCATTATGGTGGCTTCAAAGTCTCAAATCATCACTTGTAACTCGCTCTGTTCTTTATGACATGGTATTATTCCTTATGTTTGTTCTTGCTCCAATGTCCATCCTTTTTCCAAGTTTAGGGCCTCTATTTAAAGAAACAATGTATCCAATTTAAAAAGAAAGATCATATTCTCATGAAATATTAGGAATCATTACCAAGAAACCAAAGTAATTCGACATCTAATTGGCGTTTTGTGCCTAGAATCATCCAAGATATGTAGCAAAAGAGGGGGCTTTGGTGCACAATGGCATTTATGTCCTCATCACCAATCATAGAGAAGGTGAGTGAGAAAGTGATCCAACCAAAAAGTGAGTGAGAGCCACAAGCCAAAATTTGAGAGACTCTTCACCAGAGAGAAAAACCTCATTCTATTTCAGGGTTGTCACCAAAAGTGAGATGAGAGAAGAGAGAACCATCTACCGTGATGCACTTTTTGTCCTTGTGCAAGTGATGGCTTAACCAAAAACTAACACCATTCACGAGCTACCTTGGTGTTTCAATCTCTTTTACAGAATTCCAAGATGTTTTCTCTGATGAGCTACCTCCTGGTTCACTCTCCTCTTCATGAGGCATTGAGCATCGAATTCCATCTTCATTCCCGTGAGTCACCGCTACTAAACAAAGCCCATACCGAGTCAATCCTATGAAACCAAGAGATTCAATGGCAAGTACAACAACTAATCTATTAAATCTATTATGTACGTGAGTTAAGTGATGAGGACATCAATACCATTGTTACACCCATGCCCCTACCGCTACATATACGGACCATTACTAGAGCTCCGCATGCCAATTAAATTATATCGCACTTTCGCTTTGGTAATGATTCTAATGTTCATGAGAATATGATGCTGCTTAAATTGGATACATTTGTTTTGCTTACAAATGAAGGCCCTAGCTTGGAGAAGGATGACATTGAGCAAGAACAAGCATGGAGATAATGCCATGCTAAGGGGAACAAGAACGGAGTTACAAGTGATGATTTCAAGACTTTGAAGCCACCATATGGGTATGAAGCCTTGGACGAAATATACAAGATGCTACTTCATAAATGTCGCCCGAGGCTATTCTAGGTGTCATCACCTTATTAGTGGGCCAGGCCCTTGTAATTTCGAAATACACAAGTATAGGCTATTTTAGAGTCCAGATGTGTGGGGAACAAGAGATAGGTTGATTTGACCCTCCACCAAGGGCCACGAAATTTCTTCCTCCATATATACAAAGCCCTTAGGGCACCGCTTAGACCTTGGGTTTTGTTTAGATTATAAGTTCGCCATAGCTGCAACTTTCGTGCATTTCGCTTGTTTTCACCCACTGCACAAAGCGCCACGTAACCCCACCTTGATCAATAAAGCTTTCATCTTATATTCAATATCCAGATTGCAATCTCGCTTCGCTTGTTCGTTTGCCGCAGAGCAAGCCCTCGTGGTCGTTGATCGCTCCATATGGTCAATAACTCCTCGAAGTTGGTTTAGCTGACATATAGGCCGACGTCTCGACGTCAGTAGTCGGATCGCTGCTGTCGACCACGTAAACGATAGCCACCATCTCATCAAACATCGGACACCTTTGCTTCTATCAAGTGGTATCATTTTCAGTCTTGTGAGATTTTACAGCTGAGATTAGATCGAGTCCTGCTCTTCATACCTAAAGTCCAATAAAAAAGCCATAAAAAATAGGGTTAGTTCATCATATCCCAACCAATCCGAGTTTGCATAATCTTTTTGGGTTTTGCTTGTTGAATTTATGTCATACTGTCGTGTCAAGTTGTTGGTCTTAGAGTCTAGTCTTTTAGAGTTTCGAAGTTCTCGATCATAAGTTGTCACCACAGCACTCACATCATCATCGCCTTTGCCATCTACCACCATTGCTTATCCGCCACCGCCTCAATCCATATCCATATACCACCACCGCTACCATATACCACCACCGCTGCCATATATCACCACCATATATCCACCGCCAATCCGAAGTTCTTCTCATATTAGGTTTGTTTTGAGATCCATCTAGTTTCCGATTTGTGTTTCTTTCCTGAGTAGGTTTCGAAAAAAGAGTCTCGAAACCACCTCCGCTTAGGCCCAAAAATTTTCCAAACGACTTGTCAAAAAAAATTTCGCTATCCTATTTTTAGGTGTTTTGCCGCATTGAGACAGTCAAGAGAAAGTTTTTGACCCGCTTCATGGGTCCGCAAATAAAAAAATTTTTGGTCTAAAAATTTCGTGTCCATCCCGCTGGCTGACCAGAAGAGTTGAGACACTCACATTATAGTGATTTTTTCAGAAAAAGAGCAGCGCAAAAAAAAAGCAAAAAAAAAAAGAGAGAGCGTAAAAAATCCAGTGTGTGCTTCGTTTACGCAAATACCGCAGATTTTGTTAGTGTTCTAGCTCGCCTCTAGCACTACCAGCTCTAGACCAAAGATAGTATCACAAGGAGCGCTTATTCAATTTGCATCTCTCAATTGATTATTGCGACCTTTTTGCTACCATATTATAAGCCTTCCCGCTCCACATACATCTACATCGGGCGCTTGACTCTCCCCGTAATCGCTCTATCCAAGCTTTGAGAGTTTACTTACCCAAGGTTTATCATCACCGCCGGGTAAGAACCTGTAAGAATTTGAGATTTGCTCGACGGATTTAGATCGTCTCACCACACCACCACCACCACTTCCTAGTAGTCTGTCAATCAAATTCTTGTGTGTTTCTATTGCTGCTAACCATGGCAGGATCATGTCGATTTAGACCGACCGTGAGAACATGACAAACAAAGCGCTACATGAAAGTTTCAACAAATGATGAGTGGGTGGAAGATGTGCTAAATAGATTTAAGAGGCCATGGAGAAGATAGATGGCATTGAGAAGGCGTCAAACAAAGCTCGATAAGTTTAATGAATTGCTCAAGGTTTACCACCACTCACAACCGCTGCAATCGACGACCTCTACACCAACAACAACGATTACCTCCGCCGCTGGTTCAGCCCTTCGCCGAAGCAGCTATGTCCCCTCCCGCCAAGTGCCGGCCAAGTGATACTGGCTCCGGCCGATGGGCGGAGGATGATTATGGAGATTACGAGGATGAGGTTGATCAACATCAACTACGCGGCAACCACCAAAGACCACAACCATCGTGTCGCCCACATGCAAATAATGGCAATGTTCGCTCCTTCGTATTTAGATCATGACCATCTCCCTAAACCTGAAATTGAATATTCCACCATTTGAGGGTAGATATGTTCCTGATATATATCTTACATGGGAGTTAGAAACCGAACAACGATTTACATGTTTACAATATCCCGAGAAAGACGTGTTCGTCATTGCTTGTGCTTTCTACTAGCTTTGCATGTGTTTGGTAGGCGAACATTGTAGATTATATCCTGCCCAAAATACTTGGGCTGCTTTGAAAACTGCTATATGACTCGTTTCCACCATATTATCATCGTGAATTACTTCAAAATTGCAGCTTAAGACAAGGAAAATTCGTAGAAGAATATTATCAGAATTACAAACTGGCTTGATTAGATGTGGTATTGTTGAGAGAATGAAGCTATGCTTGCACGCTTTTCCGGGTGGATTAAATAGAGAGATTCTGCACCATTCTAGACTACAAGGATTATATAATATCACCATTATTCCATCTTGCTTGTAAAGTCTGAACGTGAAGTGCGGATCGGCTAAAGCAGCGACTAATTTTCTCTCGCAGTCGAATCTTCATCATGGACACCACGCATCATCTACTTCCACACGCTCTACTACACCGGCACTCTCGCCGGCTGCCACCTCCAACCAGATACAAGAAAGCAAAAACAACCACCACTATTCGCCAAGAGCACACCACTGGCCTACACAGTAGCTCTTCTTCTTCCATGGCGCCAACCGCACACAAGTGATATTATTTGTCGTCAAGTAAGGGAAGAGGACATTTATGAGAGAATGCCAATCTCAGCGGTGATGATTGCTACCGAGGATGGTGGGTATGAGTCCGCTAGTGACTATGATGAAGAGATTTTGGCTCTTATTACATGAAGAACACGTGGAGATGATTCTGATCATGAGACGCAATACATGGTCTGCCAAGATGCCGTTGTGTATGAATGTTTAGTTGCTCAACGGTTTTGAGGTGCAGGTTAACAAGCCGAGCAAAATCAGAGGCATAACTTGTTCCATACAAAGGAGTTGTGAAGGAACGCTCTATTCAAGGCTATCATAGATGGAGGAGCTGCAACAACTTGGTTAGCATGGATATGGTGGAGAAGCTTTCTCACCACAAGACCACATCCACATCTTATTACATCCAATGGTTCAACAACAGCGCAAGGTTAAGGTAACATACTGTCTGTGTGTATTTTAGTATCTCTACATATGTCATTATGTTGATTCCGATGTGGTACCTATGCAAGCATGTTCCTTATTACTTGGTAGACCATGGCATTTGATAAAATTTGTACACCATGGTAGAAACAATCAGATACTTGTTCACCAGATAAAATATTACTTTGCTTCCTATGACTCTCGATTCCATTTTGAAAGATGATATTAATAGAGCTAATAAAGCAAAACAGGAGAAAAATAAGAGTGAAAATCAGATTGTGGCAAAAGAATTTGAGCAACAAATGAAGCCTAATAATAAACCATCTAATGTTGCTTCCAAATTAAACCGAAAAGTGCATGTTTATTTGCCACCAATCTGATATTGATGAGCTAGATTCTAGCAAATCTGTTTGCTATGCTTTTGTGTGCAAAGAGGCATTATTTTCATTCGAGGACGGTTTTCCTCTTTGCCCCCTCGCTGTCACTAACATTTTGCAGAGTTCACACGCCTTCCCACAAGACGTGCACCGGATTACCACCTATTCGAGGGATTGAGCATCAAATTGACTTAATTCCTGCATCGCTACCCAACCGTGCACCATATCGCATCAATCCGTGAGGAGACGGGAAATTATGCGCCAAGCATGTGAGCTGCTCGACAAAGGTTATATACGCGAATCTCTTAGTCCTTGTGTCTGTTCCTATTATACTAGTGCCTAAAAAGGATGGTACGTCACAGATGTGTTGATTGTAGAGGTATTAATAATATTACTATTCGTTATCGCCATCCTATTCCTAGGCTAGATGATATGCTTGATGAATTATGGCTCTACAATATTCTCCAAAGTTGATTTGCGAGTGGATACCATCAAATTGTATGTATGCGAGCATCCTAACATCGCCCCGATAGAGGCGTAGGTGTCCCGATCTTTCGATGAGATGATAATCTATCGATTTGTGGAGACGACTTTTGACGATCGATCACAACGGCACGACGCTATGCCTTAGCAATCGCTAAACCAACTCCGGAAGGTTATTGACTACGCCGGAGCACAATCAACTCGACTACTCATAAGGTCTATTCTCGCAAGCAATCAAGAACAAGCAAGAATATGATAAAGCAATCTGAATATTGCGCAGTATATATGAAGTATTGATAGTTGGGATCCGTATGTGTCTTTGTGATGCGGAGCATCCTACTACTATCACCATGTCAAGAGTCCGTTTTGGGTGATATGCGACTTACTTCCCATACCTAAAGGTAAATCTCTTACACGCAGTTCACTGACTCTTCGAGGATGGTATACTACTGACACTCCACCTGGTGCATGCATAGGTATGACCGAGCTTCAATGGACGACGCAGGAGGAGTGCAAGCGCTAAGGAACACTTCTACACCATCCGCGAGGAAGCCCTCGAAGAAGACTAAAGACGAGCAGAAGTCTCAGCTGTCGGACGATCGAAGACTGGACGTCTGACACTTCCATGACGGACGTCCTGACGCCTCCGGATCATTCAACTTCGCCATCCGAACCAGATCTACGGACGACTGTGAGCTGCCCGACGTCTTGACGACATCACTCGAGCTAAAACTATTGACGACCGATAAATACCGGACGTCCGGATTGACGACCGGCCCCTACGAACGACCGACACGCTTCTACGGGCAGAAGAATCGACGGATTTATCGAACGGGTCCGGACGACCGACTCTTCCCGAAGCTCGACGTCTGACGCTTTCCGGACGTCTGACGTCGAAGTGGTCAGTCATGTACCCTTCGTTTTGATCATTTGCACTTCAGACTATAAATAGACCTCCCATCTCTAGTGGGGGTTAGCTTGGGATTAGCTCATGTTTAGGTGAGAGAAAGCTGGCTCATCCATTCTGGCTACTTCTCGGAGATCGACCTCTACGGAGAAGATCCCTGCTGATTCAAGACCCTTCAGGGTGGAACCATCAAGACCCGATAGAGGCAAAAGTCCTGCCTTCACATGAGATGTGGTTTTCGCTTGGAGGAAGTCGATTTTGACGATCCGACTATGAACGCGCGAGACGCCGCGCTAGCAATCGCTAAACCAACTCCGAGAGGTTATCACTACCGGAGCACTCCATCAACCTGACCACGAGGTCTCTGCTTCGCAGCAAACGAAGAACAAGCAAGAAACTGAGATTGCAATCTGGATATTGCTAATATAAGATGAAAGCTTTATTGATCAAGGTGGGGTTCTCGGACGCCTTTGTCTCGGTCGTTGAACACAAACGGCACGCCGGTTGCAGCTTGGCTGAACTTTAATCTAAACAAAACCTAAGGTCTAAACGTGCCCTAAGGGCTGTATATATGGAGGAAGAGGGGGAATTTCGTGTCTTGGTGGAGGGGTCCAAATCAACCCTAACTCTTGTTTCCCCACACATACGGACTCAAAAACAGCCTATACTAAGTATTTCTGAAATTACATGGGTTGGCCCAATAATAAGGTGACGAGCACCTAGAATAGCCTATGGACGAATATTATGAAGTGGCATCTTGTATATTTCTGTCCAAGGCCTCATGCACTCATTAGGGTGGCTTCAAAGTCCTCGAATCATCACTTGTAACTCCGTTTGTTCTCCTCTTGCGCATGCCAACATCTCCATGCTTGAACTTGCTCCAAGGTTCATCTTTCTTGTCCATGGTAGGCCTTCATTTGTAAGCAAAACAAATGTATCCAATTTTAAAGCATCATATTCTCATGAACATTGAATCGTACAAGAAACGAAAGTACTGAGCATTCAATTGGCGTATGAGCTCTAGTAATTGGTCCAAGATGTATAGCAGCAGGCTGTGGGTGTAACAATGGTATTGATGTCCTCATCATCCTCCCTTCTTGAAATGAAGTCGCCCCGACGGAAGCTCATCTTCCTCACCCAAATAAGGCTTCAAATCTGCAATGTTAAAAGTGGACTAACCCCAAAATCTGCAGCAGCTCAAGTTTATATGCATTATCATTTATTTTCTAACACCTTAAATGGACCATCAAGACGTGGCATTAGCTTTGATTTTGCAAATTAGAAACCTATCTCACGCAAATGTAACCAAACAAGATCTCTGTGCAAAGACAACATGTTTTCTACCCTTATCTCCAACAAGTTTATATTTAGCATTCATACGCCAATGTTTTCTTAGTTAACTCATGCATTTTAAAATCAATTCAGCACGCTCTTTAGCATCAAAATTAACCTTCTCCAAGATGGAAGAGGCAACAAATCAATAGGTGCACGAGGTAGGAAGCCATACACAATTTCAAAAGGGCACATCTTAGTAGTAGAATGCAATGAACGATTATAAGCAAATTCAATATGAGGCAAGCATTCTTCCCACATTTTCTTATTATTCTTCAAAACAGCCCTAAGCATAGTAGACAATGTTCTATTGACTACTTCAGCTTGTCCATCAGCTTTGGGGTGACAAGTAGTACTAAAAAAGCTTTAGTCCCCAACTTAGCCCATAAACATCTCCAAAAGTGGCTAAGAAATTTAGTATCACGATCTGAAACAATAGTATTTGGCACACCATGTTTAAATAATTTCAAAAGAACAAATCAGCAACATTAATAGATCATCGCTTATGACATGGTATAAAGTGTGCCATTTTTAGAATCTATCCACGACAACAAATATGCTATCCTCCCTTCTTTGTTCGAGGTAAACCTAAAACAAAGTCCATAGATATATCCTCCCAGGAACACTAGGCACAGTAAAGGCATATATAAACCATGAGGATTGAGTCGTGATTTAGCTTTTTGACATGTAAAAATGGCTACAAAATGCTCAACATCCTGGCCTCCTCATTTTTGGCCAAAAGAAATGTGTAGCAAGTATATCCTCCGCCTTCTTTGACGCCTAAAGTGTCCCATTAATCCTCCATGCCCCGCAACAAATATTTTGAAGTCGTTGTGAAAGCATAGTATATCATTTAGACAAAGCATCAAAGAATAACATTTTCTTTTACCCTTGTGTTTAATGACATAAGGGAAAGTCTCAATGAATTCAACCCATTTAGCATGTCTACGATTCAATTTTAGCTTGACTTTTAATATGTTTCAAAGATTCATGATCGTAATGTATAACAAATTCTTTGGGCCATAAATAATGTTATGTCTCTAAAGTCCCAACAAGAGCATATAATTCTTTTGTCATAAGTAGAATAGTTCAGACTAGGCCCACTCAATTTTTCTAAAAGTATGCAACAGTTTGTTATCTTGTAATAACACACCTCCTAATCCAATTCCACTAGCATCACATTCAAGCTCAAAAGTCTTATTAAAGGAGAAGGAGCATGTGTCAACTTATCTTTCAATACCGTGAAGGCTTCTTCCGTATGTACCCCAAACAAAAGGCACATCCTTCTTTGTAAGCTCATTGAGAGGTGCAGAATGGTGCAAGTCTCTCACAAAACGCCTATAGAAACCAGCGAGTCCAAGAAACTCCTCACTTGTGTGACCGCTTTGGGTCATGCCAACTCTCAATAGCTTCAATCTTGGCTTTATCAACTTCAATTCCTCGTGGAGTAACAACATAGCCAAGAAAAGATACTGTCGGTGCAAAAGGTGCACTTCCTAAGGTTACCAAACAAACGTGCATCACGAGAGCATTAAAAACAGCACGTAAATGTTCCAAATGTTCTTCCAAAGATTTATAAATCAGTATATCATCAAAGTAACTACCACAAATCGTCCAATGAAAGCACGAAACTTCGCTCATTAATCTCATGAAAGTACTAGGTGCATTAGTTAACCCAAAAGGCATCACTAACCACTCATATAAACCAAATTTGGTTTTAAAAGCAGTTTTCCATTCATCACCCTCTTGTATGCGGATTTGATAATAGCCACTTTAAGATCAATTTTGAGAAAAAGTTGGCTCCACTAAGTTCATCAAGCATGTCATCTAAGCGAGGAATGGGATGCCTATATCGAACGGTAATAGCATTGATAGGTCTACAATCGAACACAAGCGAAACTTCCATCGGGCTTAGGCACAAGAATAACCGAACGGCACAAGGGCTTAGGCTTTCACGCATATGACCGCTTGTCGATGAGTTGTTGTACTTGCCGCTGAATCTCCTTGGTTTCTTCCGGATTGACTCAGTATGGAGCTTTGTTTGGTAGAGGCGCCCGGATGAGGTCGATTCGATGCTCAATGCCTCAAGAGGAGGTAGACCCGAGGTAGCTCATCGGGAAAACATCTTGGAATTCCTGCAAAGAGATTGAAACACCAAAGGTAGCTCGTGAATGGTGTTAGTTTTGGTTCTCCATCCTTGCATACAAGGACAAAGTGCATCACAGAGATGGGTTCTCACACACTTCTCTCATCTCACTTTTGGTGGCAAATAGAATGAGGTTTTTCTCTAGGCTAAGAGTCCCTCAAATTTGGCTTGTGGCTCTTACTCACTTTTTGGTGGATCACTTTCGCTTTTTTCTATGATGGGTGGCTTGTTTGTCTGCATCACATGACTAGGAGACATAGGTCGAGCACATATTCTTTCCCCTTCATCTTGAAGCTATAGTGATTGGTGCGCCATTGTGGATGACACCACGGTCGAATTGCCATGGTCACTCAAGAAGTAGGTGGCAAACGGTCATTGAACCACATCACATTCCAAAGTGTCTTCGTAAGCACCAATTTTGAAGGAGACTTGGACCGATGTTCGACTCAGATAGTGCCGAGTCACTTAGCCATTGAACCTTGTAAGGGTGTGGGTGTTTCTCTCGACCAATTGTAGCTTGAGCATAGTTCTTCACTTGCCAAGTTGTGGCAACTACCTCCATCGATGATGACCTTGATGGACCGCCCATTGATGCCGCTTTGTGTGGAAGATGTGGCATCGCTGGTCTTCTTTGTTGATGTTGAAGGGTCAAGACTTTGAAACAACGAGCGGGCTCAATCTCATCACAAAAGACTTGATCGCCTTCATCTTCATTTATGATAGAGGCAAAGGTGTCCCGCTCATCGATGAGATGTAGTTTTCGCTGGAGGAAGTCGATTTGACGATCCGACATTAACGCAGCAGGACGCCGCGCTTAGCAATCGCTAAACCAACTCCGAGAGGTTATCACCACACCGAGCACGCATCAACCGACCACGAGGGTCTGCTTCTGCGAGCAAACGAAGAAGTGCAAGAAACTGAGATTGCAATCTGATATTGAATATAAGATGAAAGCTTTATTGATCAAGGTGGGGTTCGTGACGCTTTGTCCGTCGTGAACACAAATGAAGTACGCCGGTTGCAGCTATGGCAACTTTTAATCTAAACAAAACCTAAGGTTCAAAAGTGCCCTAAGGGCTGTATATATGGAGGAAGAGGGGGAATTTCGTGGCCTTGGTGGAGGGGTCCGAAATCAACCCTAACTCTTGTTTCCCACACATACGGACTCTAAAACAGCCTATACTTAAGTATTTCGAAATTACATGGGCCTGGCTCAATAATAAGGTGACGAAGACCTAGAATAGCCTATGGACTAATATTATGAAGTGGCATCTTGTATATTTCGTCCAAGGCCTCATGCACTCATTAGGTGGCTTCAAAGTCCGAATCATCACTTGTAACTCCGTTTGTTCCTCTATGCATGCCAACATCTCCATGCTTGAACTTGCTCCAAGGTTCATCTTTCTTGTCCATGGTAGGCCCTTCATTTGTAAGCAAAACAAATGTATCCAATTTAGGCAAGATCATATTCTCATGAACATTGGAATCAAGTTACAAGAAACGAAAGTACCTAATAATTCAATTGGCGCATGAGTCTAGTAATTGGTCCAAGATGTATAGCAGCAGGGCTGTGGTGTAACAATGGTATTGATGTCCTCATCATCCTCCCTTCTTGAAATGAAGTCGCCTCGACGGAAGCTCATCTTCCTCACCCAAATAAGGCTTCAAATCTGCAATGTTAAAAGTGGACTAACCCCAAAATCTGTAGCAGCTCAAGTTTATATGCATTATCATTTATTTTTCTAACACCTTAAATGGACCAGCAAAGACGTGGTATTAGCTTTGATTTATGCAAATTAGAAACCTATCTCACGCAAATGTGACCAAACAAGATCTCCAGTGCAAAGACAACATGTTTTCTACCCTTATCTCCAAAGAAGTTTATATTTAGCATTCATACGCTCAATGTTTTCCTTGGTTAACTCATGCATTTTTAAAATCAATTCAGCACGCTTTTAGCATCAAAATTAACCTTCTCCAAGATGGAAGAGGCAGCAAATCAATAGGTGCACGAGGTAGGAAGCCATACACAATTTCAAAAGGCACATCTTAGTTGTAGAATGCAATGAACGATTATAAGCAAATTCAATATGAGGCAAGCATTCTTCCCACATTTTCTTATTATTCTTCAAAACAGCCCTAAGCATAGTAGACAATGTTCTATTGACTACTTCAGTTTGTCCATCAGTTTAGTGACAAGTAGTACTAAAAGCAGTTTAGTCCCCAACTTAGCCCATAAACATCTCCAAAAGTGGCTAAGAAATTTAGTATCACGATCTGAAACAATAGTATTTGGCACACCATGCAAGCTTAATAATTTCAATGAAAGAACAAATCAGCAACATTAATAAAGATCATCGCTTTTATGACATGGTGATGAGGACATCAATACCATTGTTACACCCACAGCCCCTACTGCTACATATAACGGACCAATTACTAGAGCTCACAGACGCCAATTAAATTATCGTACTTTCGCTTTTGGTAATGATTCTAATGTTCATGAGAATATGATGTCGCTTAAATTGATACATTTGTTTTGCTTACAAATGAAGGCCCTAGCTTGGAGAAGGATGGACATTGAGCAAGAACAAGCATGGAGATAATGCCATGCAAGGAGAACAAGAACGGAGTTACAAGTGATGATTCCAGACTTTGAAGCCACCCTAATGAGTGCATGAGGCCTTGGACGAAATATACAAGATGCCACTTCATAATATTCGTCCATAGGCTATTCTAGGTGCTCGCTACCTTATTATTGGGCCAGCCCATGTAATTTCGAAATACTTAAGTATAGGCTGTTTTAGAGTCCGTATGTGGGGAACAAGAGTTAGGGTTGATTTCGACCCTCCACCAAGGGCCACGAAATTCCTCTTCCTCCATATATACAGCCCTTAGGGCACCGCTTAGACCTTGGGTTTTGTTTAGATTAAAAGTTCGCCATAGCTGCAACTTCGCTGCATTTCGCTTGTGTTCAACACTGCATAAAGGCGCCATGTAACCCCACCTTGATCAATAAAGCTTTCATCTTATATTCGCAATATCCAGATTGCAATCTCAGCTTTTGCTTGTTCTTCGCTTGCTCGCAGGAAATGCACTCGTGGTCGTTGATCGTGTTCGCGTGGTCAATAACCTCGGAGTTGATTTAGCGATTGCTAAGGCGCCGACGCCTCGCACGCTCAGAGTCGGATCGCCAAAGTCGACTTCCTCCAAAGCGTTAAAACCACATCTCATCGAAAGACGGACACCTTTGCCTCTATCAAGTGGTATCAGATTTTCAGGTTGCTTCGGTGAGATTTTACAGTTTTCGTAGTTTAGATCGAGTCCTGTTCTTCATACCTATTGTCCACAAAAAGCCACAAAAAATTAGGGTTAGTTCATCATATCCGAACCAACTGGAGCCTTTGCATAATCTTTTTAGGGTTTTGCTTTGTTGAATTTGCGTTGCATCGTCGTGTCAAGTTGTCGGTCTTAGAGTCTAGTCTTTAGAGTTTCGAGTTTCGTCATAAGTTGTCACGCCAGCAAGACCATCATCATCGCTTGCCATCTACCACCATTGCTTATCCGCCACCGCCTCAATCTGTGATCCATATACCACCACCAACCGTATCCATATACCACCACCGCTACCATATATCACCACCGCCATATACCACCACCATATATCCACCACCAATCCGAAGTTCTTCTCATATTAGGTTTGTTTTCAGATCCATCTAGTTTCCGATTCGTGTTTCTTCCATGAGGGTTTCAAAAAAAATTCAAAACGCACTTGTCTTAAAAAATTTTCCGCTATCCTATTTTTAGGTGTTTGTAAGTGTATTGAGACAATACATATAGAAAGTTTTTTTGACCTGCTTCCAGCTTTTGGGTCCGGCAATGAAAAAAATTTTTTTGGTCGAAAAATTTCGGCCCATCCTGCGCTTTGACTGCGAAGAGTTTTGAGACACTCGCCATTATAGTGATTTTTCAAAAAAAGAGCAGCAAAAAAATAAAAGCAGCAAAAAAAAAGGAGCGAAAAATAATTTCCAGAGTGTGCTTTTCCGTTGTTTCCGCAGCAAGTCGTGATTTTGTTAGTGTTCTAGGCTCGCCTCTAGCACGGTCTAGCCTAGGACCAAGACAAGACTGCGTGAGCGCTTATTCAACTTTTGCATCTCTGAATTGATTATTGCTCACCTTTTGCTACCATATTATAAGCCTTCCCAGCTCCACATACATCTACATCGTATGCTTGACTCTCCCTCGTAATCGCCTATCCAAGCTTTGAGAGTTTTGACTACATCGTTGCCGATCACCGCTGCTGGGTAAGAACTGTAAGAATTTGAGATTTGCTTGACGGATTTGTGACTGTCCACCACACCACCACCACCACTTCCTACTAGTCCGTCAATCATATTCTTGTGTGTTTCTATTGCGCTAACCATGGGGATCAAAGCCCATTTAGACCGATCGGGAGAACATGACAAACAAAGCGCTACATGATAAGTTTCAACAAATGATGAGGGGCAGGTGGAAAAGGCTAAATAGATTTGAAGAGGCCATGGAGAAGATAGATGGCATTGAGAAGGCTCAAACAAAGCTCGATAAAGGTTTAATGAATTGCTCGCCCTACCACCACCACCACCGGCCGCAGCCTAACGGACCTCTACTACAACAACAAGGACTACCTCCAATCGCGAAACAGCCCTCCGCCAGCTTCCCGGCCCTCCTTCACCCGCTGCTTTGTGGCCGCCATGATTTGTGGGTTCCCGGCCGCGGGGAGGATGATTATGTGAGGCTACGAGGGTGAGGTTGATCAACATCGAACCACGGCAACCACCAGCACCACAACCACCGGTCGCCCACATGCTAATAATGGCAATTTCGGCCCCTTCAAAGAGATCATGACCATCTCCCTAAACCGAAATTGAATATTCCACCATTTGAGGGTAGATATTTCCCGATATATATCTTACTTGGGAGTTAGAAACCAACAACATTTAATGTTTACAATATCCCGAGGAGAGACGGCCGCCTTGTTTTGACTAGCTTTGCATGTGTTTGGTGGTCTAAATTGTAGATTATATCCTGTTCCAGCTACGGGCTGCTTTGAAAATGCTATGCATTTCGGGTTCCACCATATTATCAGCGGAATTACTTCAAAATTGCACCTTAAGACAAGGAAAAATTCGTAGAAGAATATTATCGAATTACAAACTGCTTGATTAGATGGGTATTGTTGAGGAAATGAATATGCTTGCATGTTTTCGGTGGATTAAATAGAGAATTCGCCATTCTAGATCAAGGATTATAATAATATCACCGATTATTCCATCTTGCTTGTAAAGCTGAACGTGAAGTGCAGGATCGAAGCCTTTGCGACTAACTTTTCTAGGTCGACCTTCATCATGGACACCAGCATCATCTACTTCCACACGCCACACCCGGCACCTCCGCCCTTGCCACCTCCAACCGTGATACAAAAAGCAGACAACCACCCTATCCGCCAAGAGTACACCCCGGGCCTACAGAGCTCTTCTTCTTCCATGGCGTGAACAGGCACAAAGGATATTATTTGTCGCCGTAAGGGAAGAGGACATTTTAGAGAATGCCAATCTCAGCGGATGATTGCTACCGAGGACGGTGGGTAGAGTCTTAGTGACTATGATGAAGAGACTTTGGCTTTATTACAATGAAGAACACGGGAGATGATTCTGATCCCAGACGCAATACATGGCTGTAAGATGCAGTATGAATGTTTAGTTGCTCAACGTTTTTGAATTGCAGGTTAAACAGTGAGCAAAATCAGAGGCATAATTGTTCCATACAAAGGAGTTGTGGGAACATTCTATTCGTGATCATCATAGATGGAGGGAGCTGCAACAATTGGTAGATGGATATGGTGGGAAGTTTCTCCCACAAGACCCATCCACATCCTTATACATCCAATGGTTCAACAAAAGCAAGGAAGGTAACACGATGTCGGTGCATTTTAGACTCTACAATTGATTATGTTGATTGTGATGTGGTACCTATGCAAGCATGTTCCTTATTATTGGTAGACCATGGCAATTTGATAAAATTTGTACACCATGGTAGAAACAATCATATCTTGTTCCAAGGATAAAATATTACTTTGCCCTATGACTCCTGATTCCATTTTGAAAGATGAATTAATAGAGCTAATAAAGCAAAACAGGAGAAAATAAGAGGAAAATCAGATTGTAAAAGAATTTGAGCAAAAATGAAGCCAATAATAAACCATCTAATGTTGCTTCAAATTAAACGAAAAGGCTGTTTATTTCCACCAAATCGATATTGATGAGCTAGATTCTAGCAAATCTGTTTGCTATGTTTTGTGTAAAAGGCATTATTTTCATTCGAGGAGCTTCCTCTTTGCCCCGCTGTCACTAACATTTTGCAGGAGTTCCACGCCTTCCCACAAGACGGCCACCGGATTACCACCTATTCGAGGGATTGAGATCCATGAGGACATCTTGATAGAGGCAAAGGTGTCCCATGTTTCAGGAGATGGTGGTATCGTTTCGGGGAGATTTGACGATCCGAATTTAAAGCTCCATTGAAGTAATCCGGAAGAAACCAAGGAGATTCAACCAAAGTACAACAACTCATCGACAACGGTCATTCGTGAAAGCCTAAGCCCTTGGCCGTTCGGTTATTCTTTGCCTAAGCCCGATGGAAGTTTCATTGTGTTCCATTGTAGACCTATCAATGCTATTACCGTTCGATATAGGCATCCCATTCCCGCTTAGATGACGCTTGATGAACTTAGTGGGCCAACTTTTTCTCAAAAATTGATCTTAAAAGTGGCTATTATCAAACCGAACAAGAGGGTGATGAATGGAAACTGCTTTTAAACCAAATTTGGTTTATATGAGTGGTTAGTGATGCCTATGGGTCTTTCGGAAGCTCCGACTTTTGTAAACCTTATGCATCATGTACTTCGTTCCTTACATTGGAGTCTTTGTTGTGGTCTACTTTGGATATTCTTGTGTTTAGCAAAACCATGAAAGAGCACATCAATCATGTAAAATCTGTGTTTGCAAACTCTTAAGAAAAAAGCCTTTATGCAAACTTGAACAAATGCACATTTGGAGTTGACAAAGTGGTTTTCTTGGGTCTTGTTGTTTTCAAAGGGTGTCCATGTTGATGAATCTAAAATTCCAATTAAAACTTGGCCCCAACCACCAATTTGCAACAAGTGCGTTTTCTTGGTCTTTGGGGTTTCTATTTAAGCTTTGTGAAAGATTTTAGCACATCCTTTGCATGCTTTGAGCAAGAAGAATACTCCCTTTTATTTGGGGAACTTTAATCAACCGCTTTTGATAAGCTCAAGTCTTTAACCTCATGCTCCGATTCTTGCTTTGCCCAATTTTGACAAAACTTTTGAGGTTCATTTGATGAGGACATGACTACCTTTTGGATGAGACCAAAATATTGCATACATGCATATTTCTGGTGATTTCTAGTGCAAACTATTCAATAATATATTTATGTTATCCAGGACAAAAATACTTACAAACTTTTGTGCCATGTCTAATTGCAGGTGTATGGGACATTTGTACAATCCACATATGAAGATAAGGGAAAGAGATGTTTACCTGCTGTTCAAAAGTTCTCTCCGTCACTTTTGGCCCAAGAGTAGATAGAGTCCAAGTCTCTACGTTCGGACTCAGATTCGGACTGCACAGACATACCTGACTCAAAACGTCTATAACTTTTTTCGGACTCCAAATTGGTTGATTCTTTTTTGTTGGAAAATAGATTTTGTTTTCCAACCCAATTGGAATCACCTTAAAATCCGTCCGGAGCGTTGAGTTATAGACGAAACAATCTGATGCTGCAGCAGAATCCGAGTCAAACTACAAGTCCAAAGGTGTTACGCACCTCCGCTTGGGCCCATTGGCCTTGTACGACCTAGGGTTAGTTTTAGGCTGCCTTGGGACGTCCTCCCACCTCCTTGGCCGCCACCCCTTGCTCCTATATAAGTAGATCCATCTAGTAGCTTTTTCCTTGGAATTTGTTTAGTTAAAAGTTAGCCATTGCAACCTTGTCCGTTTGTGTCCAACGACCGACCAAGACCGCCCGGATCCCCACTATTATCAATACTTCATATATATTGCAATATTCAGATTGCTTTATCATATTCTTGCTCGTTCTTGATTGCTTGCAGGAATAAACCTTGTGGTCGGCTGATCGGCCCGGATCGCCGGAACCCAAGGAGATTGGTTTAGCGACTAAGCAACGTCCAACGTTTGGGTCGGATCGCCAAAGTCGACTCCATCAAATCGAGGTTATCATCTCATCGAAAATCGGGACACCTTTGCCTCTATCAAGTGGTATCTTTTCAGGTTGCTAGGTGAGATTTTCCAATTATCCCTAGATTCGATTTATTTTCTTACCAATTGTCCAAGAAAAAGCCACAAAAAAGTTAGATCTATTCATCATTTGTCCTAGCCACCCAAGCCTTTGCAATTTTTTTTCATTGTTTGCATTATTGAATTATCGGGCAGGGGTGTCGAGTTGCTGGTCTTAGTGTCTAGTTCGTTTAGAGTTTGAAGTTCTGTTCACATTAGTCCGCCACGTGATCGTTATCCCTTCCGTTGATCACCATCCATCCATCAATTTCCACCACGTGCTACCCACCGTTCATTGTCAAACCATAGTTGAGATCGTTCACATCTTACCGATCCAATCAATCTTATCCAGTTTGTCTTGGAAAGAGGGAGAAAAAGATAGAAAAAAAAGAAAAAAAGGGAAAAAAAAAAAGAAGAAAAAGAAAAAAAAAAACCGGAGAAAAAAAGGAAAAAAAACCGGATCTATCTAGAATCAATCTCGTACCTGAATTCGGATTGGAATTCTTTTGGCCCTGTTCAAGAAACAGGTGTATCTTCCTCAACAAGTCCGTTTTGACCCGTGAGTACTCAAATTAAAGCTAGAGACGAAGGCGATCTAAATAGTTGCAGAAGCTGGTTCAATATTTGACACCTCAAAATCGGCTTCTAAATAGGTGTTTTTGCCCTCGTTCGTGAACACAGCTTGTTCCAATTTTTAGGCCCTTTTAGAATTTTTGACTCCTCATATCAACTCGGAATTGATTTTTTTTGCATTGGAAAGCTTGAGTTAGTTAGCCTTTGAAAGAATTTATCAGAAAATTGGCTCAAACTTTTCAAGAGGAAAGTTGGAGAGAGTTGTTGTATGTCCTGCTTGGGGTTTTTCATCATTATCTTCACCGCCGGGATCTTCACTTATATCTTGCTGTCAAGAGCTACTTAGTATCCTTCATTGATGTTAGTTGTGCTTGTCGTGACCTCATTAGTGTTCTAGGCTCGCCTCTAGTCCGGGTCTAGCCTAGGACCAGGCCAGTCTTGTCGTTGAGCGTTTATTCAACATTGCATCTTTGAATTGATTATTGCTAATCTTTTGCTACCATATATAGCCAACCCAGCTCCAATATTTCTACACCTGCGCCACGCTCCCCAATCGCTTTACTCAATATTGGAGTTACTTGACACCGGTTGCCGATCACCGCCGCAATGGTAAGAACTTGAAACATTGATATTTGCTTTTTTTGGAGCGTTTACCACCACATCCTAGTAGTTATAGGAACATTATTTTTGGATTTTGTTTTTGTTCTACTAATCATGACAGGATCCGAGTCAATTCATGGGCTTTGTCGATCGGGAGACATGCCACCACCTATGCAAACCACAACCGTCACGAGGGTCCACAAACATCCAAATGCACATGATCAGGTTCATGTTTCTATACCACCATTTAATGGCCGTTTAGACCTCCTTTATATATTGAATGGGAGTTAGACATAAATAATATATTTGCTTCCCATAATTTTGATGAACGTAAAAAGTTATGGTTTGGGTTGGTTTTTCTTTGGTTATGCTCTAGTTTGGGGTTTTGGGAAGTTTGAAATATTGGGTTTCGGTTAAATGATTTATGTTTAATACTTGGGATTTGGAAATTTAAAAACAAGGTATGAAAGAATAAAATTAAATGGATGTTTAAAATACCTTGTTGGCATTTTTAAAAAAGGGAAATTTAAAAAAACCAAAAAGGAGGATACCTAATTCATGAAGAGTGTTATCCTATGGACCATTTGTTTTGTCTTGCTTGCAAACTGAACAGGAAATAAAACGACGTGGTTGCCCCGGGAGAAAAGCTTTAGGTGCACATTCCAACTTTGATACAGATGTTTATTCAACTACTAGGCGTTTATGACAACCACATCCGTTGTTGCGAGGACTACATCATCTCCACCATGTGACACATCACCATCGAGGTGCCCGATCATCTGAGTTGACTATAAGAGGTAATGACAAAGGTACAGATTTTCCACTTTTACATGAGAATGATGCATGCCTAGTTAACTTGAATACATTGTGTTGAGCTACCCACTACTTTGATCACACCACCTATTTTAGAGGATTATATTGATAATTTGACTTTGCCATGTGATCAAACAACTGAAATACCAACAATTTTGAGGCACCCATTGAATTAACTATTGATGCAAAAGAATCAATGTTTAATCATTTTAATCAATTTAATCTTGGTGATGATTCGTTCGAATGACTCATTGCATGTTTGCTTATCTAAGCATGTTGTAGCATGTAAATTTGATTCAAATAAGGTTTATTCACCAATGTTGGGATGGTTTAATGATGAACATTGTCAATCTTTGAAATAAATAAGAGCTTCACTTATATGTAAACTGAGTTGCGATTTTTCAAGCCTTCTAGTTCTGTGCTAATTTGTTGGCTTTAGATTTTATGAACTATGGTTACTCATCTATTCATGTGTCATATATGAAAAAATCAAGGAAGTAAAATGGATGCGATACATATACAACATGTACACCTTGTCTCTTTTGTTAGCCACATTTCAGATTAACAACCCGGAGGGGCGGCTTTGTTTTCAAAAAAGGGAGGATGATGAGGACATGACTACCTTGGATGAGACCAAAAATTGCATACATGCATTTTCTCGGTGATTTCTAGTGCAAACTATTCAATAATATATTTATGTTATCCAGGACAAAAATACTTCACAAACTTTTGGCCATGTCTAATTGCAGGTGTAGGGACATTTGTACAATCCACATATGAAGATAAGGGAGAAAGAGATGTTTACCTGTTTCAAAAAGTTCTCTCACGTCACTTTTGGAAGAAAGATAGAGTCCAAGTCTTCACGTTCGGACTCAGATTCGGAATCACACAAATTGATCAAAACGTCTATAACTTTTTCATACGGACCCAAATTGGTTGATTCTTTTTGTTGGAAAATAGATTTCGTGCATTTTCCAACCCAATTGGAATCACCTTAAAATCCGTCCGGAGCGTTGAGTTATAGACGAAACAATCTGATGCTGCAGCAGAATCCAGTCAAACCAAGTCCAAAGGTGTTCGCACCTCCGCTTGGGCCCATTGGCCTTGTACGACCTGGGGTTTTAGGCTGCCTTGGGACGTCCTCCCACCTCCTTGGCCGCCACCCCTTGCTCCTATAAGTAGATCCATCTAGTAGCTTTTTCCTTGGGATTTGTTTAGTTAAAAGTTAGCCATTAAACCCGTTCGCCTTTGTGTCCAACGACCGACCAAGACCCTTACGGATCCCCACTATTATCAATATTTCATATATTTCGCAATATTCAGATTGCTTTATCATATTCTTGCTCGTTCGATTGCTTGCAGGAATAAACCTTCCTTGGTCGGTGATCGTGCTTCCGCCATCGGTAAAACCTAAGGAGATTGGTTTAGCGATTGCTAAGGCCAACGTCGGCCGTTTGTAGTCGGATCGTCAAAGTCGACTCCATCAAATCAGAGTTATCATCTCATCGAAAGATCGGGACACCTTCCCTATCATCATTGTGATGCAAGGGTACCGGAATTGGCGGGAGTTTTAATGCAAGAAAAGGCCATTGCTTATTTTAGAAAAACTCTTGCTCAACAATTATCCCATCTATGATAAGGAATTGTATGCTTTAGGGTGCTCCATGTTTGGGAACATTACCCGACCTCATGAGTTTGTCATCCATACCCATCATGAAACGGCAAAGTACCTCAAAGGTCAAACTAAATTAAACAAGCGCCATGCCAAATGGAGTGAATTCATTGAATCTTTTCCTTATGTGATCAAGTACATTAAGGGTAAAAGAATGTAGTTGCCGGAACGCTTTTCCATATGCATGCTTGTCACCCAACTTGAGTTGAATGTCATTGGTTTTGAGCATATAAAAGACTTGTATGAGCATGACCCATCTTTTGCTTCTCCTTTGATAAATGTTGGCGCACGCCTTGGGAACAATATTACATCAAGGATGGCTATCTTATGAGAGCTAACAAACTTTGCATTCCCGAAGTCTTCTTCTTGTTTCTTCCTTTTGCAAGAGGCTCATGGAGGCGGACTATGGGACACTTTGGACCGAAAGACATTACGCTTCCAACAACTACTTTTGGCCCAAGATGTTGGACGTTAACCTTCACCAACCGATGCTATAATGTCCAAAGCTAAGTCTAAAGCTCAATCTCATGGTCTTTACATGCCTCTTCCTATTCCATATCAACCATGGGACATTAGCATGGATTTTGTCTTGGTTTGCCTAGGACTCAAAAATGGCAAGGATTTGGTTTGTTATTGTGGATAGATTTTCAAGATGGCACATTTCATTCCTTGCAACAAGATGACGTGCTTCACATGTTGCAAATCTCTTTTGTAGGGAAATTCTTGGACTCCATGGAGTACCAAAGACAATCGCCTCCGTCGTGGCGCCAAGTTCTTGAGTTACTTTAAGACCCTCGGTTCGGAATCGCTATTGTTCTCCTCGGATACCATCCTCAAACCCGGCCAAACGGAGGTGACGAAAACTATCCACTCTACTTGTCTTGATCAAAAGAACATCAAGGAATGGGAAGCATTCACCCATCCCGATCGCCCACAATCGTGCAAGACATTCTACTACCGGAAGTCCCTTCGAGGTCGCCTACGGTTTCAACCCGTTGTCCCCATTGGACATTCTACCACTCCCTCCAAGAAGGCACCAACATGGATGCAAGTGAACGAGCAAACTACATCAAGAAGATGCCGAAGATAAAGGCACACAATTGGCGCCAAGTACAAGCCAAAACAAACAAGCCAATGCCAACAAACAACCCATCGTTTCAACATTGGTGATCTAGTGTGGCTACACCCAAGGACCGCTTCCCCAAAGAACAAAGTCCAAACTTTCCCCCGTGGACCTTTCAAGGTGCTAGCCCCCAAACGACAACACTTACAAGATCGACATACCCATGACAAGTACAACGTCTGACATCTTCAACGCCAAGGACCTTGACCTTTCCATGGGGATGAAACTTTTGATCCGAGGTGGGATCTTCCCAAGGGGGGATGATGGAGCAGCCCCTCACCCCCGGACGGCCCTACATTTCTCTCAACACCACGGGACCCATGACAAGAGCCTGAGCAAGGCATTGGATAAGGTGAACTTCGCTTCCTCCCCAATTCTTGTTTCTACCCATGAGACATGGCTACTCCTATTGGAAATCGGTGTAATCGGCATGGGGCGAACCAAGGATCTACTACTTGCAAGAGCCAAGGCGGCGAGAACCCCAAGTATGTCGAAGAGGAAGGGATCAAATGGGTTCCAGACCGGACGTCCAACCCCTTGGGCGTCCAACGATTCCAGACAAACGTCCAACGCCCCGGGCGTCCGAACCCACCCGAATAAACCTACGGACCGGGTGGACCGGACGTCCGGGCGATACCACCAGCGGATCGGAACACCGGAATTTCCGGACGTCCGGGCGCCATCACCGAACCGGAACTTACGCCCGTCCGGGCCCGGACGCCCGGACCCTCGGCCCCGGGACGATCGGCCCCGGGACGACCAACAAACCTCGGCAGAAGAATAGGGTCCAAGCGGGTCCCCGGACGACCGGACCCTCCGAAGCCCCCGGACCGCCCCGACGCCCACCTGCTTGGCGGCCCATGTACCCCTTCGTTTTGACTTCCATTTGCACTAAGACTATAAAAGGACCCTTCCATCTCCTAGTTAGGGTTAGCTTTGGATTTGCTCATATTTTGGTTGGAGCCTTTGCTCATCCATTTGGCCACTTTCCCTCGAGATCAGGACCTCACGGAGAAGATCCCCCAAGCGGATTCAAGACCCCTCCTGGGTGGACCCCTCAAGACCTCCTGGGAGAAAAACGGTACCCTTGTATCCTTACCTTTGTTGTCCTTGAATCTTGTGCCACTCTATGTTTTAATCTAGCACTTTGTAATTGGTTTTTTCCGGTTGAGTGACCTCTCCCTCGTTTTCCCTGCTTTCCCTCGTGTTCTTCCCCTTCTTCGTGTTCCTCGGGAATTCTCTCCGCGTGAAAGATCATCAACATAGGGATCCGCCCTACATCAATGAAGAAGTGGAATGATCCTTGTTCTCATCAACCGGATCCGTCCATTCTTGCATCATTTCTTCCTTGTGGGCCTCGAACTTGTTGTCAAGTAGTCCCTTGTCGTTGTTCGGAGAGTCGCAAGTCTGGCGAGGTTGTTTAGCGTCATTGCTTGTTGTTCTTTAACCCCGGTACCAAAGAGGTGGCTCTTGGTGGCGGTTGAGGACATGTCGCCGCCTTGCTCAATGAAGAAGGGGTTGGTAGAAGAACTTGGCCTATCCATCAATCCAAAAAGATGTGAGTGGTAGAACGGAAAAGAACTTATACCAATGTACCTTTGACCGATGTTGAAAATGAATCAAGTTCACTCAAATGCGGACAATGAAATAGCACTCTTGGTACCGATTCTTGTCGGTTCTCACACCTAACAAATGAAAGCTTATGGTGGAGCTTGGTTAGGATGGTGGCACAAAATTTGATGCGATTGTAAGTGAGACTCAATAAAGTTGAAAAAGATTGCAAGTTCGAAATGTAACAAGTAGACCAAGCGTAGTGGTAAACGAAACACACGCAAAAGATAGGTGGGATTGTGAAACCAAAAGTGAGCCAAAATGTGGAAACCACGAGAATGCTCTTGTTGCACAATACTAGAGAGACGCTAGCGATTGCACAAAAGGCGGATTTAACTTGTGCACAACCTATTAAACAAAAATGCAAGATCTCTATCCCAAGTATGCTATATGTATGATATTTTGCTATGATCCAAGATGATCGGATATGACAATCTTAATGTTGTATGATGCTATGGTTCGGGCTTATAAGCCTCTTTGCTTTCTTTTCGCTTAAAAGCTTGGGTGGCTCTTTCACTTTTGAGCTCTTTTCTTATCAAACTTCACTAACCAAAAGCAATTTGTTGCTATGACAACATTGTGACACACAAGTTGATCTCAAGATATGCACCACTATGGTATGCTATGTATGCTATGGAGTATGATCACTAAGGTGACAAGTCACGTTGCCGGCAATACTCAATGGCTAGTCTCGATGGGTAAGCAAAAAAGTAAGGCTATGTGGTTATCAATGCAATTGAGAGATGACAAAGATGTTCCCGAGGTTACCTCCTTGACGATGATGAGTCCTTGGCGAAGATGAGTGGTGGTGATGTTGACGCCGAACCGTACCAATATAGCCAAACACAATAGGAACCAAAGAACCACAACTCAAATTCTCAAAGACCAAAAGCGAAAATGTGGTAGTGGAAAGTGGAGGGGTATAGCGGATGATGTGGTTTAAGCCCCAGGCAAAGATGCCGATGTTGGAAAATTATATGGTGTCAAAAGGTGGTGAAACCAAGGTGAGGACTTTGACGCCGATAGCTTCAAACGAGCCAAAGAACACTCAAATCGGAGTTCGGAGTTAAAAGTTCGATGAAAATGGTGAAAGTTGGAAGGCTGAAATGGCCGGGGGTGTACCTTTTGGGGAGGGCGGTAAGACCGCCGTGTCGAATTTTTCACTATTTCGGTTGAACGGGGGCTGGGGTAGTGCGGTATAATATAAGGGCGGAGAAAGGCCGCCCGGGTAATACCGCTTAGGAGGGTTAGTACCCCGGTCGTGATTTTCTCGAACCGAATCGTTTGGCCGATTTGGGGAAATGGGTGATTTTGGGGTCAAAATTGATGGATTTTTGGATGGAAAGAGGGAAACTTGGGAGATGCTAGATGGATCAAAACCAAGCAAATCCCGGATCAAAATCAACAAAATTTCATCACACTAACAAATCACAAAAACAAAAACAAAAATTTGGGGCTATTTTTGTGGGGAATTTTCGAATTAGGACAAAAACAACAAAATCAAGCTAGAAAAGAGGGGTAGGGCTCCAATAACGTGATCAACGTGGTCGGGATACCATGATGATGTAGGGCGGAACCCCTGGGCATCTTTCACGTTGGAGCGGATCCTACGGGAAATCACGAAGAACGAGGGAAGAACACGAGGAAATCACGGGGAGGAACAAGGGACAACACTCAACCGACGAAAACAATCACACAAGTGCTAGATTATCAAACACATAGAGTGGTACAAGGTCTAAGATCAACAAAGGTAAGGATACACGAGTAGTCGTCTTTCTCATGAGGAGGTCTTGATGGGTCTGCCTAGAAGGGGTCTTGATCCGCGTGGGGATCTTCTCCAGAGAGGTCCTGATCTCCGAGGGGAAGTAGCCACGGGATGAGCAAAAGGCTCTCACAATCAAATATGAGCAAATCAAAAGCTAACCTAGAAAGGATGAGGAGGGTCTATTTATAGTCTAAGACCTCCAAGGGGTGTTAGCTAAACGAGTACATGGGCCTCACCAAACGGCCAGACACAGTGTATGTAGTACCGTTTGGCTGTGGCGGTAGTACTGCCAATGCAGAGTACCGCCATGGCTGTGAGTATCTCTTCATCATAGTCACTAGTGCATCTATACCCACCATGGCCTCGTAGAGCAATCATCACACGCTGAGATTGGCATTCTCTCAAAATGTCCTCTTCCTCACAACGCATTTACAAATAATATCACTTGTGCCCTGTTCACGCCCATGGAAGAAGAAGAGCCTGTAGGCCCACAGTGTACTCTGGCGAAGTGGTGGTTGTGCCTGCTTTGTATCACGGTTGGAGGTGGCAGACGAGGTGCCGTGTAGTAGAAGTGAAGTAGATGATGCACGGGTGTCCATGATGAAGGTCGACTGCTAAAAGTTAGTCCCGCCAAGGCCTCACGATCTCAAGACTTCACGCTCAGCTTTACAAGCAAGATGGAATAATCGAAGATATTATTATAATCCTTGTAGTCTAGAATGGTCTGAATCTTCTATTTAATCCACCCTGAAAACATGCAAGCATAGCTTCATTCTCTAACAATACCACATCTAATCAAGCCAGTTTGTAATTCCTGATAATATTCTTCTACCGAATTTTTTCCTTGTCTTAAGCGCTGCAATTTTTGAAGTAATTCACGCTGATAATATGGTGGAACCCAACGGCACGCATAGCAGTTTTCAAAGCAGCCCAAGTAGCTGGAACAGATATAATCTACAATGTTCGCACCACCAAACACATGCAAAGCTAGTGAAAGCACAAACAAAGCAGGAAACGCTCTCCTCGTGATATTGTAAACATGTAAATCGTTGTTCAGTTTCTAACTCCCAAGTAAGATATATATCGAACATATCTACCCTCAAATGGTGGAATATTCATTTCAGTTTAGGAGATGGTCATGATCTCGCACTCAAGGGGAGCCCAACATTGCCATTATTAGCATGTGGACGACCGTGGTTGTGGTGCGGTGGTTGCACGAGTTCGATGTTGATCAACCTCACCTCGTAAGCCTCACATAATCATCCTCCTGCCAGCAAAGAAGCAGGAGCCACGTATATCACAGAGACCAAAGAGCTTGGCCAGTCAAGAGGGACACGGAAGCTCAAGGAGGGCTGTTTCGCGATGTGGAGGTAGTCCTTGTTGTTGTAGTAGAGGTGCGTT
This sequence comes from Aegilops longissima, assembly GCA_021605205.1. Lineage (NCBI taxonomy): Eukaryota > Viridiplantae > Streptophyta > Magnoliopsida > Poales > Poaceae > Aegilops > Aegilops longissima. The sequence continues at coordinate 9,068 of JAHIAM010006461.1, read as the reverse complement.
AGCTGCAGCTGGTGGTGGTGGTAGACGCGAGCAATTCATTAAACCTGTTATCGAGCTTTGTTTCAACGCCTTCTCAATGCCATCTATCTTCTCCATGGCCTCTTCAAATCTATTTAGCACATCGTCCACTGCGCCACTCATCATTTGTTGAAACTTATCATGTAGCGCTTTGTTTGTCATAGCCCTCCGCTACCCGCTGGCTTGTGATCCATGGTTAGCAAAGAATAGAAACACAAGAATATGATTCACGTACTAGTAGGAAGTGGTGGTGGTGTGGTGGATAAATACAACCAAGCAAATCTCAAATTTTACCATTTACCCAAGAAGAAAGGTGATCTAAACCGATGTAGTCAAAACTCTCAAAGCTTGATAGAGCGATTACTGTGAGAGTCAAACGACGATGTAGATGTATGTGGAGCTGAAGGCTTATAATATGGTAGCAAAAGGGTCAAGAATAATCAATTCAGATGCAAAGTTGAATAAACGCTCAACGACGGTGATTGCGCTGGTCCTAGGCTAGACCGTACAGAGACGCGAGCCTAGAACACTAACAAAATCACGTACTGCACGGAAACAACGGAAAGCACACTGAAATTATTTTTCGCCTTTTTTTTACCGCTTTTTTTTTTTTTTTTTGCCTTTTTTTTTGCGAAAATCACTATAATGGCGAGTGTCTCAAAACTCTTCCCAGTCAAATCGACAGATGGGCACGAAATTTTTTCGACCAAAAAATTTTTTTCGAACGGACCCAAAACTCGAACGGGTCAAAAAACTTTCTATAACGGCGACTGCCTCAATACACTTACAAACACCTAAAAATAGGATAGCTGTAAAATTTTTCGCGGCGCGCGGAATTTTTTTTTCAACCTACGCAGCAAGGAAACACGATCGGAAACTAGATGGATCTCAAAACAAACCTAATATGAGAAGAACTCGGATTGGTGGTGGATATATGGTGGTGGTATATGGCAAGTGGTGATATATGGTAGTGTGGTATATGGATACGGATTGGTGGTGGTATATGGATACGATTCGAGCGGTATGATAAGCAATGGTGGTAGATGGCAAGGCATGATGATGATGAAAGGGCATGCGTGACAACTTATGACCGTAACTCAAACTCTAAAAGACTAGACTCTAAGACCAAAGAACTTGACACGACGATGCAACCGCAAATTCAACAAAGCAAAACCCTAAAAAGATTATGCAAAGGCTCGATTGGTCGGATATGATGAACTAACCCAATTTTTGTGGCTTTTTCGTGACAATAGGTATGAAGAATGACTCGATCTAAACTAAAAACTGAAATCTCACCGAGCAACCGAAAATCTGATACCACTTGATAGAGGCAAAGGTGTCCCGCCTTTCATGAGATGTGGTTTTCGCTTGGAGGAAGTCGACTTTGACGATCCGACTACGACGCGGCGAGGACGTCGCTACTAGCAATCGCTAAATCAACTCCGAGAGGTTATTGACTACACCGAGCACGATCAACTGACCACGAGGGTCTGCTTCCGCGAGCAAACGAAGAACAAGCAAGAAATCGAGATTGCAATCTGGATATTGCGAATATAAGATGAAAGCTTTATTGATCAAGGTGGGGTTCTCGTGACGCTTTGTCCGTCGTTGAACACAAACGGCGCACGCGAAGTTGCAGCTATGGCGCTTTTAATCTAAACAAACCCAAGGTCAAACGGTGCCCTAAGGGCTGTATATATGGAGGAAGAGGGGAATTTCGTGGCCCTTGGTGGAGGGGTCCAAATCAACCCTAACTCTGTTTCCCCACATACGGACTCTAAAAACAGCCTATACTTAAGTATTTGAAATTACATGGGCCTGGCTCTAATAAGGTGACGCAGCACCTAGAATAGCCTATGGACGAATATTATGAAGTGGCATCTTGTATATTTCGTCCAAGGCCTCATGCACTCATTAGGGTGGCTTCAAAGTCCGGAATCATCACTTGTAACTCCGTTTGTTCTCTCATGCATGGCATTATCTCCATGCTTGTTCTTGCTCCAATGTCCATCCTTCTCCAAGCTAGGGCCTTCATTTGTGCAAAACAAATGTATCCAATTTAGGCAGCATCATATTCTCATGAACATTAGAATCATTACCAAGAAACGAAAGTACCGATAATTTAATTATGCATGCGAGCTCTAGTAATTGGTCCAAGATATGAAAAGGGGGTGGGTGTAACAATGGTATTGATGTCCTCATCACCATGTCATAAAAGCGATGATGCTCAATAATGTTGCTGATTTGTTCTTTCGTGAAATTATTCGCTTGCATGGTGTGCCAAATACTATTGTTTCAGATCGTGATACTAAATTTTAGCCACTTTTGGAGATGTTTATGGGCTGGTTGGGGACTAAACTGCTTTTTAGTACTACTTGTCACCCCCAAACTGATGGATAAATGAAGTAGTCAATAGAACATTGTCTACTATGCTTGGCTGTTTTGAAGAATAATAAGAAATGTGGGAAGAATGCTTGCCTCATATTGAATTTGCTTATAATCGCTCATTGCATTCTACAACTAAGATGTGCCCTTTGAAATTGTGTATGCTTTCACCTCGGCACCTATTGATTTGTCGCCTTCCATCTTCGGAGAAGGTTAATTTTGATGCTAAAGAACGTGTTGAATTGATTTTAAAATGCATGAGTTAACCAAGGAAAACATTGAGCGTATGAATGCTAAATATAAACTTCTGGAGATAAGGGTAAAACATGTTGTCTTTGCACCGGAGATCTTGTTTGGTCACATTTATGTAAGGATAGGTTTCTAATTTGCAAATCAAAGCTAATGCCACGTGCTGCTGGTCCATTTAAGGTGTTAGAGAAAATAAATGATAATGCATATAAACTTGAGCTGCCCGCAGATTTGGGGTTAGTCCCACTTTTAACATTGCAGATTTGAAGCCTTATTTGGGTGAGGAAGATGAGCTCACGAGGACGGACTTCATTTCAAGAAGGGAGGATGATGAGGACATCAATACCATTGTTACACCCACAGCCCCCTGCCTATACATACTGGACCAATTACTAGAGCTCAAGACGCCAATTGAATTATTAGGTACTTTCTTCTTTGTAACGATTCCAATGTTCATGAGAATATGATGCTGCCTAAATTGGATACATTTGTTTTGCTTACAAATGAAGGGCCTACCATGGACAAGAAAGATGAACCTTGGAGCAAGTTCAAGCATGGAGATGTTGGCATGTAAGGGGAACAAGAACGGAGTTACAAGTGATGATTCCAGACTTTGAAGCCACCCTAATGAGTGCATGAGGCCTTGGACGAAATATACAAGATGCCACTTCATAATATTCGTCCATAGGCTATTCTAGGTGCACATCACCTTATTATTGGGCCAGGCCCATGTAATTTCGAAATACTTAAGTATAGGCTGTTTTAGAGTCCGTATGTGTGGGAACAAGAGTTAGGGTTGATTTCGGACCCTCCACCAAGGGCCACGAAATTTCCTCTTCCTCCATATATACAGCCCTTAGGGCAATCGTTAGACCTTGGGTTTTGTTTAGATTAAAGTTCGCATAGCTGCAACTTCACAGATTCATTTGTGTTCAACGACTGCATAAAGGCGCACGTAACCCCACCTTGATCAATAAAGCTTTCATCTTATATTCGCAATATCCAGATTGCAATCTCAGCTTTCTTGCCCGTTCTTCGCTTGTTCGCAGGAAATGCACCGTGGTCGTTGATCGTGTTCTGTGGTCAATAACCTCTGAGTTGGTTTAGCGACATAAGGCGCCGACGCCTCAAGACGTCAGAGTCGGATCGCAAAGTCGACTTCCTCCAAAGCGTAAAACTACATCTCATCGATAGACGGACACCTTGTTCTCTATCATAAATGAAGATGAAGACGATCAAGTCTTTGTGATGAGGATTCGCCCGCCTCGTTGTTTCCAAAGTCTTGACCCTTCAACATCAACAAGAAGAAGACCACATGCCACATCTTCCACACAAAAGCCAGATCAATGGACGGTCCATCAAGGTCATCATCGATGGAGGTAGTTGCCACAACTTGGCAAGTGAAGAACTATGCTCCAAGCTACAATTGGTCAAGAGGAAACACCCACACCCTTTCAAGGTTCAATGGCTAAGGACTCAGACTATACGAGTCTAACATACGTCCAAGTCTCCTTCAAAATTGGTGCTTACGAAGACACTTTGAATGTGATGTGGTTCCAATGACCGCTACACCTACTTCTTGGTCCACTCATGGCACTGACCTGGTGTCATCCACAATGGGCGCACTAATCACTATAGCTTCAAGATGAAGGGAAAGAATATGTGCTACACCTATGTCTCCTAGTCATGTGATAGCCACAAACAAGCCACCCATCATAGAGAAAAGAGCAGAAAGGATCCACCAAAAAGTGAGTAAGAGCCACAAGCCAAATTTGAGGGACTCTTCACTAGAGAGAAAAACCTCATTCTATTTGCCACCAAAAGTGAGATGAGAGAAGGTGTGAGAACCCATCTACCTGTGATGCACTTTGTCCTTGTATGCAAGGATGGAGAACCAAAACTAACACCATTCACGAGCTACCTTTGGTGTTTCAATCTCTTTTGCAGGAATTCCAAGATGTTTTCCCGATGAGCTACCTCCGGTCTACCTCTCTTCGAGGCATTGAGCATCGAATCGACCTCATCCCGGAGCGCCTCTACCAAACAAAGCTCCATACCGAGTCAATCCGAAGAAACCAAGGAGATTCAACGGAAGTACAACAACTCATCGACAACGGTCATGTACGTGAAAGCCTAAGCCCTTGTGCGCTCCGTTATTCTTGTGCCTAAGCCCATGGAAGTTTCCGCTTGTGTTCGATTGTAGACCTATCAATGCTATTACTGTCGATATAGGCATCCCATTCTCGCTAGATGACATGCTTGATGAACTTAGTGGAGCCAACTTTTCTCAAAAATTGATCTTAAAAGTGGCTATTATCAAACCGCATACAAGAGGGTGATGAATGGAAACTGCTTTAAAACCAAATTTGGTTTATATGAGTGGTTAGTGATGCCTATGGGTCTTCGAAGCTCCTTGACTTTTGTGCGCCTTATGCATCATGTACTTCATTCTTACATTGGAGTCTTTGTTGTGGTCTACTTTGACGATATTCTTGTGTTTAGCAAAACCATGAAAGAGCACATCAATCATGTAAAATCTGTGTTGCAAACTCTTCGCAAAGAAAGCCTTTATGCAAACTTGAACAAATGCACATTTGAGTTGACAAAGTGGTTTTCTGGGTCTTGTTGTTTCTCAAAGGGTGTCCATGTTGATGAATCTAAAATTCAAGCAATTAAAACTTGGCCCAACCCACCAATTTGCAACAAGTGCGAAGTTTCTTGGTCTTAGGGTTTCTATCGCGCTTAGAAAGATTTTAGCACAATCGCCGCCTTTGCATGCTTTGAGCAAGAAGAATACCCCTTTATTTGGGGAATTTTGCAATCAACCGCTTTTGATAAGCTCAAGTCTTTGCTTACTCATGTCCGACTTGCTTTCCCAATTTTGACAAAACTTTTGAGGTTCATTTGATGAGGACATGACTACCTTGATGAGACCAAAAATATTGCATACATGCATATTTCTGGTGATTTCTAGTGCAAACTATTCAATAATATATTTATGTTATCCAGACAAAAATACTTCACAAACTTTTGTGCCATGTCTAATTGCAGGTGTATGGGACATTTGTACAATCCACATTGAAGATAAGGGAGAAAGAGATGTTTACCTGCTGTTCAAAAAGTTCTCTCCGTCACTTTTGGCCCAAGAGTAGATAGAGTCCAAGTCTCTCACGTTCGGACTCAGATTCGGACCCAACATACCTGACTCAAAACGTCTATAACTTTTTCATACGGACTCCAAATTGGTTGATTCTTTTTGTTGGAAAATAGATTTTGGCATTTTCCAACCCAATTGAATCACCTTAAAATCCGTCCGGAGCGTTGAGTTAAGACGAAACAATCTGATGCTGCAGCAGAATCCGAGTCAAACTACAAGTCCAAAGGTGTTACGTCATCCGCTTGGGCCCATTGGCCTTGTACGACCTAGGGTTAGTTTTAGGCTGCCTTGGGACGTCCTCCCACCTCCTTGGCCGCCACCCCTTGTTCCTATATAAGTAGATCCATCTAGTAGCTTTTTCCTTGGAATTTGTTTAGTTAAAAGTTAGCCATTGCAACTTCGTACTTCGTTTGTGTCCAAACACCGACCAAGACCGCCAGGATCCCCACTATTATCAATACTTTAATATTTCGCAATTTCAGATTGCTTTATCATATTCTTGCTTCGTTTTATTGCTTGCAGGAATAAACCTTCGTGGTCAGTGATCGGCTTCCCAAGTCAAGAACCAAGGAGATTGGTTTACGATTGCAAGGCTAACGTCACAAGTTGGTCGGATCACAAAGTCCTCCATCAAATCGAGAATCATCTCATCGAAGATCGACACCTTTGCCTCTATCAAGTGGTATCGGCCAAGGTTGAGATTTTCCCTTATCCCTAGATTCGATTTATTTTCTTACCAATTGTCCAAGAAAAGCCACAAAAAAGTTAGATCTATTCATCATTTGTCCTAGCCAGTCCAAGCCTTTTGCAATTTTTTTTCATTGTTTGCATTATTGAATTATTTGCATCGCCGTGTCGAGTTGCTGGTCTTAGTGTCAGTTCGTTTAGAGTTTCGAAGTTCGTTCACATTAGTCACGCCCCGGCTGCATCGTTATCCCTTCCGCTGATCACCATCCATCCATCAATTTCCACCACGGCTACCCACCGCTCATTGTCATAACCATAGTTGAGATCGCTCACATCTTCCCGATCCAATCGCATCTTATCCAGCTTTGTCTTGGAAAGAGGGAGAAAGATAGAGAAAAAAGAGAAAAAAGGGAAAAAAGAAAAAGAGAGAAGAAAAAGAAAAAAACCGTGAGAAAAAAAAAGAGGAAAAAACCGGATCTATCTAGAATCAATCTCGTACCGAATTCGGATTGAATCTGTTTTATGACCCCAAAAAACAGGGTATCTTCCTCATATGAAGTCCGCTTTGACTCGGGAGTACTCAAATTAAAGCTAGAGACGAGGCGATCTAAATAGTTGCAGGCTGGTTCAATATTTGACACCTCAAAATCGGCTTCTAAATAGGTGTTTTTGCCTCCGGTTCGTGAACACAGCTTGTTCCAATTTTTCAGGCCGTTTTAGAATTCTTTGACTCTCATATCAACTCGGAATTGAGTGATTCTTTTGCATTGGAAAGCTTGAGTTAGTAGCATTTTTGAAAGAATTTATCAGAAAATTGGCTCAAACTTTTCAAGAGGAAAGTTGGAGAGAGTTGTTGTATGTCCTGGCGCTTGTTTTTCATCATTATCTTCACCGCCCAAGGATCTTCACTTATATCTTGTGTCAAGAGCTACTTAGTATCCTTCATTGATGTTAGGTGCTATGCGTGACCTCATTAGTGTTCTAGGCTCGCCTCTAGTCCGGGCCTAGCCTAGGACCAGCAAAGATCGCGTGAGCGTTTATTCAACATTGCATCTTTGAATTGATTATTGCTAATCTTTTGCTACCATATATAGCCAACCCAGCTCCACATATTTCTACACCTGTATGTGACGCCCCCGGCAATCGCTTACTCAATATTCGAGTTACTTGACACCCTGGTTGCCGATCACCCCTGCATGGTAAGAACTTGTAAGACATTGATATTTGCTTTACGTGAGCGTTTTACCACCACATCCTAGTAGTTATAGGAACATTATTTTTGGATTTTGTTTCTTGTTCTACTAATCATGACAGGATCCAGAGTCAATTCATGGGCTTTGTCGATCGTGGGAGACATGCCACCACCTATGCAAATACCACAACCCCACGAGAGGTCCACAAACATCCAAATGCACATGATCAGGTTCATGTTTCTATACCACCATTTAATGGCCTTTTAGACCTCCTTTATATATTGAATGGGAGTTAGACATAATAATATATTTGCTTCCCATAATTTTGATGAACGTAAAAAGTTATGGTTTGGGTTGGTTCTTTCAACCGGTTATGCTCTAGTTTGGTGGAGGAATATTGTCGGTTAACCTGATTATGTACCAATACTTGGGATGATTTAAAACATGTCATGAGAGATAGATTCGATGTTTATTATACTCGTGGCATGATTAAAAATGGAACATTTAAAACAAAGGTAGTCAGAAAAAATATTATGATGATTTACAAACTACCTTGTTGACTCATTTTTAGAAGAAAGTGAAGAAGATTTTATGGATAGATTTTGGGAGGATTAAACCATAATATTCAGGAGATACTAATTCATGAAGAGGTTATCCTATGGACCATTTGTTTGGCCTTGTTGCAAAGTGAACAGGAAATAAAACATTGTTGCCCAAAGGAGAACAAGCGGTGCACATTCCAATTTGATACAGATGTTTATTCAACTACTAGGCGTTTATGACAACCACATCCGTTGTTGGAGGACTACATCATCTCCACCATGTGACACATCACCATCGAGAGTGCCTCAACATCTGAGTTGACTATAAGAGGTAATGACAAAGGTACAGATTTTCCACTTTTACATGAGAATGATGCATGCCTAGTTAACTTGAATACATCATGTGTTGAGCTACCCACTACTTTGATCCACCACCTATTTTAGAGGATTATATTGATAATTTGACTTTGCCATGTGATCAAACAACTGAAATACCAACAATTTTGAGAGCACCCATTGAATTAACTATTGATGCAAAAGAATCAATGTTTAATCATTTTGATACGATCTAATCTTGGTGATGATTCTTGTCGAATGACTCATTGCATGTTTGCTTATCTAAGCATGTTGTAGCATGTAAATTTGATTCAAATAAGGTTTATTCACCAATGTTGGGATGGTTTAATGATGAACATTGTCAATCTTTGAAATAAATAAGAGCTTCACTTATATGTGCAAACCGATTGCAGATTTTCAAGCCTTCTAGTTCTGTGCTAATTTGTTGGTTTTAGATTTTATGAACTATGCAAGTTACTCATCTATTCATGTGTCATATAT
>JAHIAM010006460.1:0-81432 GCA_021605205.1 Aegilops longissima | reverse complement strand
GGCATGGATGATGAAAGTGGATCCTCAAAATATTAAGGACAAAGGATTGGCTCAAGCTCAAAAGCTCAAGACTCTACATTTTACATTTTAGTGATCCAAGATCACATTGAGTCTATAGGAAAAGCCAATACTATCAAGAAGGGATGAGGTGTTGCTTAATGAGCCTTTTGCTCCATGTGCTTAGTGATATGCTCCAAAACCTCCACTACTTTCTCACATCCACATATGACCTAAACCCAAAGTCAAACTCGGCCCTACCGATTCTTTCTATCAGCGCCACCGAGTTCGGATGTCATAGCCAACGCCACAAACCCTAGGCAAATCGGTTTCACTGATAGGATCTCGGTCTCACCGAGATGGGATTGTAATCTCTGCTTCCCTTCAGAACTTTTCGGTCTAACCGAAAGAGCGAATCGTCCCACCGAGATTACAATGTAAACTCTCTGCTTCCTTTGTAACTTTTCGTCTCACCGAAGAGCAAATTGGTCCCACCGAAGTTTACTCCGACCAACTCTCCGTTAGCTAATTACCAAATTCGGTCTCACCGAAGTTTGTGTAATCGGTCTCACCGAGATTACGTTATGCCCTAACCCTAACCAAATCGGTCCTACCGAGATGCATGTCATCCCAATCAAAATCCTAACTGGTCACTAGGTTTACTAAATCGGTCCGACCGAGTTTGATGATTCGTCCCACCGAGTTTGGTAAATTGTGTGTAACGGTTAGATTTTGTGTGGAGGCTATATATACCCTCCACCTCCTCTTCATTCGTGGAGAGAGCCATCGAACAAACCTACACTTCCAACTTACCGCCTGAGAGAGAACCACCTACTCATGTGTTGAGGCCAAGATATTCCATTCCAACCATATGAATCTTGATCTCTAGCCTTCCCAAGTTGCTTTCCACTCAAATCTTCTTTCCACCAGATCCAAATCCTATGAGAGAGAGTTGAGTGGGGGAGACTATCATTTGAAGCACAAGAGCAAGGAGTTCATCATCAACACACCATTTGTTACTTCTTGGAGAGTGGTGTCTCCTAGATTGGCTAGGTGTCACTTGGGAGCCTCCGACAAGATTGTGGAGTTGAACCAAGGAGTTTGTAAGGGCAAGGAGATCGCTTACTTCGTGAAGATCTACCGCTAGTGAGGCAAGTCCTTCATGGGCGACGGCCATGGTGGATAGACAAGGTTGCTTCTTCAGGACCCTTCGTGGGTGGAGCCTCCATGGACTCACAAGAACTGCTACTCTCACGGGGTTGAAGTCTCCATCAACGTGGATGTACGATAGCACCACCCACCGGAACCACGACAAAAACATCCGTGTCTCCAATTGTGTTTGAATCCTCCAAACCCTTCCCTTTATATTCTTGCTACTTGCATGCTTTATTTTCCGCTGCCAATATACTCTTTGCATGCTTGCTTGAATAGTGTGAAGATTGCTTGACTTGTTCTAAAATAGCTAAAATCTGCCAAAGTCTAAAATTGGGAAAAGGTTAAGTTTTTATTTGGTCAAGTAGTCTAATCACCCTTCTAGACATACTTCAAGGTCCTACAAGTGGTATCAGAGCTTTGGTCTCCATTTGCTTTGATTTCCATAGCTTTTGGTGGTCATAGCCTTGGTTTCACAACCTAGGAGAGTATGGCGTCTAACGAGGGAAATTATCATTGTAGAGGTCCTTACTTTTATGGCACTAGTTTTGCTAGTTGGAAGCATAAGATGAAAATGCATATTCTTGGACATAACCCCGTTGTTTGGGCTATTGTGTGTATTGGCTTGCAAGGTGAATTCTTTGATGGGAGAGAACCGAACCGTGAAGCTAGTGTGATGAGTTGAAGATGTTGCAATACAACGCCAAGCTTGTGATATCCTCTTCAATGGATTGTGCCTCAAGAATTCAACAAAATCAACCGCCTTGAGAATGCAAAGGAAATTTGGGATACTTTGATTGATATGCACGAAGGTACCGACCACAAGGAATCCAAGTTGATGTGCTCCAAAGTCAGCTTGACAAGTTCAAATGAAGGATGGTGAAGGTGTCGCTGAAATGTACTCTAGGCTTGCTCTTATCACAAATGAGATTGTCGCTTAGGAAGTGAAGAGATGACCATGATTCATCATCAAGAAGATCCTAAGAGCATTGGATGGAAAATATGATACCATGTGCACATTGATCCAAATGATGCCCAATTACAAAGATCTCAAGCCTACGGAAGTCATTGGAAGAATTGTTGCTCATGAGATGTCACTCAAGGATAAGGAGGAACTTCACAACAAGTCGAGTGGTGCTTATAAAGCCTCATGTGAAGCCCCACATCATCAAGTGAGAAACAAGCCTTCAATGAGGAATTGAGCTTAATGGTGAAGAACTTCAACAAATTCTACAAGAGTAGAAGCAAAGAAAGAAGCTCTAAGTCAAGGTCCTACAATGACAAAAGATCTTCTAGTCGAGAGCGCAATTGTTACATTAGGGAGACCCGACACTATTCCAATGAGTGTAACGCACCCTACAAAAGAAGAGAAGATTCTCCCAAGAGAAGAAGTAGAAGAGAAGAATCACCACCAAGAGAGAGAAGGAGAGAGATGATCGTTATGAACGAAGACCTCACGGAGAAGCAAGGATTCGAAAGGAAGGACAAGTCATCAAAGAGCTACACAAAACAAAGACATCAAGCTCATGTTGGTGAATGGGTATCCGTCCGACTCGCACCATCACTCCGAGAGAAGCTATCACTCCGACCAATACACACAAGATGAAGGTGTTGCCGGTCTAGCACTTGTGTCAACCAACTCCTACTTACATATTTGAATCACCAAATGAAGGAATTGGTAGATGCTTCATGGCCAAAGGTCCTAAGGTAACACGCCCGAGTATGTTGATTTTGATGTTGATGAAGATGACTTGCTAGGTGATGATGATTTACTTGTTGACAACTCTAGTGATGAATACTATGATGAAACGTCAATTAATCATGCTAATCAAGTTGAAACGAATGACAATGATAAGGAGAAAATTGAGCGCCTAACTAAAGAACTAAACACTCTTAAGTTAGCTCATGAAACTATCTTTGAAGATCATCGAGAACTTTTAAGGGCTCATGAGAAGTTACGCTTGAAAAGCTCAATCTTGAGCAAGAGCATGAGTTCTTAAAGGCAATCAATGATGATCTTCAGAAGAAAAGTTCTTCTTACATTGCCAAGCATTTACTCTTATCTACTTACATGCCTCAAGTCAAGTCTAGTAACAAGAACAAGAAAGATTCTTCTTCTAGTAGTAACAATAACAATGCTAAATCCAATATTGTTGCTTCTAGCGTTCTCTTGATTCCACTAATGATTCTCTTAGCCAAGTTACACTTGAGCAAGAAAACAGCTTATTGAAGGGAATTATAGAGAAAGGTGTATACAAGAGCCTTGCCGGGAGTAAGCAATTTGAGGAAATTGTACGCAAGCAAGGAAGGCACCGAAGAATCAAGGTGTTGGTTTTGAACGAAAGTTCAATGCCAATGGAGTTGAGGGAAGAAGATCAATACCCCAGACTAAGTTTGTTCCTCAACAAGAGAAGTATGATCCTACTTCCTTCAAGGGAACACAAGCACAAGATGATCTTCCACCACAAGACCACAAGAACAAAGGCAAGGACAAGCTTCAAGAGGAGATTTATGCATTTGAAGAAGCACCTAAGGCCTTGGTCAAGGGATTCCCAAGACTACGCCAAGTTCTACTTCATCAAGTACAACTACTACACCAAGGATTCCCATCAAGTTGATGTGGATCCCAAGAAGAAGAACTAGAGAGTTCTTGAGGGTGACTCGCCAACATTTTTCACTCATATCATTATGGCAAGGACAAGTGCAATCAACTTCCATATCTTGCATTAGTTCAAGGAGTCACAAACCCTCATGTTGGTAAGGCAAGGGACAAGGTAACCTGATGTTTTCATGGACATCATTTTGTGTGTGCATCACTCTATGTCTATGGATATCCTTGTTTGTTCCTTGTGGACTAACCCATGTAGGTATTGAAAGTGCAACTCACTCCAAAGGATTGCTCCAAACGATCTACATCAACATTGAGCATCCACATCTTCAACACCTACATGAAGTCATCATCGACAAAACCCAAGGTTAGTTTATCCCTCTAAGGGGGATCTCACATCTAGGGGAGCTTAACTCTAAGAATTGAGTCAAAGCAACTCTAATGATGTGAACACATAAATGCTTTATGTAAAAGTGGTTACCCCACTTGAGCTTAAACGATGAGTATGACCTATGATCAAATGTTCTCATTTGACTCCTAAGTCAATATACTCATATATAGATGACCTAGTCATCGCCAATTGTTTGATAGATGCTAGAATTGGTTGTGCATGCTTTGTCACATATTTCATTTGTCATCTTATTGTGTGAGCATGTTGGTTGCATATTTACTCATTCGAGGACATCCACTTGTTGTTTTGATTGTTTGGCTTTTCTTTCTTTGGCCAAGTGGATGGACAAGAATGCCTAAGAACCTTCTCTAGCTATCTATGATTTTCTCGCCTCAAACTCTATTCATGCTACATCACAAAATTTGATCAAGTCGATCCGAACCACTCTGTGTGAGGAGCACTTGAGTCCCCGATTCGCCATAGACTTAAACTTCCAAAACTTTTGTGATTTTCGGTCCGACCGATTCCTCCTTTTCGGTCATACCGAGATTACTAAGTCGATCTAGGTTTTCATCTCGGTGCAACCGATTTGTACTTTTCGTCACACGGGGTTGCAATAACTGTTCACAGCTTTGCATCTCGGTGCCACCGAAGTTGTACCACTCGGTCACACGCATGTGGTCGGGCTATATATATCGCGACGGCAAAATTTGGAAAACTTTCTCCGAATCCTCTCGCCAAGATAGCTCGCCTCGACAACGTGGTCTATGGATTGTCGATTGCCGCCACCGCCCACCGCTGGTCTCCGCCACCGCCAACGGAATTCTCCTCCGCTGTCAGCCAGAAGCGAGTTCCCGCTGAACTAGGGTATGGACTCGATCACGTTGCTTTCTCGTCCGATTCTCAGACATTGTGAACATTATGCATCTTGCCACGATTGAAACACTCCTATCCAACAAATCAATCCTTAGAATAGTTGCGATTCAAAAATTTAGGGTTAGTTTCACGAAACCATCTCGACCCACCGAAGTTGAAAACTCGGTCCCACCGATTTGGCTGATGCATTGCACTTGTAAGTCTCGGTCCGACCGAGAATTACAATCGTGTGACCGATTTCAACTTTGTGAAACCCTAGCAGTCTCGGTACATCAACTCGTGACTCGGTCCGACCGAGTTCACTAGTTTAGGTTCCAAACTGCTTCGTATCACCGAGTTTGAAAATCGGTAGATCCGAAATGTTTTCAGTGGGAAAGTAAAACTAAGTTTTTGAATCATTCTTTGCAAAAATCTCTGCATTTTGTGATGCTCATCCACTCTACCTCATCTATAACTATTTATTGTGGTCAGCATGCTTGGACAACATGTCGCACTGAGAGTGATAGCCGTAACAAATCAAGAGCAGATCCAATCGACCGAGGGCACTAGTCCCTCAAGCAGCTCAGATGAGGGGAGCGAAGCACTCGAGCAATTTGCCCAAGGCTGCCTCTAGGTTAAGAAGAAGAAGACCCCGAGTCCGAGGATGAGGATTACGTGGCGCTTGAGGATGAGGCAAGCTCCAAGAAGAAAGTGCTCAAGAGGGAGATCACCATCCGCAGTGAAGCCCGGTTTGAAAATCAAAAGGCCAAGCAGTGACATCCAATGTCCAAAGCCGAGTGACTACTCAAGCTCCTTTGGAATCTCAACCCAAAGAGCATGTTGTCAGCAGAGGGAAAGAAAAGGAAAGAAAGGGTCAATAAGACCATGGCAAGAGTGATAGGGAAGCCTTCCATGATGGAAGAGGAAGAAGAAGAAGAGGTTGCAGAGCCCGCACCCAAGGCACAAAAGCCGATGGGTGATGCTATCAAGTCGTGGGCTGCAACTTCCAAGCCCAAAGCTGCCCCCAAGCCCAAGAATGCACCCAAGAGGAATACCAGAGCATACCAAAGAGCTGGAAAGAACAAGGCCCCATTGCCCGAGGTTGAAGTCAAGAAGATGAAGAAGAGCAGTCCTAAGGAAGCTAAAACCCAAGATCCTGCACCACAATGATGCTCATCCTGTGGCTGAAAACATGAAGATCAGGAGAGATAATGGGTTGAGGCTATGGAGAGAGACAGATCCATATGCCACGAGGAGAAGGACTGCAGTGGATTACAGGTTCCACACCAAGGAGCAGAAGACTTTTATGAGACTATTTTGTGGATAAGAAGCCCATAGTTTATGATATGAGATGGGTCAACTGACCTACATGAAGGAGAACGAGAACACTACCCCGAGTATATGACAGCTTCAAGGTTTGTGGAGTTGCTGATTTTGTTGGGCGTAAGCTCACCAACTGAACGGCGAACTCATCATGCAATTCTACTCCACAACACACTTCTATCCGTGATGGCGTGATAGTGTGGATGTCAAGAAACCAGATATCGCCTACTATAGAGGAATGGGCAAGTTTGATCAATGCCCCAAAGGAAAGTGAGGATGACCTGACATTTATGGTAAGAAGAAATGGATCATAGCACAATGTCACACATGTACAAGGAGATCCCCGATGATGCACTTGATAACTTCAAGTTTGGATCAGTCCATTTTCGTCAATTGTATGCTTCACGATCAATTGGATCTTAAGGCATACTCTATTGCCCAAATCAGTGACCATAACATGATTAGAGGACATGCAATCAATTTGTTTCATGTTTTGATGTGCCTCGAAATTAAGGTCATGAGCCTCATAGTCGAGACAACTAAGAGGACAACAGCAGATCGTAAGAGAGCTGTGGTTATGCCCCATAGATTCGTGGAGTTGATAAACTCAAGATGGGCACAGAAAGTATCTCTTGGATAAGGAACACATGGTTCTCTATCCTGATTTTGAGGACAATCAAGTTGCCATGACCGAGAATGAACCATCATCTGCAAGCTCAGAGAGAAAGGAGAAGGCAAGGAAAGAGAAAGCTGCAAAGATGCCAACTCAAGCAGAGGCATCTCGACTACTTTCTCAAGAACAAGCAGGAGCAGCTTGGTTACTTAATAGCATCATCTCTACGGATTGAGAAGGGTTACACCCTAACTCAAAACCAGAGAGCCCGAGAGAATCATGGAACAAGAATTCTATGATCTTGATGTCAAAGTGACTGAGATTCACCACCGTGGAGCAATTACAAGATGATATGCAGGAGAGGAAGGGCAAGACGACAACCGATGCATTTGCCAGAGTGCCTAGAGCTCAGAGGTCACCGCAGACTAACCTGCACACCGAGTCACTACTTCAGCTCCAGCTACAGCTCCAGCTCAACCAGCTCCAGCTCCAACTTCTTCAGCTCCCGCCACGCCCATCGACATGCTCTCATCCTTGAGTCCTGTCTACACCACCACCGAAGACCAAGCTTGAGAGACAACATAGTACTATGCATTTTCTAGGAACTTTTTGGTAACTTGTTGCCAAAGGGGGAGAAAAATGTATAGATCATAGGCTTTGAGAGAGAGAGAGAGAGAGATATTTGCTTTTGTTCTCTCTTGTCTTCTTGGTTGAACTTTTTTTGCGTTTGATTGCTTGAGATACTATGCATTACCCGTGAGACATTGATGATCATGTGTTTGATCATAAGCTACACTTATGCGTGTTAGTTGATATTATCTTATTTATCCTTATATGATCATTCACTGTGCTTGGTGATGAGTGCATGTATTCAATCGTTATTATTTTGAGCGCTCCACCAAGATGTATGTGACATGGAAGAGTAACCCATGAGCCTAATTTCTTGTGCATTTGCAGTCCAAAGCAAATCTTAAGATATGCACAAATTTAGGGGGAGCTCTTGCTTATCACATACTTCTCAAAGCGACGATGCTTTTCAATTTTATTATCATTTGTCAAAGTTTTGATCTATATGTTGTCAACAATTACCAAAAGGGGAGATTGAAAGTGCAACTATCCCTAGGTGGTTTTGGTAATTCATAACAACATATAGCTCATTGAGCTAATACTATTCCAAGATGAATATTTCAGAAAGCTCAATGAATGGCATGGCATGGATGATGAAAGTGGATCCTCAAAATATTAAGGACAAAGGATTGGCTCAAGCTCAAAAGCTCAAGACTCTACATTTTACATTTTAGTGATCCAAGATCACATTGAGTCTATAGGAAAAGCCAATACTATCAAGAAGGGATGAGGTGTTGCTTAATGAGCCTTTTGCTCCATGTACTTAGTGATATGCTCCAAAACCCTCCACTACTTTCTCACATCCACATATGACCTAAACCCAAAATCAAACTCGGCCCTACCGATTCTTTCTATCCGGCGCCACCGAGTTCAGATGTCATAACCACTGCCACAAACCCTCTTGGTCTCACCGATAGGGATCTCGGTCTCACCGAGATGGGATTGTAATCTTTCTGTTTCCCCTTCGTAACTTTTCGGTCTAACCGAAAGAGCGAATCGGTCCCACCGAGATTACAATGTAAACTCTCTGCTTCCCTTTGTAACTTTTCGGTCTCACCGAAAGAGCAAACTGGTCCCACCGAAGTTTACTCCGACCAACTCTCCGTTAGCTAATTACCAGATTCGGTCTCACCGAGTTTGTGTAATCAGTCTCACCGAGATTACGTTATGCCCTAACCCTAACCAAATCAGTCCTACCGAGATGCATGTCAGTCCCACCAAAAATCCTAACGGTCACTAGGTTTACTAAATCGGTCCGACCGAGTTTTATGATTCGGTCCCACCGAGTTTGGTAAATTGTGTGTAACGGTTAGATTTTGTGTGGAGGCTATATATACCCCTCCACCTCCTCTTCATTCATGAAGAGAGCCATCAGAACAAACCTACACTTCCAGCTTACCAATTCTGAGAGAGAACCACCTACTCATGTGTTGAGGCCAAGATATTCCATTCCAACCATATGAATCTTGATCTCTAGCCTTCCCCAAGTTGCTTTCCACTCAAATCTTCTTTCCACAAGATCCAAATCCTATGAGAGAGAGAGTTGAGTGTTGGGGAGACTATCATTTGAAGCACAAGAGCAAGGAGTTCATCATCAACACACCATTTGTTACTTCTTGAGAGTGGTGTCTCCTAGATTGGCTAGGTGTCACTTGGGAGCCCGACAAGATTGTGGAGTTGAACCAAGAAGTTTGTAAGGGCAAGGAGATCGCCTACTTTGTGAAGATCTACCGCTAGTGAGGCAAGTCCTTCGTGGGCGACGGCCATGGTGGGATAGACAAGGTTGCTTCTTCATGGACCCTTCGTGGGTGGAGCCTCCGTGGACTCACAAGAATCGCTACTCCTACGTGGGTTGAAGTCTCCATCAACGTGAAGTACGATAGCACCACCCATCGGAACCACGGCAAAAACATCCGTATCTCCAATTATGCTTGAATCCTCCAAACCCTTCCCTTTATATTCTTGCAAGTTGCATGCTTTATTTTCCACCGCCAATATACTCTTTGCATGTTTGCTTGAATAGTGTGAAGATTGCTTGACTTGTTCTAAAATAGCTAAAATCTGCCAAAGTCTAAAATTGGGAAAAGGTTAAGTTTTATTTGGTCAAGTAGTCTAATCACCCCTCTAGACATACTTCAAGGTCCTACAAATTGCCGGACATGAGGAACACAAATCGATCGGCGGCACCATTTAGGCCAGTATTATATACCGCGTTGTCTAGAACTAGCACACAGTAGTTCATTTGAATGTAATGAAATCCGCTATGTTTGTGTGAAAATCCGTATTTTATATGATTTCCGCCGTTGTTTATATGAAATATCAGTTTGTTCACGGTTTATGTGAATTTCGTCCGTTGGTTGAGTTGTCGCCATAATGTGCGGCTACGGTTGATGCGTAATTTGCGGGTCGCCGTTAGTCTGCGGGCGTGCTCGGCGGCATTGTGGGACAAAAACACAGCTCGTAAGCTCGCTCCAACGTATGCTACTGGAGGATGCATGACACCCGAGCCATTCTCGCTCATCGGTGGCAAAGGCACTGTGGACAAAAGGGTCGCCAATATTTTGGCTACCCCGGCAATATTCAAACAGCCCTCTCAACAGATTCAAATCCTCGCTCGCCGTGGAATTTTGCCATGTGTTGTTTTCATGGACTAGTAAGATGCCCGTGCATTGCACGGAACATCAAGATGCATTTTTACAAATTCCCGCATGCATGCAAGGGATAATTAATGTCCTCCTTGCTAGTACCACGAGGCAAACACCATTAATATTGCATCGATTAGTGTTAGTGGCCTTGTATATCTGCAAATTGTAATTTTGATAGTGGCCCTTGTATATAAAAATGGAGGGAGAAATATGAGAGATAAGGTGAGGAGGAGGGGCGTGGTGCCATGGTGGTGACTGGTGGTCGGACCAAGCGGAGGCATGGGGATGGATGGCGATTATGTCTAGGTTTGTATCTCTCTCACACACATCCACATAGGTGGGGGACGGCACGAAGATAAGAGGTGCACGATGGCACACGATTCTGCCTCTTTCCCAACCACACCAAGGTGGGTACACGGTGGAGCCTATTTCTGTATGAAAAGGCAACCCATGTGGTAATTTGGCACGTAACGTTGTCCACTTGGTGGAGGGAGGATCGCTCACCACGGATGAACAAACAAATTATGACTTGACGCTGCTATGTTAAACTAAAAAAAGGCAAACCATGTGGGGCCTACCTTAGAGGCAAGGCTCTATACATCGGAGTACTTTTGACGTGTCCCGCCAACTCGCAGTAACAAGGAGAAACTTGCTTAGTACGCTGCCTCCCCCCACGGGCGCGGTGGCTCGCAGGACGAGGTGAAGCTTACTACCATCAGACGCTTTACGCTCGCCTCCCCATCGCCACGCTGTGGCTCGCAGCACGAGGAGAAAATTTTACTACTCCTCCGCTTACTCCTCGTCCCTACTACATACTTTGGTTAGTACTCCTCTATTTACTTATACAAGGCCACTAAAAAATACATTTTGCATCTATACAAGGCCACAAATAGTAATTGAGACAAAAGTTACTACCCTCCTTTCCAGCTTTATGGCTCAATTTCAAAATCTCTCCAAGCAAGGTAGACGGTAAGTGGTCGAATTAATTTAGTAGTTTGCACAAGTAATTAGTACGCTGCTTTTCTCAAGAAGTTATGTTTATCGAGGCATTTATTAGAACGAATGCATGAATGACCACTAAATTTCCATGAACTTGTACATGCATTGGTTAGTTTCTCCCGACACTACTTATGCCGGGTGATCTAACGCACTCAAATCCAACATGTAATGGTACTACTACTAGGTATAGTAGAATTGAGACTTATCAAACGGAAAACTAATGTTTTTAGATGAGCCCTATAAACCCTAGTGGGTACGCATCTCAGAAAACAGATTTTTCCAAAACTAAGTCGCCCTTTCATGAATTCTGTAGTATACCTCCGTCGACGCCCTTTCATGAATTTCAGTATTTCGTCACGACATGTGGGACATATAGCAACCGGTCAACGGTCAAGCACCAAATAACAAAGGCAGTAACAGCAGGGGACGACCCCACTGCATCGCCCAAGAGTAGTAATGAGCAATGAGACGCCAAATCACAATGCCGCACCTTCCCGGACGGACGAAGCAACCATTATTTCACACTTCGTTCGCCATCATCTCAAACAACGACTAGTATTGCTTCTCGCCTCAAGAGGGACACACACACGCCTTGGTACATCATGACATGTGGGACCGCATGATGTGCCATGCCCCGCCGATCGCTTGGTAAAATCACCTCATTTTTACTATACTTCTCAGACGCTTTACTACATGGCATGCACGCTGCTCTAGGTTGAGAATTTAATTGGCTATATATGTGATGAACAGTACTTAGCCTTTTAAAAAATGTATACTTTTGTACAAGAGCACTATCGATGGATTGCGCCATGGAGCAAAAATTGAATTAAAAAAGGTGGTACATATAGAGAACGCTGCCGCCAAGTTATGCATATAGTAATCGTTAAAAAGCTAGTACGTGCTTAATTGGGGTGCTAAATTCTATTAAAGAAATACTAGTAGTATGTACATACCAAGAGTTAAAGTAACGAGAAGAAACATAACATAGTTCTGCTAGCTCAGACAACACACCCCTCAAATTAAACTAAGCACACCTGAAATTAAACTATGCAACTAATCTGTAGACACTGCATTAGAAGTTTATAACCACCATGAGCAACAACATTGCCACCTTACTCGAGTCCTCGTCCACGCCCCTCGACTTCGCCCTTGTCCCTCTTCCTCTTGGCCGATACTTCTTGCTTGAACCACACACTTGGCTGTTTTCTTCATCCAACCCTTGTAGATATTGAAACAAAGGTAGCCATCAATTGTAGCGAGTGGATGTGGTCTATATCTAGTACATTTCGCTGCCATGCATGACGATGAAACATGTAATGAGGTTTCTCCAGCTTACGGCACGAAGGATGAACCATGGTTTCGCCAGGTCAGCATTGAAGGCCGACGAGAGGGCACCAACCGATTCTTCCGAGGTCAAGGGTTGCTTACAACGAGGCCTATCCGACCCAGACTTCTTCGCCGTTTTAAAGTCTACAGAACGAATTTCACTGCTTTTGTCCTTGAGGAAGTTCTTAAAATCCTGGCACTCAACGCCGGCATGGCATATGTGGTAGACCAAGCAAACATTATGTACGCAAACCTCGATAACGGCGGGCTTCTTCCTCTCTTCGCCCTTAGATCCTTCTCTCGCCCCACGATCGTGGTGTACTCAACATCTAGCCCAGCCACCCACTCATCACGTGAGTTTTCGAACATGCGTCTCTAGTGAGAAAGGCATTGTTTCACCTCGCGAAGTACGGGTGTAGATGACGTTAACTCATCGCCGTGATGGTTCTAACCTTGTACTCACCGCCGATCGGGAGATTTGGGACGCCATGGATTTGGGAGGAGGGTTAGGATTAGTGGAACTGCCATAATGTGAATGGACAGGATTTAGTAGGAGCGAACCGAGTATTAAAGGACGCGGGACGAGTAGGAGCGAATCGCCGCGGCGAACGGCAGGGTAGTGGCTTTCATTCTTCCCATGATACGGGCTTCCGAGAGCCCTTGGATCTGAGATCGAACGGTTGCATGGCGTGATTCTAGACCTATGGGTGAATATCCTATCCTCGAGGGTTATTCTGCAAATTTTCAGCAACTTAGCATGCGACGCTTGATTCAGATCCAAGGCTGCCAAGAGTCTGTGATCATGGTCGCGCTTACCACGATCATTGCCAAGGTTCACGCTGGTCGCTACTTTGGAGATTTAGCATGCATGCTAGGGCTATCTAATGTTGGCATGTCATACATAGTCATCACTTAGTCACTTATACTACAACAAGGTTGGCTATAAGTGTATTTTTTACTCCTCTCTATCTTTTCTTCAGATTTCTCCGTCTCATATTATAAGAACGCTTTTGACACTAGTGTAGTATCAAAACGTTTTATATAATGGACATGGAGTACTAGTATTTATTGCATTTATGTAAGGAGTGACCTCTTCCAATGAAATGGTGTTGCTAAGTTTGCTTCATTTAGTTAGCTATAGACTCAAAATTGTCTTTTCACCTAGGTACACATGCTTAGCAATCGCTTTCTTCCTTGGGTCACCAAACTAGTCTCTCTTCTTGATTAACTTGCCACATCGACTTTATGCCTATGTGGCAAGCTTAAGCACCGTAGAAAGCAAGTACAATAGTGCGCTTTACATGGCATTTTTGCATATGTGGAGGAAAGAGAGGCAAGGAAAGTGGAGAAGTGGGCTCTCATGCAAGAGCCAGCCTCTACTACTACATGGTGGAGCATTGGGAGAGGCACCTATATGGAGGTGGTCAGAATCGGAGACTCACGCTGGTCGAGCGACGCAGCTTAAAATGATAATGGCAAGTCAAATCACGGGCCCCACCTGTCCAAGAAGAATCACAAATCACACAGCCCTATGTTTGCAGAGCCTACTCCCTCGCTCTTCTCGTGATCTCCGTCGAACCAACTAGGCGGAACTGCCCCGCCACGCACAGTGAAAAGCCCCGCCTCGACTTTTAAATACAACTACTCCCTCCGCCTAGGTGAGTAAGTCATCTTACTTAAAACCAAATAATCCCAAAATACTAAGGCGGTGCATTAACTTCTACCTCGCTTTTTGTTTCTTCACATATCAACCAATAAGAATCCAATGACATACTTTTTGTGACATAGTAACTCATATTTAGTTAGTTAAATGGATGACCTAGAACTACGCAGCAGCCCTATAAACCGAGACGCCCACAAATAAAAAACCGAGACGGTCGGGATTCACCATGAGCAAAACCAAGTGGTAGGCTGCTCCCGTCGTGGTTGGCGAAGTAACTCAAGGTGGTCAGTCCAAGATACCTAAATGACTTACACACTTAACAGACCCTTTGGCGATATGTGGCTCATCCACCGCCTTGTTCCATGTGCGATGCACCAAATCACAGTTCGAGCAGCGTTGAATTGAGGTGTAAGTGCATCTAGTGCCACCCCTAGTTGGTTTTGGAGTATTGACGACAAATGTGATTGAGGGACTAATGCGCTCGTGAGAATTGCAGGATAATGCAGGTGGTGTCCTCATTGATTCGGTTTACCTACCGGAGATGACCCCTAAAAATGTATGAAGACATTGACGATAATGGTGGTATGTGAAGATATTCACATTGAAGACTATGACATGAGAAGACATTGAGTGAAGACTATGGAGCGCAAGATCGTGGTCGCTTCATTGTTTCCTTTTCTTCTTTGTTGAGTCATAGGAACCACCGCATCGTTAAGGGGGTCCAAGTGATCATAGTCGTAATGATCAAGTGATGCTCAACCTAAATCCTATGTCTTCGAGCGAAGACAATGAGAGCAAAACTTATCCAGAGCTGGATGAGTCAGCTTTGCTTGTAATTGGTGGCTGCTCAGAGTTAGTACACGGCTTTTGTCGCTTGAGAGCAACCCACCAAGCCTTTGAGAGAGAGAAACTTTGTGAGGACAAAGCCCAAACACCCAGAGCCAAAGAGTGTTTGGCATCATCAAGTCTTTCTCGTCTGTGATCTCAAGACTTATTACACTTGAGGACTGTGGAATCCTCCACCGGTTAGGCGCGCTGCTCGAGCATCCAAGAGTCATTGTGGATTGCCGTGAACGCAATTGTGAAGGTTCGAAGTCTACCTTGAAGACTTACCAGAGTGATTGGGCGAGGACTGTGTCCTTAGCTCAAGGGGAATAAGGTCAAGACACGGTCTTCTCGAGTTGAATCTCAGCCTCCTAACTGATGTACAGCTTGTCACAAAGAATCGAACTGGTCCAACAAATCATGTGTCTTCAACAAGTGACCGGTTCTATCTTCTCCTCTCTTTACTTAGAGTTTGTCTTCGTGAAGTCATTGCCTATCTATCATACCTATTTGACTTCATTGCTTGACTACTTTTGTTGATTGGCTTCTCACTATCTTCCATCTTGATCCTTACTACCAAGCTGCTATTAGTCTTGTACTTTCACGTTATTGCATACTTGACTATGGTTTGCTTGTTGTAGTTTACCTTCCGATGCATATCAATTAGGTCATTTCTATTGTTTGTCTTCGAGACATCTGTGTTTTGAAGACTTCCCTAAAAATCACCTATTCACCCCCCCTCTAGTCGATAACTAGCACTTTCAATTGGTATCAGAGCAAGGTACTCCCTTGTTCTGTGTGATTCGGTTTAACCACTTGGAGTTTTAGCTATGTCGATCGCAGGATAATCAAAGTCTCCGCTGCTTGCCCCGTGTTCGATGGAACCGACTATCCCTATCGGAAGAATAAGATGCGATGCATCTTGAAGCCATTGATGTCGACTGTATGTCGTCAAGAACGGCGCTCCCAACCGTGAAGGTGTCACCCCGCCGATGTCAAGAAGTTCGCTCAACCGGATTCTACTATAAAGAACATCATCTCGGGCCATCCGACCAAAGGACAAGATGGTCGTGTGAGTGCTCTGGAAACGCCGGTTAGTTTGGGACCGGCTATCCAAGGTCAAGGAAGGCGCCTCAACCCGTAGAGATCAAAGAATCGTGTTCTTCGCAACCTCTTCAACCGCTTCAAGAGAAACGACAATGAAAATGTACAGCTCACGCTTGATCGCCTCATCGACATCACAAATGAGCTTCATGCTCTCGGCGCCACCGAGATCACCAAGCATGAAATCGCCAAGACACTACCGAGATCAATTGACAGCTCTTTTGACACCCTTTCCTCATGATACAAGAATGTCCCGACTTCAAGACACTCGATCCGTCTCGATATACTTGAGAGGCTCAACACACATGAGTTCCAGCTTTTCGAGAAAAGAGATATCTATGGTCCCAACTATGGCCGAACTCGCGCTTTGAAGGCAAAAGTTGTTTCCTCATCCAAGAAGAATCCACCACGGTTCGATGATCCCAAGACATTGGAAAGGAACTTGCTATGCTTGTGAAGAAGTTCCGAAGTTCACTAGGAAGAAATGCTTCGTAAAGTATTCATGATCCAGCTCAAGAAGTGATGAAGCTTCCACCATGACTACAAGAAGAGAACCCGTCACAAGTGCAAGAAAACCGGACACTATATCTCCGAGTGTCCACAAGGGGACAATGAGAAGAAGAATAAGAAGAGCAAGGAATATGATTCTGATGACAAGAAGAAGAAGAAATCTTCAAAGTCTTCTTCCAAGTCCTCACCTAAGTCTTCATCGCATAAGAAGAGCTCATCTAGCAAGGCTCGTGCTTTTGTTGGCAAGGAAATGGATTCAGAGGAGGAGTCCGCTTCGAGGAGGTGGAGGTGGAGTCCAAGAGGAGTCCGACCGGCGCTGTAAGTCCGGCTTTAGCCACAACCTATGTTGCCAAGTCCATCTTCAACATCAACACAATGACTTCTACACCAACGCCAAGTTGATGACAAGGACGACCCTGCTCCCACTCTATCGCTTCATGGCACGCGGTGCCAAGGTAAAATCACGGATGCTTACTTTCAAACATCAAGTGAAGATGACTCGATTGTGAATCCAAACCCAGCTACAAAACACTTGCTAAAATTGCAACCGAACAACAAAGTGCTATGGAACATACTCAAAAACTGTTAGACAAAAGCGATGACCGTTGGACGCGAAATGACGCGCTCACGCCCTTAGTTGAAGACATTAAAATCTTCATGCTAAGTACCAAGAACTTGAAAGTCGCCATGAAACGCCTCAACCACTCATGAAAAACTCTCCTATGATTATCTTCAAAGGAAGCAAGAGCTTGAGAAATTGAGAGCGGCTCATGAAGATCTTCAAAAGAGAACGAGTCACTTCGCTACCAATGATCAGTTCCGGCCAGATGGATTTGAACCACCATGTCTAAAATGTCTTGAGCGTGATATCGCTACCTCTCTGTTGAATGTTCAACTGCTGCTACTGTTGCATTGTCTTCAACTACTAATGTGGTAACTAACCCTCTCATGGAGGATACCACTACTATTGTCGATGAAAATGCTAGGTTGAAGACATTGCTTGAAACAGGATGTATAAAATTCGAAAGGGCATCGACACTTTATGATGTCCTCAAAAGCAGATTCTCGAACCAAACCCTAGGAAAGAGGGTGTTGGGTTTGAGAGGAAAATGAATGTTGATGGTTCCTACCGAAGCCCGAGCAGATTCCAAAACCACATGGGTTGTCAGCAAAGGGACCTTCAAGGATCCTTCCACCTTATCCGGCTTTACCTGTGCTAACCCTATTATCATTGATGAACTTTGATGCAAACTATAAGCTGTTCAAGAATCGAATGGTGAAGTGTTTGCTGTATATTGGTACTAATCGCAGGAATGGACCATCTATGAAGAAGATCTGGGTTCCCAAAAGCTGTCTTGAGAATCTTCAAGTGAATGTCATCATGACACCACCTGAGAAGAAGACAAACCCCAGACCTAAGGCGTCATATGGTCCAAAGGCTTCATACACACAGAGGACTCACCTGAGTCACCCTAACGCCAATGTTTTGCAGGGAAACCGTACTAAAATTTATGAATATGAGCGTGTGTCTTCAAACCGCTATGTTCATAGAACTAAGAACTTTTTTGCTTATTCATATGAGTATCATTCATCTCCGCAAGGCTATTTGCTAGGTCTCCAAAGTCAAGTTCTCGATGCTGCACTTAGACTCATTGTTTCTAAGCCACCCTCAAGATGTGGGTGGTTAAGAAGAATTAACTTTATTTTGTAGAAAGGGTCCTCCACCAAAATCAAAGGCGCCTCGATGATATTGTCGGACCTAAAACATCTTGTAGGGCACAAGATCAAATTCCCAAATGGTCTCACTATGTATTTTGTTCCTGAATTGTTTGCCATCCATCCTATCAGTCCTAATCTTGATTTAAGCTTCAATAATCCACTTGCTCATCAAATGTTTATGCTTCACAATGCTCTTGGTGAAGCCTATCCCCTAACTGCATCAGAGGGTATGACACCTCATGCTTCGTAATGGATTATGGACAAGGATGCACTAATCATATGATCGGTGATCAAGTCTTCATGGACTCAACCTTACGCCCATCGACAAGAGTCACATCACATTTGCCGACACTAGTAAAAGCAAGGTATTGGGTCTAGGTAGAGTTGCAATCTCAAAGGATCAACACATGGATAAGTGATGCTTGTTGAATCCCTTGGTTTCAACTTGATGTCCGCCTCAATGCTTTGTGACTTGAACATGATTGTGATATTCGAAAATATCGCTGCCTTGTACTAATGGAATCGACAAGTCTCTAGTCTTTGAAGGGTATAGGAAAGATGATCTATACATGGTAGATTTCTCAAGAAGTCCACAGCTTGTCAGATGTCTTCTTGCAAAAGCTTCGTAATGTCGGCTCGCATCGGAGGTCAGGCATGTCGGCATGAGGAACTTACACACACTCGCCAAGAAGAAGCATGTCATAGGCATCAAGGTGTCAAGTTCAAGAAGGATCATTTGTGTGGTGCTCGCGTCGAAAGATGACTAGGGCAAAGCACCCTCAAGACAATCATGATGACATCTCAACCCTTCGAGCTGTTACACATGGATTTGTTTGGCCCTACTCATTACTCTACCTCACAACAACTGCTTGTCTCTATGGCTTCGCCATTGTTGATGACTACTCAAGATACACATGGGTGCACATAATTTCTACAAAACTGAAGTGCAAGATGTCTTCAGACGCTTCGCCAATCGAAAGCAATGAACAATTATGGCGCCAAGATCAAGCATATCGTAGTGATAACAACACCGAATTCAAGAACACCGGACTTGATCTTTATCTCGATACCATGGGAATCACTCATGAGTTCTCTCGCCCATACACACCTCAAAGAAATGGCATAGTGGAGCGCAAGAACGTAACCTCATTGAGATGGCTCAATAATGCTTGACGAGTACAAGAGACCAAGAAAGTTCGCCCGGGCTATTGATACAAGCATGTCACGCCATCAACCGTGTTTACATCCATAAGCTTCAACAAAACATCCTATGAGCTCCTTATCGGCAAGAAGCCAAATGTCGCCTACTTCAGAGTATTTGGGGCTAAGTGTTGATCAAGGATCCCCATCACAAGTCAAAATTTGAACCCAAAGCTCACGAAGGCTTCATGCTCGGTTACGAAAGGACTCGCACTCCTACAGTAGTCTTCAACCTTTATCTCTACAAAATCGTCAAACGGTGGACGTGCGATTTGATGAAACCAATGGTTCACAAAGAGAGTTCCTGCCAAGTACACTAGACGAAGCTCCACCAAAGGAATCTATCAAGCTGATGGGAACCGTGAAATCATGCCTTCAAGCACAGCCCAAGAGGACCTTATCATTTCGCACCTAACCAACCGAAGACAATGCTCACTCAAGACAATCCTCCCAATGATGACAATGATCAGCAAGAGCAAAGTCTTCGCCCGCTTCATCCTCGAAAGGCAAATGAAGTACAGATTGAGAAGATAATCGATAGCATCAATGCACTGGTCCGCTTACTCGCCAAGAGCAACACAGCTAGCAAATTTCAGGGCACTTTTCTTTGTGTCAATATCGTAACCCAAGAAAGTTGTCAAGCCTTTATGGAACCGTAATGGATACAAGCTATGCAAGAAGAACTTCAACAGCCTGCTAAACAATGTTTGGGAACTTGTCAAGCGCCCCGACCTCACAAGCATAACATTATTGGCACCAAATGGATATATCAAACAAGCAAGATGAGCATGGTCAAGTCGTCGTAAACAAAGCACGCCTTGTGGCTCAAGGATATACTCAAGTTGAAGGAATTGACTTCGATGAAACATTTGCTCCTCGTAGCTAGGCTTGAAGCTATTCACATACTACTAGCCTATGCTAACCACCACAACATCTTGCTATATCAAATGGATGTGAAGAGTGCATTTCAACGGCAAGATTGAAGAAGAAGTATATGTCGCCAACCACCGGCTTTGAAGATCCAAAACATCCCGATATGGTGTACAAGCTAAATAAAGCATCAGATGGCCTCAAACAAGCTCCTCGCTACCGGTATGATACGATCAAAGACTTCAAGAGCAAAGGCTTCAAACCTCGATCCCTTGATCCCACACTCTTCACGAAGACATATGATGGTGAACTGTTTGTATGCCAAATATATGTGGATGACATTATCTTCGGCTGCACCAACCGAAGTATAGTGATGAATTTGGATACATGATGCAAGAACAATATCATATGTCCATGATGGAGAGCTCAAGTTCTTCCTTGGTCTTCAAATTCACAAGAAAGGAATGGCATCTTTATATCTCAAGAAAATACCTCCAAGATTGTTTGAAGAAGTTTGGAATGCAAGAGTGCAAAGGATACACGACGCCAATGCCAACTAAACACCATCCGGGTCCCGACGACAATGGTAAAGAGTTCGATCAAAAGGTATACCGCCCATGATTGGTTCCTTACTTTACCTATGTGCATCTAGGCCAGATATTATGCTTAGTGTTTGCATGTGTGCTCGATTCCAAGCGGCACTAAAGGAATCGCATCACTTAGCCGTGAAGCTTAATTCTTCGATATTTGGCTCACACCCCAACACTCGGATTATGGTATCCAAAGGGCTCAAAATTTGATTTGGTTGATTTTCGGATGTCGATTATGCTGGTGACAAGGTGGATCGCAAGTCTACATCAGCACATGTCACTTTCTCGACGATCACTTGTCTGTTGGTCTTCAAAGAAGCGTAATGGTATCACTCTCAACCGCTGAATCTGAATACATTGTCTGCCGGATCTTGCTGCATATAGCTTCTATGGATGAAGCAAACTCAAGGACTATGGCATCAATCTGACACAAGTACTCTCTTCTTCGACAACGAAGCGCCATCAAGATTGCCAACAATCCAGTCCAAAGACTCAAGACAAAGCACATTGAAATTCGCCATCATTTTCTCGTGGATCATGTCATGAAGAAAGATATTGACATCATTCACGCCAACACCAAGAGCAACCGCAAATATCTTCACAAAGCCCTTGGATGAGAAAAGGTTTTGCAAGTTACTGTGAGCTAAATATCTTGGAATCCTCAAATGTCCTGTGATCAAGCACACATCCTAACACTTATGCATGTTGATGACTTAGATGTGCAACACAAGAAGTAACGATATCTTCAATCAATGAAGACTTACATCCCGAGTGTGAATACATTAACGTGAATTTGACTTCGAGCGCCACGATAATTGTGCGCCGTGTCCGGTCTAATACTTCCTATACGGTGGGTAACGCCACCACCAAATTTCTTTGTTTGAAGTGTTTCAATCATGGCTATTTCTGCAATATCTTCGCATTTGATTTGTCTTCAACTTCAACCTATCCTCATGATTTTCTTCACTATGTTGATTTGGTTGTTGTTCGATATATATATATATATATATATATATATATATATATATATATATATATATATATATATATATATATATTGTTCTCGTCTCTACAAGATTCACTTATAGCTATGTCTTCCAAGTTGAATCTTTTGAACTAAGTGAATGTGATTGGACCCCAATCTCTATGCTTTCTATCTCAAACTCTATTTGTCCAAATCATATGCATTCTATTGAAACTGTCGAATGTCTTCTCTCAAGGCCCTTGTCGCCAGAAGACACAGAGACAAACTTTAAGTCTGTTTTAAATGATTCATCCTCATCGTTGAAATCCGGAGAAGGCGGAACGACCATCCGACAAACTCGGCGGGCGTGGGAATGTGGGACAACTCGTAGTATGTTGCATGATTGCCACGCGCCCTCAGATGTGAACCGCCAGGCACCTACGAATTGCGCTGTGCCGCACACCTCCTTATAAATACATGTCCCCGCGGTAAATAAGACCTTCTTCCACCTCTCCACCTCGTCAAAACCCTAGCGCCACCGCTAGCTCTCGACGACGCCGCCACAAAGCGCTTAGCTGCCGCGATTTCTCCGACGGCGCCTTCATGCCGGCCGCTAACATCGCCCTTCCACGCCGCCAGAGGTGTCCTCCGTCGCCAAGTTAGGGCACGTGGATTAAACTGCCGCTTCCTTTTCTTCCCGCTCAGCGCTTCTTCGAGTGGTAAATATAACTCTATTTTTACCATCTTTTGATCTTCAAGATTCATCCTACTTACCAAAATTGGTTTCTGCCCATACAATGTTAGATCTATTCTGTCAGATCTCATACGCCTAGTATATTCACTTAAGCTTCACAACTAGTTAGATTCTCACTTGTACTTATTCACGGATTCGCATAAACCGAACCAACTCTCAACAGATAAGTGAATGTCTTCGCATCATGAGGTCAATGTCTTCAAACTGATTTATCTTCAAAATCTTCCGAGAATGCATATGACCTCTTCCCTTCCTCGTGATTCTAATGCTGTCACAGTACATGTCCGTGGAGAATCCCTTGGTTCTCATAGTCTGATTCGCTTGCAGAATTCTTACAAGATCAAATTAACTCTCCCGCCGCCTCGCTTGTCCAAAGAACGCAAGCCTTTGAAGCCTTTGAACGATTGCCATTCAGTTTGAAGTTCATGGCTGCAGATAAATCAGTCAGAAGGGCGGCGACATGCCGTGGGGAACCTCAAAAGATCTCGCTCGATGACCTCGCAAAGCTTTACAAGATGATCCCAAGAGAATTACAATCACGCAAGACGCTAATCCAATGGATTCGACGATATTGGGCTGAACAATGGTTCAAGTACAATTTCGTGACCCAGAATATGCCGAGAAGAATGCTATCGAAGCCCTTTGGGTGATATTCTTCGAGGCCTTCCACCCAAGAACATGGCTGAAGCTATTGCACAAGGTTTCTATCCTTGTATGGTCCGTGGACCTCACCGAAAATGCCGACCCAACGCCATTGCTCGTGTCGTGACGATAATCTCTTCAAGCGCAACTTCCAAAGATGCAAAGGCTTCGCCAAAGAAAACAAGAAGTCATTGGGATTAGACTTCAACCCTGGTCCTCCGCTTCCCCGTGGCCGACGGCTCACGGATGTCGAACCCAATGTCATCGGTCCTTTTCAAACCTTGATGGCCTCATCACTTACATCTTGGTCCAAGGTGCCAAAGTGGATCACTCGATGACGATGCTGATTCCGATGAAGCCCCAGCCCGCTCCCCGCTCCCGCTCCAAAGCCGCAGTAGCAAAAGAAAGTCAAGGCTTCAAAGTCACCGCCCTCCAAAAGCTTCACGATGAAGCATCGCCATCGCACCTCCCCAAGCCGCAGTGCAGCCTCAAGATCAATCCTGATTCCAAGAAGACGGAGAAGAGAAAGAAATTGTCAAGAATACCGAATCGACATCGACTCTGCTGCCATTCTCGCGGAAAAGCACATTGATCCGTCCAAAGGATGAAGATCTTGCGATGATGCTCTTGAGCAACTTATCAAGAGCAAAGAAGAAGCGTAAATCTTCAACAATTTGCCTCTTTGATGTGGCAATCATCCATCACTTCATTGATGAGTGGTTTGACACCCCAAACATCAGCTTTGAAGATCTGCAACTTCCTAT
This sequence comes from Aegilops longissima, assembly GCA_021605205.1. Lineage (NCBI taxonomy): Eukaryota > Viridiplantae > Streptophyta > Magnoliopsida > Poales > Poaceae > Aegilops > Aegilops longissima. The sequence continues at coordinate 57,291 of JAHIAM010006460.1, read as the reverse complement.
CGGCCTCAGCGTCTCCTTCAATGGCGCCATTGCTTCGAAGCTAGATCTTGCTCAATGCATTGTTGAACTCAAGAAAAAATTGACTATGAAAAACTCTCGCCAAGAAGCATATGGCTGCACTCAGCGCAAGATGTCAAAAACTTCAAGGTCATGCTGCACGAGCTCAAAGAAGCCTTTCTCAAGAAGCGAGAAGAAGCCAGAGGATCTCGTGAGCGCATGAAGAGTCTGGCTGACAAGTGTGTGCTAGCCTACAATGAGGCTGAGAAGCGCAAGGCTCTTGGCCGTCCTGGCATTGAAACCAGAATGGCTGTAAAGAGAAAGAAGTCTTCAACTGACCAAGTTGCACCTTCAAGGCAGGAAGAACCCCGCATAGTCTTCCCAAGCAGATGACTGCTCAAGCCAAAGGTCGATCAACCGCTTCAATGTAAGAAGACGAGGGCTGCCGAGGCTGAAGCCAGAAAAAGGAAAAATCCTGACGCCTCTGATGCTGCTCCCTCCAAGAAGAAGCTTAAGATCAAGAAGAATCGGGCTGCTCCCACATAGCCCTTGGTTGTTGAACCCATTTCAGTGGTTCGCCCCTGCATCCGCAACCCAAGAACTACGATGACTGCTCATGAGCCTGCTTCCACAGAGGCTCCTCAAGCGAAGAGATTCCAGCAGCTTGATCCCATCATCGCCAAGACATTGGTCACCATGACAATGTTGAAGATGATGAAGTTCTTCCTCAAATCGAGTACAATGTGTATCATCGCCTATTCGCATTTAATAACTAACTCATCAAGATTGGTCATCCTCTCGACGCCAATTGCTCAGATGCTTCATGGGCTGATCGCCTGCAACAAGAAGACTCCCCAAGTACTCCCCAACAACAAGTCACTCCCCAACAACAACAACAAGAAGAAGAGGAAGACTTTGAGGCCCGTGCAACCCCATCTCCAAAGGCGCCGCCAAGATTTCGCAGCTTCACAAAGGTCAAAGGCCCTCAAGTACCTCTCTCGAAGCTGCTCTGTAGGAGAAGTGCACCACCAACCTGTTGCACGCCAAGTGTTTTCGTGCCACCCAACTGTGAATGTCTTCGAGTCCGGCCAAAGCTGCTGAAGACAATCCGCTGCATCACCAAGACACCCAAGAAGAAGAAGAACGGTCCCTACACCCCAGAATTGAAGAAGTTATTTCGATATCAACGCAAAGGTTCGACCCTCCAGCTCCTCAAGTGGAGGTTGAAAACATTGAGGCTGCCACCTCCAACACCAATGAAGCCAATGATGTGGTCATGGCTGAAGCAAATGTGGAGCCTGCACCAACAGCCTCAAGCCAATGAAGGAAATGTGCTCAAGCCAATGAGGCAATCGCCCCAAGCATCTACCGAGCAGCTCAAGCCTCGCTTGTTGCCACCGCCCAGCCCGCCACCAAGGCCCTACACAATTGAGCAAGCATACAACTATGGTCAGCTAATCACAGAAGATGGCCTGCTCGTCCCTCCGCCTCATGCCTCGGGTCCTCCGCTTGAATATCATATTGCGATAGGCCTCGTGTCCGTAAGCCGGGCCAAGATCGCCAAGGTTTCCGTGCACCGCCACCTCTACATGTTCTTTCAATGCAAATGGCTTCAAAGCCCACAACACTTTCTTTGACAGAGCAAAGAACCCCTACACAAGGCCAAGGATATCATCCGACTGCTTCGAGCTATCAGCAACGGTTATTACTCATGCGCTCAGATGATCAAGGGCGATTTTCCTCATATGCACCTCGACATCGGGCCATTGTCGGACTGCCGTGCTTAGAAGAAGCACTTGATTGCTTTCGTGATGCGTGTCCGCTCGGCTTCACATGCATAAAGAACACCGAATGAAGAACTTGTGCTTCAATTCTATGCTACCTCCACATCCGCTGCTACTACAGAGATACGAAGACATGGGTTCTCGAGTGGATGACAGAAATGTTCATCATGAAGCCAAAGCTCTTGACGCCATTGAGCTCACAGCCTACCCACTCCCGGAGAGCTGTTTGAACTGGTTGTCAACTCCACCGCGATGCAATCGAGAGCATATTTCATAAGCCGTAACCCGACATGAGTCGATGTTGAGCATGATGAAGCCATCGCCACATGACGCTGAATACCCTCAGACTTCTTTGTTGATGACCTTGAGTATCTGCCTCGCATAATATATCACATCATCAGCTAACTCTATGGCCTATCAAAGGGCATTCATCATCTCGCAAAACTTGAAGGAGCAATGAAGACATTGGTCTTTACATCCTCAATGGCATCAGCTTCAATACGCAAGAATTCTTCATCCGACAATTGGCTGCGCTCGATCTGATCTGCTTGGTCTGAAATTTTATGCTCCATGGGTCATGCGCCTCATCAAGATGCACTCGCTATCAACTATCAGCCCTCCGCCGCAATCATCTCGATCTTTCTACCAGAGGTTGATATGTCGCTTGAAGCCATATACCCCGAGCCCGCCAAAACGCCACTTTGTCTTCGTAATGTAGATCACCATAGCTTCTTCTCAACCCATGGAAGGCGCCCCAGCAGATCTCGTGTCTATCCTCCGCTGGGAACACACGCCCGCCTCACCGCGCGCGGACTGAAGCCACCGAGAGCACAATTGGCCAAAGGCTTCTGGAAGCGCTCTCGCCCTCAATGATCGAGAACTTTGTGGCACCGCATCAAAAACAAGATAAGCATCACTCCCGCTCAAGCGACAAATGCAAAGCCTCTTGGTGGACGCCAATCGCATTCAAACCTTGCCACCAAGAATGCTTTTGTCACTCACGAGACCTCGCCGACGATCATGGAAGAGTTTGACCTCGCCAAGGTCAAGCAGATCTTCAAGATGATGGCTTCATCGACGCTTAAGTTTGACTCCACTCCTCCACGGAATGCAGTCCTACGATTTAACTCCATCACTTGAAGACTCGACTATTCTTCCTCCGCTGCAACCGTCAATGCCAGAGTGATCAATGATGAAGATGATGCTACTTCACCGCCTTACTTCTGCACGATCGACACCGCACTAAGTTCGCTCTGCACCGCCAACCAACAACGACATCCCCATCTGATCATCTACTCAAGAGGACGAGTAGACGCTCTATGTCTTCAAACCTTTTGGTCCTTATCGACAAAAGGGGAGAAGCATATGAGTTTGATAGTCTTCAAGCGGGTTCATAAGGGCGGTTGCATAATATTTTGCCTAGTGTTTACAACTCTCGCTTTTGATACATTTGGTTCTTTGAGTTGTAACACTTAAACTCGATGGTCGCTCGCTACTTATTTGATTTACTCGTGCGATGATAAATTCGCATGTGCGATTTATAACTTCCGCACTTAGATCATTCTCGCAGACGCCCATTTTTCATTATGCATGTCATTCTCTTAGTTATATCATTTCATGAATGATGAATTATCTTCATAAGTTGAAGAGGATCTCCACAAGTACAACCTGCCATGTGCATTTGCATTCCAAAAGCAAACTACTTATATGCACATCTTCAGGGGAGCCTTTGCCACTTATGAAGACAATTCCCTATCCTTTACAATTTCACATATTTTATCCCCGTTGAAAACTTCAACCAGTTTGTCATCAATCACCAAAAAGGGGGAGATTGTAAGTGCATCTAGTGCCACCCCTAGTTGGTTTTGGAGTATTGACAACAAATGTGGTTGAGGGACTAATGCGTTTGAGAGAATTGAAGGATAACACAGGTGGTGTCCCTCATTGATTCGGTTTACCTACCGGAGATGAACCCTAAAAATGTATGAAGACATTGACAACAATGGTGGTATGTGAAGATATTCACATTGAAGACTATGACATGAGAAGACATTGAGTGAAGACTATGGAGCGCCAAGATCGTGGTCGCTTCATTGTTTCCTTTTCTTCTTTGTTGAGTCATAGGAACCACCGCATCGTTAAGGGGGTCCAAGTGATCATAGTCGTAATGATCAAGTGATGCTCAACCTAAATCCTATGTCTTCGAGCGAAGACAATGAGAGCAAAACTTATCCAGAGTGGATGAGTCAGCTTTGCTTGTAGCCCAAGTAAAGTTGCCGTGTGTGTTTGAAATCGACCGCTGGAACACGTGCAGGCCCTTAGTGACCTGTGGTCATTTCGACATAATGTAGGGTTGCCTAGTGGCTATAAATAGCCCACCCCTACACCATAAATTGGTGGCTGCTCGAGTTAGTACACAACTTTTGTCGCTTGAGAGCAACCCACCTCAAGCCTTTGAGAGAGAGAAATCTTGCGAGGACAAAGCCCAAACACCCAGAGCCAAAGAGTGTTAGGCATCATCAAGTCTTTCTCGTCTGTGTGACCTGAAGACTTATTACACTTGAGGACTGTGAATCCTCCACCGGTTAGGCATCGCTTTGAGCATCCAAGAGTCATTGTGGATTGCCGTGAACGCAGTCAGGAAGGTTCGAAGTCTACCTTGAAGACTTACCAGAGTGATTGGGCGAGGACCTGTGTCCTTAGCTCAAGGGGAATAAGGTGAAGACGCTGTCTTCTCGAGTTGAATCTCAGCCTCCCTAACCAGATGTACAGTTGTCACAAAGAATCGAACTGGTCCAACAAACTCGTGGTCTTCAACAAGTGACCGGTTCTATCTTCTCCTCTCTTTACTTAGAGTTTGTCTTCGTGAAGTCATTGCCTATCTATCATACCTATTTGACTTCATTGCTTGACTACTTTTGTTGATTGGCTTCTCACTATCTTCCATCTTGATCCTTACTACCAAGCTGCTATTAGTCTTGTACTTTCAATGCTATTGCATACTTGACTATGGTTTGCTTGTTGTAATTTACCTTCCGCTGCATATCAATTAGGTCATTTCTATTGTTTGTCTTCAAACATCCGTGTTTTGAAGACTTTCCTAAAATCGCTTATTCACCCCCTCTAGTCAATAACTAGCACTTTCAGGTGGCACCCCGGTCGTAGCGCCAAGCAAGAGTAGAAAATGAGCGATGAGGGGTCAAATCACAAAGCCCCACCTTTCCCGCATTAAGTTGGACGGACGGCAACCATCATTTCACTCTAGCGCCGCAAGAGCATAAAGAAAATAGAAAACAATGGTGCGTATGGCAGCTACCTAGGGCACCCTAGGTAGGGTCTCCACTACGATCCTTTTTTAAAGCGCCCACTACAAATCGGCTTCTCCTCGCCCTCTTGAAGAAAACCGATGATGAGTGCGGCGGTAGGGTTTAGGAGTACTACGACGCGGGGCCATGTCGAGTAAACGGGTTTGAGTCGACGCCTTAAATATGTGTGGGCCGCTTGGTTTTACGGAACGAGGCAGCATTTTGGGTTCGGGGACCAAAGTGGAGATATAGCACGCATAAAAATTGTGGACGAGGTTCGACCGAAAGGCAATGATGCATGGGCCCTACATTTTGATATACCCGGGTCATGTGAAATTTGCTACTCTACTCAAAACTAGTAAGGTACACATGTATTGAACGATGAGATTTCAAACTAAATTATGAATAAATACACACTATAGCATGTAAAGCTTTGAGTCATATATGCATGATGTAGATGTTCATTTAGTTCTTATAGTTCATCTCATTCAAAATCAATTAGTTTTATAAAAATGTTAAGATTCATGGGGTTGTGCATTGTAAATCATAAAGTAAAAAACAAATAATGGCAATTCATTTAGAAAAAATAATCAATTATGATACGTAAGATTCTAGAACAAAGGAGAAGTGCTTGTGTTTTGAGGTTTGTGCATTATGCTTAAGTTCAACCATGGAGTCTTCTAAATTGTACATGTGGCAGATCTGGTGGAATGTTGATGATATCCAACGCCAAGAGTGCTCGGATTTGCCCATCTCTCAGACCGTCGGGTTAGCTTCATCCAAATGCAACCATCTTTCAAAGTTATTGGCACACTATATAGTTCTTGTGCCATAGTTGCATGTTTTGGAAAAAGCTACTAGTGGGTTGTACTATCTATTTAGGAATAGAAGATGTATACATGGAAGTTGTAGGAAATAGATGACATGGAGGATCTCAATTCCTATGAGTAGGGATTGAAAAGAGATGTCATTTGGTTCACATCATAGGAACTTTTCTATTGAATCTAGAGATGACATGTATCTCAAGTCCTATGAGGAGGGATTAGTAAAGAGATGTAATTTGGTTCATATCCTAGGAACTTTTCTATTGAATATACACTAATGTTTATTTTCCTTTGAAATTAAGGGAGTATAGGAATCCATTCATATGAACCAAATGGCTCAAGCTATAGAAATAATATCATGTTTATTTCCTTTGAAATGTAGAGTATATGAATCTATTCCTATGAACCAATTGGCTCTAAAGGAAAAAATCCTATAAAAATCATATCATATAGAGTTCCTATGATATTCCTCGACACTAAAGGATGGTTGAAATTGCTGCATGGTGATACGGTGGTCTTTCTTTGTAGACTCTCACCCATCTTTATAGTTACCTCTAAGATGAATGAAATGATATATACAGGTATTCTACATGTGCAATTTGGTACACGAAAACTCGTAAAAGTTTATGCAGGTTCTAATTTTCAATAAAGCTATATGCACTGCATTTCGAACGGAGGGAGCATACGGCAGTTGCTAACACTCACGTGGAAGATTTGTGTGTAGGAGGAGTGGCTGTTCTGTTAAATGACATGGCAAACCGACACCGCTTGATGCCGATCTAATGGTTCTTACGGCTCATCAGAAAAGGCTTGTGGCTAACGCTTGTCGGATAATGATTTACTTGACACATGCATTGCATTAATGCGCGCTCTCTCTCTCACGCACATGCACCCTCACGAGTCACAACTCTCCCGAGTCCTCTTGCACTCACACGTGGCACCCATCGCTCATCTCAGTAGACGCCATGCACATATGTGCTCTTCAAACCCTACCTCGTAACTTATAAAAACAAAAGACGGTGCACACATTTTATTTTAGCTCACACGCCATGCACTTATATTATTACTTTATGCTAACGCTCTTTGGGCATAGTATATATTGTACTCTCACGAAGAGAAGCGGTGCATGCACGCACTAGTTCTCTCACACCCACTCACGGGTACACGAGGAGCGCATTTTTTGAAGCCGTACAACAAAATCACTCCACTATATATAAAGCAGGAGCCTTAGCGCTTGCTTTACTAGGGTTCCTCTCGCTCACTCTCTCATGCTCTCCAGATCTAAGCAAGACATAGGTGGCCACACTCTCTCTCACCACGGCTGGTCACAAATCCGCCGCACAACCTCGACCGGGTAGGGGTGTAGGTGCATCGCTCATGCCGCTGCCGGCGGCGAGGGAGGAGGCCAACGGCTGCCCAAGGTCCCGATCGGGCGGTCGTGGTTGCTTTCTCCGAGAGAGCGCTGCCTCGAGGGCCTCCGACCCTTCTTCCTCCTCATGTATTGTGGCTAAGATGCGACCTCTCGCCCACTTTGCCACATGCCGACGACCTCGTATATATTCCTTCAAACCTGCCTTGCTCTATCGCCCCAACTCTTCCCGCTTGTGGATCCTGTTCTACTCCGTCCGCTGTTCCAAAGCCACCTAGACTTCTACTATTATTAGAAGTAAAGCTAGTTCATACAAATAACTCAAAGCGTTGGTTCAAACAGGAAGAAAGTGAGAAAGCTGTAGCATGAATCTAGGACTTGGTTCTAAGAGGAAACGGGGAAAGTAGTAATATCTGCCACTGTTTAAATAACCGATTTCAGATTTGCGCAAACAGGATGTCTGCTCCATATCGCTTCGGGATGTCTGCTCTCAGATTGTTTCTATCCGCGCAATCAAAAGCACACATCTCAGTTTTAGTACAATCAAAAAATGAGATGGCTATCCTCGCTGCCGCTGCCTAACCTCCCGCCTTCAAGGTATCCCTACATTGGTAGTGACTAAGGTAGAATGACCAACGCAATCTAAACGGTTGATTCATACGCTTTTACTTCCCGATTGCAAAGGTGGACGAGCGAAAACAACTGCATCCTAGTCCGAATGCACTTTCTACCAGCTCATCCATGGACCGAGGACTAGCTCGCACGGCTGCACGGTGGTTTTTTGGACAGGTGCGCGGACAAGAGGCATTGTGGTTTGCTTATTTCTGCAAATAGCGGTGCTTAAATTTAGTGGAATGCACAAGAATTTCACCTGGTCAAGATAATCGCATGGTTTAGTTCAGCATTCCAAATAAGACCACAATTATAATTGGTTATTCTCGAATGAGAGAACCTAACCCCGGATGGTGGCAACAAGAAAACCAGAGTGAACTCCAGAAATTTGCTCGCCGGAGGCCCTTTGCTCGAGAAGCCTTGCTTGTTTTTTCCTGATTTGTAAACCTTCTCACAACTTTGTATTTTGCTGTGAACTAGTATATGTTTGTTATGTTCTATGAATCATTGAGATGTATAAAACTGCTTAACTTATGCTTTTCAAGATTTTTATGAAGACGAGTTTAATGTGAGTGTTCCACATGAGCGCTGAACTAGCGTTGAACGCTTGAATTTATTACATTGTGGCCTCAATTAACTTCATGAACCACCGTAATAAGATACATAGTTGCTTACATGATTCACGGGCACACAAAAGTAGCAGCAGCTTCCTATAGACGGATTCAAACAGAGTACTAGCCCCAGAGGGGTCGATAATGTGCAAGGTTCGGATAATTAGACACAATCCAAACTACTATTAAACACTACCGGGGAAACTATTTCATGCGCCGATCTAATTTGGGCTGACACAAGATGACATTGCCATGAACATCATCGAGGACGCCCCGCAGCAGCTCAACTCGTGAACCTTCATGAAGACAACCTTGTGGCCTTGCATCGATAAACTTGTTTGTGGAGGCATGCCACGCCATCTTCTCGCGTAAGCTTGACAAGAACAGTATGCCTCACAAACGAAGGAGTAGCTTTGAACTTTTGTGCTTCAAGACACCCTCGGACAACACGCCGACAACAAAGGAGGCTGGAATACACCTCTTCATTGGTATAACCGCAAATGGCTTCCACGATCCAACAGCCTAAGAACTCTGTTTTCCCAAAGGCGATATTCAGGTCGTCCGCCTCATAGCGAAAGTGACATGCACAACCACACAATCCTTGTCCGCATCGTGGCTCTAATTGAAATGTAAACAAATTCTGAATTACTTTTCAAGATAAGAAACACAAGTTATTTAAACCACTATGTATAGCATGGCATCAAGCTAATAAAATTTTGCATTATTAATCACCACATACTTCCTTTTCTAAAAAATCACCACATACTTAGATGAAAACCACAATCGAGATCGGCAAAGAAGGAAATCACCTTGGGCAGCTCAATGGGGAGGGGGGACACATCCTCGAAGGGGAAAACTACTCCTGCAAGGCCATGGGGGGCTGAACCTCAAATGGGGTGTTGACCATCTCGGTAGTGGCCGTGAGCGTGTCTGGGTCGCCTGGTTGCCTCCATCTTCTTGGATCTTTCGTCTCGTGGGGATCAGCCTCCGCCTGCCTCCAATATCGGCAGATCTTTGCCTCGTTCTCCTTGGTCCATCATGAAACCGACGAATACTAGGAGACCACCAAAGGGAAAACACAATCGCAATGACAATGAAACAAAAAGAGAGTGAGGATCGTTATCGCTTTGCAAAAGTTCTTTTTTTCTCTCGAACGAATATATACCAACATCACGGATCCACTTACCTTCCCTTCGCTGGGAGAGAAGAACAAGTGGCGATGCGAAAAGCCTTTCTTGAAGACGGTGAGGGAGAAGGGATTCAGCGAAGAGTGAAATGATGGTTGCTTCGGTCCACAAACTTAGATCATGGGAGGTGGGGTTTTGTGATACGACGGCTCACATCGCCTGCCACGACTGGGTGACTCTCCTCCCAGATACTGCCTTCTAATTTGGTGGATGGCATTTGGGCCAGCACACATGGCCCGCATGTCGATGAACAAAAGTATAACGACATTCAAGAGAGGGAGACGCTTTCAATGACCTAGGAGGAGCCAAGCTGTAGAGTGTCTCCACTGCACTAGTAGTAACTGTTTTTCCGGGTAGCTGTAGAGTCTCTCCACTGCATTAGTAGTAATTGTTTCTCTAGGCGCCACCCACACCCAAAGATACCGCCTCCCCCCCAAAAAAAATCCTGGTGCTCTTCTTCCTCCTCGCTCCCACCCACCTCACGCCGCCTTGCTCCACTGCACCCCAAATTCCTCACATCACTCCTACAAAAACCCCAGCTCCCCTTCTTCCTCACTCCTACAGAAACCCCCAGCCCCTTCTTCTTCGCCGCACTACAACTAGGCTCGCATTCACATTCTCGCTCAACTGCGGAGCGAGGCGGTGCCTCGAGGAAATGGAGTCGGCTGACCCCAACACAAGAAGATGAGGCTCCGCCAACGGCGACGCCTGTAGATCCCGACGCGACAACTGGGAGAAGCGGCGACTTCCCCACCGGATCCAAGGAACTCAGAGAATCTCGGTGGACCGTGATCAGCGATCTCCCTGACGCCATCCTTGGGCAGATCATCTCGCTTCTCCCCACTCAAGGATTGCTGCCGCACCCAAGTCCTTTCAATTCGTGACGCCTCTATGTCGCTACTGCGTTCTTAATCTCGATCGCCGCCACCTATCTCTCTTCAATGATTTTGAAATCCCCAGAGCCATCATCTCCTCCCACCAGGTCTGCTCAAAGCCTCTCAGATCCCGCCATGCTACCTAAGCAAGAATACCATGCCCTGCACGGTGGACGCTTAGCTGAAATCCCCTGAATTCACAGTAACTACGATCGCTTGAGTTCTACTATTCCCCGAAATCACATACCACATACCTTAACGCCATGAACTTGTGCCTCAAAGACCGATGTCCATCTCATGTTTTCCTCCTCTCTCCACACCGCCACCTTTATGCTAGCTACCTACTGCATAACTGGTACTAAACCTTCGACTCCGCTTTCAAGAAACTTTCACTTGTGCGGGTTCGATATCGGAGGTCTTCATTGCACAAAGATCATCCACTCCAGCTTGCCCTGCGCCGGAGTGCTTGGTGCTTGTTTTCACAGCTTAGAATCAGTTGTCTCCAAATAAAGTCGCCTAACCTTGTAAGAATTGGAATTTCTTTTGACGGAAGGCAGCTCATCATCCAAGATGCCCTTCATTTCAAAGGTTGATCCTTGATTCTAGTTATTCACCGCTGTAAATAACTCGTCCTCTCGCGCTTAAACTGAGACCTTGGGTGTAATACATGATCTCTGTGCTCATTTCAATATGGTGTTTGGCTCCACAGCTTCTTCGTGTACTTTATATTATCATCTACACTTGTAACCATAAGCTGCATTTTAAACTTTCAAGATAATTTATATATCATCTTGGAGTACACATTTTGTACTAATATTATGTTCTATGCTCAATGAAGAGTTTCTCCATGGATGGCCTATCAATGGTGCTGGATTCTCACAAGATCTTATATATCCAAATGAATAGTTTTGATCTGAACAAGATTATTGGCTTGCTGCAATGCTTTCCATGTTGGGAGAAGTTGTATATAAAGGTGATAATTTCACGCACATTGAAGCCCGCATATAGTGTACTAGAATTAACTGCTCATCTGCTGCTCTTTTCGACACTCTTCTTTTTAGACCTTAACTGCTTTCAATCTTCATGTCTATTTAGGAAACAGACGGGTAAGAAAGTTATAACCAATCGGTGGATTCGTAAGCATCGGATTTTCTCACTTCTCATGAGATTCGATTGAAGACAATAACGCTAGAACGATATGTAGCCAACCGCAAACACAAGATTTGTCACATTCTTCCCATCAATGCGAGGTTACTATTGTCCATCGTGCTTAAGTTTATCGCAAGCATGGTTTTGACGGATGGGTATGTCAAGAGCAAAAAAGGAGTTTCGTGGGCAAAAGAGCTTCGAACGTGTCGGGCTTCTATTTACAACATATTGTGGTCATAATCCAGAAATTTTACGACCTCGATGTTCATTGTATTGACCGACAGATCCATTTGACGTGATCGCCAAAACAAAGGCCGGAGTTAGATGTTGTTGCCCTTTTCAACTGGGTTTTTGTAAACCCGATGAACAATCAACCTCGTGCTTTTGTACAGTTTGTAAGCTGGAGTTAGATGTTCTTGCCTTTTCAACTCGGCTGTGACTGTCATATTTTCTTTGAAACAAGGCAAATGGCTTGTCATTTGTTTAATTTAGAGTGAAACATTGTAACAAATCACAACCAAGGGAAATAACATCACCACGCCGCTGCTTGAGCTCACTGCATTACGTAAGCCAAGTGTTTAGCCCCACCAAAGACCCACAAACTTATTTCAACTAGCACATCAAATGGGCTGTAAATTTTCATAGGAAAGGCTGCATGACCGTGACAGATTTGGATTCCGACATTTGGGACCCGCGAGGAAATAGCCTATCCAAGGTGGTGTCGACTTACTAGCCACCGACAAACGATTTCGTTTAACAGCCGTTGGATTGACATCCAACATCCGTCGGTATCTTCTATCTCTTGTCTTCATCTTCCTCCACCGCCCAAACCAAACCACCCTTGCCGGCTCCGCCTCGCCCCGCCCCATGGTCTGGTCTGCGCCCGCCGCCTCTACCGACGCATTCTCCAACGCTGGCCAGTCCCTCCTCTATTCCCCACACGCCCTTTTATTCTCCGGGACGCCAGCCCAACACGCACTGCGCTCGAACCAGCCAACCTCCTACTCCTCCGTAGCGACCGACCGGCGATCTTCAACGGCTCGTGTTCGCTCCGTCCCGAGGCCTCGCCGTTGCCCTCCGCTTTACGGCCTTGGTTCGCTGCTGCAGCGCGCGCCGCCTCTTGCATTGTCAACGCCCAACAACCGAGAGGAACAAGGAGATGATCAGACGTGGAGAGGATGACAAGAGGGACCCACCAGCCATGGCAAGACGCAAGCAAGTGCCTCTATAGTACAAGCCCAAAATTACGGTTCCTCCTAATGGTTGGACATCCGCTCACGCCATTGTCAACGAGTCAATAAACGAGAGAATTACACTACGAGCGGCCGACACCAGGACCTAGCAAGTCGCGTAGTTTTTTTAGGAACAAGCAGCTTGTTATTTATACTAGTTTTAGCGACGGATCAGTGGTAACAACGGGCTATGCGGGGCTGTGGTCTGCCTAGCGAGGGTTTTATTTATGTTTACCACATCATGAGCCCAGCTTGTGTTTTTTTCTTGCTGAAAATGGCTAGCCCAGTTCTATTTTTTTAAAGAAATACCCAAACAAGGCCTACTTGTTTTATCGGTTCTCATTGGCTGCAAATCTTTCAAGGCGATGAGAGTTTCATTCGGTTTGCCCAGAAATGGCCTGTACTTTTTTAAAACACATCAAACCAGGAATTAGTTTCAATTTTTTTTCATTACAAGATCTTAAATTCCATTGATTTTTATGCGTGGACAATTATTTGGATTTTATATTTATATAAATTATTTTTCAAAATAGTTTGAATAAGAATCGATATTTCTGGATTAAAAACTGTTGACCGCACCGAAATATGCAAAATTTCGTATACTTTTTAACCATGGCCACAATATGGGGTGTAATGCTAATAAAAAGAAGATGGGCTCCAAAAAAACCTTAAGAATTAGCAAATGGGTTGTACATTATTAGAAATAACGGCAGATGGGCTGTATGTTGTTTTCCACAGATTTGAGGCTGACTTGTGCGCCTTACTACAAAGTTGACGCAGATGCTTTCATAAAAAAGGTTGACGACACGCAAACGCCTTTGTCAACTTAGTCAACACACGAGAGCAAAGGATCGTTGGATGTCCATCCAACGGCTGTCGTGCTTCTTCAATCTCGCTTTCATGCTCCACCATTAAACAAGCGCCAAGGGACTGCTCGCTTCTCCTCCCGCTGGCCGGTTATGCTACCGCAAGCAGGCCTCATGGCCCCACCGCATTCCCATCGCTGGCCTAGCCATCCTCTACTCACCCACACATGTTGTTATTCTCTCGGCGACGGCAGACGGCAAGAACCTCAGATTCTCCGGGGAAACAACCGCCGAGTATTCCTCGTTCGTCGTTTTTCCTAGGCCTCGCCGCCCACCGCCTGGTGCTTCTCGGCGCGCCTAGTCCACGTGGTCACGACATCCATATGAAGTGGATCAGACGTGGAGAGGCCGACACCGGGTCCACGGCCGCACGCAAGGAAATGCCTCCTTATTACGCCAAGAAAATAATGATTCCTCCACTTGACAGCTAGGACCCACAGAAGGGCCTCAGATTTCACTTAAAAAACGCTCTCTCACCGATGTGTCGGACCCACCAGCTATATCTTCGCACGCAAGGAAGTGCCTCCTTATTACGCCCAAAAAATGAATACCCTCCTGCTAGCTGGGACCCACCATATTGTTGGGCTGACTTAGGGCCTACTAAGTTGACGGGACGGAGGGCTTTGTCAACTTAGTCAATACTCCAAAGGATCGATGATGTCCATCCAACGGCTATAGTGCTTCTTCAACATCCGGTCTTCTTGCTCCAGCCGCCAAAGCAGCGCCGGTCGTGTTGCTCTTCCCGCCTCCCGTGGTCGGGTCAGTGCTACCACCGCTCCTGCCTCCCGTGGGTCTGCCCGCCGCCCCTTCCTAGGCTCACTGCCGCCCACCGCCGTGGTGCTCTTTCGGCCAAGGCGTGGTCAATATGGTCAACAACCGACTTCCATCGGAAGAGTATCAGATGTGGAGAGGCCGACAGCTAGGTCCACGGCAGCCGCAAGGAAGTGCCTCCTTATTACGTGAAAATAATTATTCTCCACCTAACAACGGGACCCACCGGACGGGCCAACAGTATTTTGCGAAAAATTGTTTCTCGATCATTGAACCCACCGGACGGGCCACCGATTTTCAAAAAACGTTTCCTCATTGCCACCGACCCACCGGAAGGGCCTCCTTATTACGCACAAAAATGAATACTCCCGGCTAGCTGGGACCCACCTTGGTGGAGGCTGTCTTGGGCCTACTAAGTTGACGGGACGAAGGGCTTTCAACTTAGTCAATATGAACGATACTAGCTCCAAGGACTGACGATGTCCATCGAATGGCCGAGTGCTTCTTCAACCTCCGGTCTTCTTGCTCCACCCGCCAAAGCAGCGCCGTTGTGCCGCATGCTCCTCGCCTCCCGTGGTCATTTGTCAGCAGCGGAGGCCTCACCGCCTTACTATTCCCACCGCTGGCCAGTGCCTCATGGCGACGGGCAGCCTCACACCTCACCAACCAAATAACCTCAGATTCTCTCCGTAAGGGCTTCCACCGCTGTTTTCCCGGCTCCGCGTCCGTCCCCTTCCTAGGCTCGTCGTTGTCCACCGCCGCGGTGCTTCACGCGCGTGGTGAACGTGGTCAAGGAACGACTTCCATCGTAAGAGTATTGTACGTGGAGAGGCCGATACCGGGTCCACGGCCACATCCCGCTTTTTTTGTGATTTGCCAAGTAAGTCGCTTATCACCCTATTGGCTGCAAATCTTTCAAGACGAGGAGACCTTTCATTCGGCTGGCCGAGAAAATGGCCCATCAGTAATGACAAATGGGCTGTACATTTTTAAAACACATCAAACCGGCAATTAGTTTCAAATATTTTTTGTCATTTCAAGATTTTAAATTACATTAATTTTCATGCGTGAGAACTTGTTGATTTTATATTGATATACATTTATTTTAAAACCAGTTTGAATGTGAGTCGAAATTTCGATTAAAAACAGTTCGACAAGACCGAAATATGCAAAAATTCAGATAATTTTTAACCGTGGCCACAATATAGGATGTAATGCTAACAAAAAGAATATGGGCTCCAAAAACCTTAAGAATTAGCAAATGGGCTGTAAATTATTAGAAATAATGGCAGATGGGTTGTAAGCTGTTTTCCATGATTTGAGGCTTTCCTAAAAAGGTTTGACGACAGCAAAGGACGGTTGGATGTCCATCCAACGACCGCCGTGCTTCTTCAATCTCTCGCTTTTCCCGCTCCAAATGGCCAAACAAGCGCCAAGGGACTGCTCGCTTCCTCCTCCCCGCTGTCGGCCGTGGCTGCCACAAGCCTCACCGCCCCATCAGATTCCCATCGCTGGCCTAGCCATCCTCTACTCACCCACACCGCTGTTATTCTCTCATGACGGCAGACGAACCAAGAACCTCAGACAACAGATTCTCCGCTGGGAAACAATCGCCGAGTCTTCCCAGCCTCCGTGTCGCCCCTTCTAGGCCTCGCTATCGCCCACCGCCGTGGTGCTCGGCGCCGCGTGGTCAATGTGGTCAATGACCGACTTCCATCAAGAGTACCGTGTGGAGAGGTCGACACTGGGTCCACGGCCGCAGCAAGGAAGTGCCTCCTATTACGCCGCAAAATAATTATTCCTCCACCGACAGCGGGACCCACCGACGGGCCACCGATTTCACTTAAAAAACATTTCTCCCCGATCACTGGGACCCGCCACCTACACTTTCGCACGCAAGGAAGTGCGCCCGCAAAAACGATTCGCCCACCGACCGCTGGGACCCACTAGTTACATCTTCGCACGCAAGGAAGTGCGTCCGGCAAAAAACGATTCGCCTCGATCGCCGGGACCCACCAGCTACATATTCGCAGGAGAGGAAGTGCTTGATACCGACCCACCGGTCAAGCGTATGTAGCATTGTCATTCTGGTCGCGAACATGTACGTATATATATACCGGTGGATGTAGAGGCGCCGCACATGTTGTAGTAGAGGCGCACACGTAGCATGTACACGCACGCATAGCCGCCGTGGTGCAGAAAGAAAATATGGCCACGCTTGTGTACATACGGGCGGGTCTCAATGCCTACCGCAGATACGCACGGGCGAGGGCTCGTACATGGCTGGGTCGGAACGGAGAAACATCGCCGCCGCCGTGGTTCACGGGAGGCAATAAATGCGCCGATTCATGGGGAGGCAACGGAATGCGCCGTGTTCATCGGGAGGCAACGAACGCTGGGAGCCAACCGCTGGGTCGGAACAGTACGCGTGGTCGTGTTCATCGGGAGGGCTTGGACGAACAGCGATGGAACGAGGCTCGGCGCATCGCAGAACGGAGGAAACAGACTCCTACGCTCGAACGGGTCCCGTTGATCGGGAGGGTGTGGCGATCGCAAAACGGAGGAAACGGGGTCCCGTTGATCGGGAGGGGTGTGGCGATCGCAAAACGGAGAAAACAGACCTCCTACGGTCGAAATGGGGGTCCTGTTGATCGGGAGTGGTGTGGTGTACCGCAAAACGGATTTAAACAGACCTCCTACAACAAACGGGGTCCCGTTCATCGGGAGTGGTGGGCGCATCGCAAAACGGACTCCACGGATACCGTTTCATCTCCACCGCCGACCTCCTCCAGCCTCCACGGCTACGGCCGACCTCCTCCACCTCCACGCCACCATGTTCATCCAGCCTCCACCACGCCGCTACTCCACCGGCCATCGCTCAACCACCCTCCACGGGCACCCCTCCACCGCTTCATCGCTCATCCAGCCTCCACACCACGGGTCCTGCTCAACCACCCTCCACGGCCACCCTCCACCGCTCATCGCTCATCCAGCCTCCACACCACGGGGTCCTGTTCATCCGTGAGGCAACACCATCGATTGATCGCCGGGTTCAAGAACGCCAGAACCTCGCAAAGGCAATCGCCGGGTTCGCTAGAGCCCAACGCCGCCGGGTTCGCGAGCTAACGCCGCACACACGCGCCAGACGCAGTACGAGAAACGCACATCGCTAAGCCCTCGACCTCCCACCGTAACCGCAACTCCCTCAAATTTTCCTCCCTCGCTTCTACCACGGTTTTTTCCGCCATGGACGGCCCAAAGAATGTCATGCAGCCGCCTCCGCCCGCCTGTGACGAAAAGCCCATTTTCTATCATGTTTTTTGTCATAGAAGTAGGAGCCCACCACATCTATGATGATACCGGTATTGTCACAATTATCGCCATAGAAATGTCATATGTATGATGAAAAAAATTTCGCTCGCCCAAAATGTCACGGATGTGTCTTTTTTTGTAGTGTAGACCGACTCGCCCAGATCTACTACTATTACTCCACTCATCGACCGCTATCCAAAGATGCATCTAGAGTATTAAGTTAATGAAAACAGAGTAACGCCTTAAGCAAGATGACATGGTGTAGAGGAATAAATTCATGCAATATGATAAATACCCCATCTTGTTATCCTCGATGGCAACAATACAATACGTGCCTTGCTGCCCCTACTATCACTGGGAAAGGACACCGCAAGATTGAACCCAAAACTAAGCACTTCTCCCATTGCAAGAACTACCAATCTAGTTGGCCAAACCAAACGGATAATTCGAAGAGACTTGCAAAGATAACCAATCATACATAAAAGAATTCAGAGAAGATTCAAATATTGCTCATAGATAATCTTGATCTTAAACCCACAATTCATCGGGCCTCAACAAACACACCGCAAAAAGAAGATTACATCAAATAGATCTCCACGAGAGAGGGGAGAACATTGTATTGAGATCCAAAAGAGAGAAGAAGCCATCTAGCTACTAACTATGGACCCAAGGTCTCAAGTAAACTACTCACACTTCATCGGAGAGGCTAGGATGATTATGTAGAAGCCTCCGTGGTGGAATCCCTTCCCATGGAGCTCCTAACAGCCCCAAGATGGGATCTCGTGGCTACGTAAAGTTGCGGCAAGGGAATTAGGTTTTTGGCCCGTGATTCGATCCGTTGGGGGTACGAGGTATATATAGGAGGAAGGAGTACGCCGGTGGAGCTCGGGGCCCACGAGGTGGGGCGTGTTCTAGGGGAGGGGCGCCCACCTCGTGGCCGCCTCCTCCTTTCTCGACCGAGGGTCCAAGTCTCCTAGATCTTATCTCGATGAGAAAATCACGCTCCCAAGATTTTATTCCGCTTGGACTCGCTTGATATTCCGCTTCTTCAAATATCAAATAGGCAAAAACAACAATTTCTGGCTGGGCTCCTGTTAATAGGTTAGTCCCAAAATAATATAAAAGTGGAAAATAAAGCCCAATATGGTCCAAAACAGTAGATAATATAGCATGGAGTAATCAAAAATTATAGATACGTTGGAGACGTATCAGGCATCATCCTAAACAGCAAGGTTCACAGCTTCTTTTTGCTTGTGCTCTTCACCGAAGGACATTTTTTGCTTCTTGTGTTCTTCGACGGAGGGCATTTGCTTCTTGTGTTCTTTGCTGGGCTATCATGGGTAGCAGAAGTCTTCTTAGATGCTTCAGGAACTGGGTAGACTTTGCCCTTTTACCACCTCTTCTCTTGTTTGTAGAACCATTTTCAGAACTGAGAATGAATGCAAATAAGTGTTGAAATGCATATTTAAATAGGCAAAAATAGACTTCTATGCATTGGCTTGTGTAGGATCGAAAGTATGTCTAGAGGGGTGGTGATTAGACTACTTGACCAAATAAAAATCTAGCATTTTCTCAATTTTAAGTCTTGGCAGATTTTAGCAACTTAGCACATGTCAACCAATCAACCTACACATGCAAGTCTAAGAGTATAGCAACGGAATGTAAAACATTGCACATGAAGGTAAAGGGAGGAGTTTGTAGGGAGCAAACGAAATGTAGACGCGGAGATTTTTTCCGTGGTTCCGATAGGTCACTGGTGCGCGTCGGTGCTATACAAACGATTTTTAACCCCTTTCTGTGACGACATTTGGAACCGTCGCCAAGGGAGTGTGGGCGATAGGGGGATCCTTCCCACACGACCCAGAAACCTTCGGGGATAGGGCCCCTATAGTACTTCTACTCGTTTCTGCTCGGATTGCCATCGCAGTCGGTATTCTGTGGTGCTACATTTACGATGCGCGGCCCATCACAAACGGTTCACTATTATAGAACGTGTATGATGCGCGACCCATCACAAACGATTCACTGTTAAGATGATTAGCTATTCGTCGTACGAGTGTCGGACATGATTACTAAACGCCGGACCGTCAGTAACATCGCCGCATACCCATAACTATCTATTCTATGGTGCAACGCTACAATGCATACTTCATCGTAAATGTTCATGGTTGCGAATCGTGTACGATAAGGCAACTAACACAAACGCTTAGTTTGCTCGCACTGCTTGTGATATTGTCCGACCGCACACGCTTTGTAACGGCAACCGTGCATGCTTGCACACGCTTCTCTCTCGTGAACCGCCTCGATTATGGTGCATATCGCAAACGCTTGTGTTTTACCAACCGTGTGCCATAACAACCGGAGAGCGTGATTTCACCATAATTTAATTGCTTTTTCCAAATTGTACCGGATTTGGATTTGGATTTGGATTTGAATTTGAATTTGAATGTATGCTACAACTTTATTCATATCCATCAGGTTCAAACAACCAATGCATTATTCGATTCATAGGTACATATGTTCAAGAATTACATAAGAACCAAATAAAGAACGAAGAACCATAGTTGTATACTTGTACTATTAAAGACGGTAAATAACGAGGCGAAATATATTTTGGTTGCTGAACAAGGTGAAGCGGAATGCCCGTATTGTGCCATCCTCCATGCAGAAGGCACGCACGACTCTAGTCCAACCCCTTGTGATGGCCGACCGCCCATCCTTCACAGTCTTCATGAAAACATCTAGATAATCATCATGTTCTGGTAGAAATACTTTAGCCTTTGCATGCCCACCAATCATGTAGTTTGAGAGGTAAACTTGAGTAAACTGTTTTGGTAACCACTGCAAAGGAAAAAGATTCAGACATTGTCATCTAACACAACTCATTATGGGCGGTAAAAAGATGGTTGCAGAGTTCTTACTTACCATCCTGCAGTTCGCTGTTGTCTTGGATAAAGTGTAAACAAATAGTTTAATTGCCATCTTTGGACCCATTTTACTAACAATCTTTATCATATTCCTCACTTGATGATGGTTCATCGATATCTCATTGCCCCATACACAGAAAGGGTCGAAGCGCGGATCTTTACCAATGACATATGTACCTAAAAGCACCAAGTTAATATTAGAAACTAAACAACAATTGCACAGTAACAACACTCTTTTATAATATGTCTATATACATCTGTATGTGGTAGTCCATTTGAAATCTCTAAAAAGACAAATATTTAGGAATGGAGGGAGTATCTTATAACATCCAATATACTCACATATTAGATGAATTAACATCTTATATTATGGGCCGGAAGGAGTTTAGTGCATTCTTACAAATTGTCGGCTGATTAACTGCTGATGTATCCATGGGTTACAGTTAGTTTGAGCTAGTTCGGGCTCAAATAGCCCTAAAGTATATCTAAACATGAGGGCTAGTTTGAGCTAGTTGCATCTATAACCCACCCAAAAAAATATCCAACCCAAGAGGTGCTAATTGGAGCTAGTTCTCCTAGTGCATTAATTGTCAATCTAACCCTGCCATCCAAACAACTCTTTGGATGGAGTTAGTTCAGGGTTAGTAATGAGCTAGAAACTAACTCTAACATCTAGCTGTTGAGTATCCAAACAGGGCTGTGTTGTTGTTGTTGTTGTTGCTGCTGTTTTCTCCGTATATCTAGACATCATTAGAACATTAATGTAACACTCTTCCTTGTTGCTATGTAGCCTAGGGTTGCATATTTAGACATTAAGTACAAGGCATGTTGCTATGTAGCCTTAGATATATTACATATGGCCCTAGTTAACCTAACAAAAATGGGTTGCGATATATTCGTTAAAAGTCCGATTCACCGATTAGTCCCTTATCACCGCCGCCTATATGGTACCAAATACCGATATCCCTAACAAAGGAGTAGATATAAGCCATGGATGAAATTAACCTCGATGGAAAACAATACTGCTCCCAAAATTGTCCTATGTAGGTACATCGAGAAGCATATTAAGCACAACAAAGCTAAACATCAACCAAAATTATACATGGCGCATAAAATAATCTCCAAAAGATAGCTTCAGTGTGCAGGTTTAAGCACGCTAGTAAAGCAAAACAAGTGGAAATGTGTGCTAACTGCAACAGGCCTAACATTTGACAACAAGCAAACATAGTCATTCAAACTAGTATTGTGCCGGTCTAAGTAAACTGGTTATTGTTAAATAAAAATGGAAAGGCGTGTTAACTACAAGATGCAGCAACCAAATGTAGTCATTTATAGTGGTATTATTGAAACTGGTATCGATGAAATTGAACTGCATAGTTCATACTTGCACATATAGAACATCACGCCAGAATAACTAAAATAAACAAGGCATACTACTAACAATCAAAGATAGGATTTGAAACTAGACATATGCTAACTACAAACAACCTAACAATCAAAAAACTTTAAAAGAGGCATATGCTAGCTATAACAGCTTAATAAAGAAGCAAATATATGGATTCCTATCGGTATGTTTAAAACTAGATTGATGAAATGTACTGCACAGTAAATAATTTCACATATGGTGCATCACATTGTGAACAACTAAAATAAACAAGGCATACTGCAAACAACTAGATATAGCAATTAAAACTGGACATATTCTCACTACACTACAAAAGGGACTCAACAAAATAAATCATGGGTTTCCCCCTGTGAAGAGGCACGGGAAAACAAATCATGGGTTTCCTCACTTGTCGCAGATGGGCTCGTTCCCATAGGAAGAGCACGGACCCTGGATGTGCTCCATGTTGCCGCAGATGGGCTCCTTCCCCTTGGAAGAGCATGGATGTAGGGTACCCTCCCTAATGTCGCAGATGGGCGCTTTCCCCTTGGAAGAGCAGATGGGCTCTTTCCCCTTGGAAGAGCCGGATAGGGTGCCCTCCTCGTGGTCAACATCGATGAGGTCTGACTTGGAAGCTGTGGATCCCAAGCCAGCGTCGCAGAACGTGTTTTTCAGAAATGACAAAAGGGGCTCGATGGCGATGTAGAATGGAAAATTGTTGACAGCGAGCCAGAGGAGATCAGCAGCGAGGCCACGGATGAGATCGACGGCGGTTGAACCCAAGGGGTTGGGGGTGGGCCACTTAACCTATGACATAGCCCGCCTCAGGCCGTCGCTGTTGATGACCTCGATGTCGTAGTCAGCAGCCGAGACATGCCCGCATACTCTAGCCCGCTGCTTGAGTGCCTGCCGCCAAGAATGGTCGCCGCCTTCTCGCAACGCCGGGCTAAGAGACCACTATACACCTTTTGGGCTGGGCCGCCTCGAGCTCCATGGGTAGCATAGCCGGGCTTAGGCTGCGACGCTTGGAGTGGGGATGGGATGGGGATCTGTGGTAAAGGGGCGCTGGCAAAGGCCATCTAAGAAACACAGGCGGCCTGGGTATGGAGATCGTGGGTAAGCTGCACGGGCAAACCGCAGATGTTGACAATGGAGGCCTTGTTATGGGCGGCGGCGGCGACGGCGGGGACGTTGCTAGGGTTTTGAGCGAGGGAGGGTGTGTGTGTGTGTGTGTGCACGCCCGAGGAGGTTTTGTGTGTGTGTGTGTGTGTGTGTGTGTGTGTGTGTGTGTGTGTGTGTGTGTGTGGAGGGGGGGTGTTTGAGGAAATGATGCGGGTACTGAAAATTTTACTACGCGGGAGTCAAACGCGGGAGTGAAATGCCACGCTATTGAAAATTTTGATGATAGTGCATCACACACGGTCCGGAGATAACAACCATGTGTTATGAAATGTAAAACCTCGAGGCGGAAAATATTTTCTAGGATGCAAAGGGATTGGGAACAAGAAACATCGCACACGGTCCGGAGATAACAACAAAGGTGTTATGAAATGTAAAAACCTCGAGGCGGTAGATATTTTCTAGGGATGCAAAGGGATTGGGAACAAGAAACATCGACACGGTCCGGAGATAACAACTGTGTGTTATGAAATAGAAAACCCTTGAGGCGGGCAGATATTTTTGAGAGGGGAGCCCTGTGGAGCCCAATGTACTGACGACGGATGTGTGCGTGATAAAGCATCAAGCGTGGCACACGGTTAGTTTGAGGAACCTTGTCTGCTAAGGCCATCCGACTTGCATAATGTTCATAAATTTGGTGAAAATGGTGCGGAGAGGGTCGAACACGAAAACTCTTGCATGTGGACCAAATTTATGTATCAAAAGGGTGGTTTGATTTTCAAATACCAAATGCAACTTCGATGTGGCACCTCTCTCGCAAAGCGCATGATATTGCTTCCCCACCCCTCGTGGTCGGCACGAAGGGAATCCTAAGCTATGAATGCATGCCCTCCCTCCCCCAACCGAGGTTAACCTAGCAAAGTGCAAAGTAGCTAGCAGCCCTCCTCCCCGTGTCAAGACGAAGGAATCTAAGCTATGAATGAATGCCCCCCAATCGAGGTTCATTCACCTAGCAAAGTGCAAAGTAGCTAGCAGCCCCTCCTCGTGGTCGGCACGAAGGGAATTCTAAGCTATGAATGCATGCCCCCAACCGAGGTTCACCCTAGCAAAGTGCAAAGTAGTTAGCAGCCCCTCCTCGTGGTCGGCACGAAGGGAATCCTAAGCTATGAATGCATGCCCCCAACCGAGGTTCACTCTAGCAAAGTGCGGTAACTAGCAGCCCCTCCTCGTGGTCGGCACGAAGGGAATCCTAATCTATGAATGCATGCCCCCAACCGAGGTTCACCTAGAAAAGTGCGAAGTAGCTAGCGCCCCTCCCTCGTGGTCGGCACGAAGGAATCCTAAGCTATGAATGCATGCCCCCCCAACCGAGGTTCACCTAGCAAAGTGCGGCGGTAGTAGCTCTCTCCTCGTGTCAAGACGAAGGGAATCTTAAGCTATGAATGCATGCCTCCCCCAAATCGAGGTTCACCCTAGCAAAGTGTGAAGTAGCTAGCAGCCACCCTCCTCGTGGTCGGCACAAAGAGAATCCTAAGCTATGAATGCATGCCCCCAACCGAGGTTCACCTAGCAAAGTGCGGCGAAGTAGCTAGCAGCCCTCCTCGTGGTCGGCACGAAGGGAATCCTAAGCTATGAATGCATGTCCCCCAACCGAGGTTCACCTAGAAAAGTGTGAAGTAGCTAGCAGCCCCTTGTGTCGGCACGGGAATCCTAAGCTATGAATGCATGCCCCTTCCCCAACCGAGGTTCACCTAGCAAAGTGCGGCGTAGCTAGCAGCCCCCACCCCTCGTGTCGCCATGAAGGGAATCCTAAGCTATGAATGCATCCCCCAACCGAGGTTCACCTAGCAAAGTGCTAAGTAGCAACCCCCCCACACACACACACACTTTCAGTCAAGGGCCAAAGAGGCATATATCTCACCAAGATGGATCAGAAACGGATCAAGAATAATCCACCTTGGTCGCATAAACTCTCTCTTGTTGTTGGTCAAAGTGATGGCCGTCCATGCAACCCCGGAGATGGGCTAGCTCGCCAATAATCACGCAAGTAGCTAGTCCCCGAAGACAACCACTGCATGCGTGTGGCCCAAACATATGTATGGAGATGTGTGTTTTTGAGTAACAATGGAACAACTTTGATGTGGCACCATGATTTCAAACTAGAAATCCCCACACTGAGTGAGGGTTAGGTTGACGATGGATATGTATGTTACACCACACTTCAAGCCAACGACGGGGATTCATGCATGCATGCGTGCACAATATATGCGCTCAAACTTAAGGTCTGAATCTCACCATGACCTATACTATGATAACATGAACCAAATGAAGAATCCGCCATGGTAACCTATCTTGTTGTTGGTCAAGGTGATCATGGATGTCCACGCGGGCCCACGAATATATAGGCTTGTCGCCAATAACCACGCGAGGGAGTGTACCGTTTGAAGGCAACCACTACATGCATATGTATGGAGGTGATGCGTGCATGCATGTTTGAATACACAACATTGATGTGGCGCTGCATCAAAAATCATACACTAGCTCCCCACACGTAGCGAGATCGGTTCATGATGTGTCGCTGTACTAGCCACTTCGACTCGATGGGAGGATGCATGCGCACACATGCATGTGTGTGTGCTCAAACAGATCATGCATGTCATCCCAGAGCAAAAATAATAATCCCTTCCTAAGTCAAATTAACCTCTTGTTGTCGTAAAGTAGTGATGGACCAAGCAGGCCCATAGATGGAAAGCATCGATATCACTGATAACCGCTAGGTGGGTGCGAGAGGACAACCACCACCGCTTGCATGTGGGGCAAACATATATATGTTGAATACCCAAAATGCACAACTTTGATGTGCCACATGCCTCAAAAACCGTGAATCATGCACCCACACGTAGTGAGGTTCATATCAAGTGTACTACATATGATGGTCCCCTTCCCCCCTCTTCACTGCATACTACATGCTCTTGCTGTAATATATGTACAACCCAAAAGAATCCTCATCGATGGTGAAATTAATTAACCTCTCCCGATGTAGGTCAAAGTGATGCATGTATGCATCGATGATGGCCTCATGGGCCCACAGATGGAAGCGTCACACGTGAGTGTCCTAGCTAGGATATGCATGTGGCCCAAAAAGGTGTTGTGTGATGTTTGAATAACCAATTTCACAACTTTGATGTGGCACGTGCCTCGAAAACCAAAAAGTCCCGACACTGAGTGAGGTGTACTTGTTCACGAACGCGTACGTATAGTATATATGCTAGTCCCCTCCCACCTATTCGACGCGTACTATATACCACCATAACACAAACAAAAAAGATTCTACCTTGCTGGTCAAATTAACCTCACTGTCGGCTGTTTGTCAAAGTGATGGACGACTACCTCGCGGGCCCACAGAAAGTGTCACATGCGAGTATCGAGTGTCGTGTAGGACAACCACCGACTGCATGTGGCCAAAACATTTATATATGAAAGGGTTGTGTAATGTTTTAAATAACGATTTCACGACTCTGATGTGGCACTGGCCTGCCCAACAAAACGGCCAACCCATACGGTGGCTCACAACTGTAGTGTACTGCAAGCCACCCACCACCCCCAGACGCACACACCTACACAAACACCGCAAATCCACCGCAACTACTATGCATGTTTATTTAATTATCCCGCGGCGAACATACATGTTACCAAAGGAGGGACGTTTTAATTTCAATAAAATCACAGAGATCATTAAGACGTTTTAGTACATTGATTGATTAATTTTCTACAGGTATAATGTGCAAAAATCAAATTTGAGCTACATGCACACGTGATGTTGCACCTAAATGGATTGCAAAACACATGTGTCTCACTTGATGCATGTTTACTCCCCGTGCAACAAATTTCAAACATTGAGAATCTTGATTTTTAAATTCTAGTACATCCAAAACTTATTTGAAGTCCATGAAACTTATCGTGTTGTCATATGGACACCAATACAAAGTGGCATGTACTTTTTTTGTCAATTTTGAGACTAGTTTTGATGTAATCTTAATCTAATTACAGACGGAAGATTATTAATAATTGGGAACCAATATCCCAAACGGATTATTTATTCAAACCGTGAGCGTTAGACCAACAATGGATACGTGCCAT
The DNA here is from genome assembly GCA_021605205.1 of Aegilops longissima. Classification (NCBI taxonomy): domain Eukaryota; kingdom Viridiplantae; phylum Streptophyta; class Magnoliopsida; order Poales; family Poaceae; genus Aegilops; species Aegilops longissima. The sequence goes on along the minus strand of JAHIAM010006460.1, from coordinate 29,827 downwards.
GCTTCGGTTAATCAATAAAGCGGTAGCATTAATCATCCAAATAGAAAAATATATGCGTCACCAAGACGACCTGCGGTGCCGTGCAAGCAGCGTGAGTTGACGGGACCACGCAAGCAGTCCGCCACACGTAGACGGAGAGGCGGCGGCAGGTGTGTGAATTGACGGAGGTGTGCTCGCAAAGGTCATCGGGAGGCGGCAAGTAGCTGTGTGAAACTTTGGTAGGCATGCCAGCAGTCCGGTGCGCAGGCTCACCGGGAGGCGAGCCATCGGTTTGACCGCCGCCCGCCTCTCTCCCACAACTCCTACTACTCCATATTAGTGGTGCACCTGAGCGGCCGCACCCCCGATCCTCGCTACACACACACAATCCTCCCTCTCCGTTTGCATCCTCGACGCCGCTCTCAGTCCTCAAATCCGTTAGTGTACGAGGATGCCGCTGAAGCGCCCCATCGGAGGGAGTGGCGACGCCAGGGCTGCTAAAGCACCAGAGCACGGCGTGGAGATGGAGACAGAGGTTGCTGTCACCGCCGGCGAGTTATCGCTACACCCTATCATCATCGACGGCGTCGAGCTTCCACGGCCGGAGGCGGAGTTCCACACCGACTCACGACCACTCCGCGATGATCATGACGACGACGGACAACCGGTTAGTCATCTATACCCATTTATGTGTCAAATAGATCATAGGGTTTCTCCTACTACTCCTGCCTCCCCTTTTGGAATAGAAACCCTATGGTTATGTTCTCCCAATCCATGAAATCTGAGTAAGTTTCATAGATCCGTGTGGTGTATTGATTTTTGAATGGTACAGTGATAAGTGAGTAGTTATTTCAGATGTGCAAATGATTTCCGCTAGTAATCCGACTAGGTTAGTGTTCGTATAATAATTCCTAGCCGTGGCTTGACAATTGATTTTGAATGACCTACATATGTTTGTGCCATTATTTTCTTCAAGATTGGTCTGTACATAGACAAGTGTGCTTAAAAATCGAACCATAATCTCTGGATATATATAAATAAATAGCCATAAATTCCTAATCCTACTTCACGGCATGTAATCATTGATTTTATGCCAAATTTGTTTTACTATTTGTATAGGTGCTGTCTGACAATGTGGACAGCAAGGATGAAGATGGCCATAGGAAGTACAAGAGGCAAATCCCGAGGGAGCTTTATGTGGGAATGCATAACAGGCGTATTAGGACCTGGAACGGAGGCTATGGATGCCCATTTTGCAACCAGAAGCTTCATGACGCGTATCTAAGTGTTATGGCGATGCGAGAGGACGGGCCGCTGGCTCCTTCAAGCAGAAGTATTCTCAGAGGGTGGCGACGACGCCAGATGCCGAGTACCGGAGAAGCTCCAGGATCGTGCCGGTCGCATGTGAGATGAGACGTAGGATGGATCGAACTATGTACACTTGAGTATACTTAATGACGGTTGAACTATGTACTTATGGTTGAACTATGCTTATGTACGTGTACACTTATTATCTATGTGTGAGTATGTTAAATATTTCGCCAAATTTTGGTAAAAATTACAAAGGGGGACCAATAAACCAGGACGGAGGTAGTACGTCAATCACACATGGTTCCCAAAATTGGAACCATGTGCAATGACTTTTATTTATCCTGTTGCGTCAATCACACACGGTTCGATCTAGCAAACCGTCGCCCCCAAAATTCTTTGTGGGACAGAAAACCCTCACCACCCGATTCAAAAAGGAAAAAAGAAAACCCTCACCATCCCCACGTCACAAAAACCCTCACCCCGCCCGCCATCCTCTCGCCCCTCCCAGACGCTCCCCATTCACACTTGCACAAGATCCTCCGCTTTTATGCCATGGCACCGCTTATCGCGGGCGGTAAACACTTAGCTCGACACCTTCCGCCGCCAGTTGCCGCAAAGCCCAACGTGATTTCGCCACTTCCATTTGCTGCCGCCTATCACCATCGACTTTCTCGACGCTACTCGCGGTCGACCCAGCTCCGCTCGGTTGGGGAATCTGCCATACTGAGGGTTCTTTCTCATGGACGACAAGGTAACTAATTTAACGAGATATTATCTCATCTCTTATTCCAGTTCATGTGCCTCCTTTAATCACCCGACAAAAATCGCCGTGAATTCATTTTTATTCGAGCTGATTTGAGGGTTTTCATTCATTCATAGAATGTACAGTGCGCCAACACTTCAGGACTTTGCGACCTCCGCCAGAGATTCCATCTCACACCAGATAACTTGAGGACGTGCGTGGTATGTTCAATCTCACCCTAAATCGGTTGGCATGGCCTACTTTCCTGAACATATTCAAATTATTGCTACATTTGGATAAAAGGTGCCACATGCACCATATACATCAAAGGATTTCTCTTCTTTCTATATTAGGCAAATTAATGATGTATTGTTCTTTCGACACTCTCATATTTCCATGACATCATGTTTACCCTATCTGCTTAATTATAGATTTTTGTCCTTCGATTTCAACTGTTGTATAGTTCTTTCAATTTGGGCCCATATTTGCATGTTAACATATTTTCTTTAACAATCCTACCATTTTCTCGTGATAACATCCCTTGCTATGCAACAAATTATGTAGTGCATAATTTTTCCTTTACATGGATCAAGGCTCCACGGATTTCATATCGCACACAAACCATGGATTTACAATAGTTGCTACTGTACAACTTGATGAACATGGTGACTCCTATTTTGGCACTGGCTTTTGGAAATAAATTGCAAAGTTTTATGTACTGAAAGCTAGCACTAAAATTGCACTGCCCATAAAAGTGCCTGGTCATGAGATATATGCTAACTTCCCGACAAAATCATCCGTCCAGACTTTGTTCGAGTAAGTTTTCTTCAACTATCTCGCATGTTGACTTACCCAAAGAAAGTCAAATGAATTGTGTAGTATTTAAGCAACCAATTGTTATTCCCTTTTCTTACTATATTCCTACCTAATAACTTCTAGTTACCAATGCACTTTTCTATTGCCCTGTTTTAACTAAATATTCCCTATACTCCCATTTCCATCAGAAAGCGCCGCTGACAAGGAGACTCCAGAGGTGGAGAACGGGCTGCCAACAAGCGGAGGCGCTGCAAGCTAGAACTGCAAGTTTACTCCAAAGAGGCCTAGACTTCATCAGAGCCTCCCCGATGATATGTTGAGAGTCATCATCTCCTCCTCCCAATCAAATATGGGGCGGACAACCGTCTTTCGGCGGTGGCGCCTATGGAACTCCAGCCCTCTCGACCATCGACACCCATGAGCTCGCCATGGCTATCGCAAAGCTTGATGCGCTCTCCAAGATCCTCGGTAGTCACCTTGGCCCAACCAAAGGCCTTAGAATGGGCAAGTTCCATTCCAACGGCAAGGACCGAGCCAAGCTTGACGACCGGTTCCGATCCTCGCCTCTAGATCAGCTCGAGGAGCTCACTTTGATGATGGGCATATGCGTCGCTGCCAACGTCCGCGACTACCGCCTCCCACGCCATGCTGCAAGTTTAGGAACTGCCACCCCTTAATGACGCTACCACTCTTATTCTACCACGATCAAGCACCTCGAGCTCATTGTCGCCCCGCTGCTACGCCTTGAGCTTATGCTGGTTTTCCCAAGAGGAGAGGATGATGCATCACAAGAGCGTAACTATTTCCCCAGCTTTTGAGAACCAAGGTATCAATCCAAGAGGAGGCCACGACAAGTCCCTCGACCTGCACAAAACGATAGCTACTCGCAACCAACACGATTAGGGGTTGTCAATCCCTTCACGGTCACTTACGAGAGTGAGATCTGATAGAGATAATATTTTTGGTATTTTTGGTATAATGATGCAAAGTGAAAAGTAAAAGGCAAAGTAAAACAAAGCAAGTATAAAAGTGATGGAGATTGATATGATGAGAATAGACCCGGGGGCCATAGGTTTCACTAGTGACTTCTCTCAAGAGCATAATTATTCTACGGTGGGTGAACAAATTACTGTTGAGCAATTGACAGAATTGAGCATAGTTATGAGGTTATCTAGGTATGATCATGTATATAGGCATCACGTCTGAGGCAAGTAGATCGAAACGATTCTGCATCTATTACTATTACTCCACTCATCGACCGCTATCCAGCATGCATCTAGAGTATTACGTAAAAAATAGATTAACGCCTTAAGCAAGTTGACATGATGTAGAGGAATAAATTCATGCAATATGATAAATACCCCATCTTGTTATCCTCGATGGCAACAATACAATACGTGCCTTGCAACCCTTTCTGTCACTGGGTAAGGACAGCGCAAGATTGAACCCAAAGCCATGCACTTCTCCCATTGCAAGAACTACCAATCTAGTTGGCCAAACCAAACGGATAACTCAAAGAGACTTGCAAAGATAACTCAATCATACATAAAAGAATCCAGAGAAGATTCAAATATTATTCATAGATAAGTTGGATCATAAACCCACAATTCATTGGTCTCAACAAACACACCGCAAAAAGAAGATTACATCGAATAGATCTCCACGAGAGAGGGGAAGAACGTTGTATTGAGATCCAAAAAGAGAGAAGAAGCCATCTAGCTACTAGCTATGGACCAAGGTCTCAAGTAAACTACTCACACTTCATCTGGAGAGGCTATGGTGTTGATGTATAAGCCTCCGTGGTGGATGCCCCTCAAAGTGAGCTCCTAACAGGCCCCAAGATGGGATCTCGTGGATACAGGAAGTTGCGGCGTGGAATTAGGTTTTTCGCTTTTTCTCACCGCTTGGGGGTACGAGGTATATATAGGAGGAAGGAGTACGTCGGTGGAGCAACAGGGGCCCACGAGGCAGGGGGCACGCCTAGGGGGTGACCCCACCTCGTGACCGCCTCACATTTCTTGGAGTAGGGTCCAAGTCTCCGGATCACGCTCGTGAGAAAATCACGCTCAAGGTTTCATTCTGTTTGGACTCTGTTTGATATTCTGCTTTCTTCAAACACTGAAATAGGCAAAAACAACAATTCTAGGCTGGGCCTACGGTTAATAGGTTAGTCCCAAAAATAATATAGAAGTGGAAAATAAAGCCCAATATAGTCCAAAACAGTAGATAAAGTAGCATGGAGCAATAAAAATTATAGATACGCTGGAGACGATCGTATCCCCAAGCTTAATTCCTGCTCGCCTCGAGTAGGTAAATGATAAAAGAGAATTTTTGATGCGGAGGATACTTTGGCATAATTTCAATGTAAATCTTCTTAATTATGGTATTAATATTCAGATCCGAAAGATTCAAGACAAAATTTCATATTGACATAAAAATAATAATACTTCAAGCATACTAACTAAGCAATTATGTCTTCTCAAAATAACATGGCCAAAGAAAGTTATCCCTACAAAATCATATAGTCTGGCTATGCTCCATCTTCCCCACACAAAATATTTAAATCATGCACAACCCCGATGACAAGCCAAGCAATTGTTTCATACTTTAACATTTTCAAAACTTTTTCAGTCTTCACGCAATACATGAGCATGAGCCATGGATATAGCACTATATGTGGAATGGAATGGTGGTCATGGAGAAGACAAAAGGAGGGAATATAGTCTCACATCAACTAGGCGTATCAACGGGCTATGGAGATGCCCATCAATAGATATCAATGTGAGTGAGTAGGGATTGCCATGCAACGGATGCACTAGAGCTATAAGTATATGAAAGCTCAACAAAAGAAACTAAGTGGGTGTGCATCCAACTCGCTTGCTCACGAATACCTAGGGCATTTGAGGAAGCCCATCATTGGAATATACAAGCCAAGTTCTATAATGAAAAATTCCCACTAGTATATGAAAGTGACAAAATGAGAGACTCTCTATCATGAAGATCATGGTGCTACTTTGAAGCACAAGTGTGGTAAAAGGATAGTAGCATTGCCCCTTCTCTCTTTTTCTCTCATTTTTTTTATTTTTATTTAGGCCTTTTCTATTTTTTTATGGTCTCTTTTTTTTCGTCCGGAGTCTCATCCCGACTTGTGGGGGAATCATAGTCTCCATCATCCTTTCCTCACTTGGGACAATGCTCTAATAATGATGATCATCACACTTTTATTTTTCTTACAACTCAACAATTACAACTCGATACTTAGAACAAAATATGACTCTATATGAATGCCTCCGGCGGTGTACCGGGATATGCAATGACACATGAGTGACATGTATGAAAGAATTATGAAAGGTGGCTTTGCCACAAATACGATGTCAACTACATGATCATGCTAGCAATATGACAATGATGGAGCGTGTCATAATAAACGGAACGGTGGAAAGTTGCATGGCAATATATCTTGGAATGGCTATGGAAATGCCATGATAGGTAGGTATGGTGGCTGTTTTGAGGAAGGTATATGGTGGGTGTATGATACCGGTGAAAGGTGCGCGGTATTAGAGAGGCTAGCAATGGTGGAAGGATGGGAAAAAGTGCATATAATCCATGGACTCAGCATTAGTCATAAAGAACTCATATACTTATTGCAAAAATCTAGAAGTTATCAAAGCAAAGTATTACGCGATGCTCCTAGGGGATAGATTGGTAGAAAAGTCCATCGCTCGTCCCCGACCGCCACTCATAAGGAAGACAATCAATAAATAAATCATGCTCCGAAGTTCATCACATAACGGTTCACCATACGCATGCTACGGAATCACAACTTCAACACAAGTATTCTTTAAATTCACAACTACTCAACTAGCATGACTCTAATATCACCATCTTCATATCTCAAAACAATTATCAAGCATCAAACTTATCTTAGTATTCAACGACTCAAAAGAAAGTTTCACATATCTTGAATACCAACTATATTAATATTAAGCAAATTACCATGCTATTAACGACTCTCAAAATAATCTAAGTGAAGCATGAGAGATCAAGTTTCTTTAAAACAAATCCACCACCGCGTTTCTAAAAGATATAAGTGAAGTACTATAGAAAATATTATCACGCTAAAAGATATAAGTGAAGCGCTATGAGCAAAACTCTCAAGCTCAAAAGATATAAGTGAAGCACATAGAGTATTCTATCAAATTCCAATTTATGTATGGCTCTCTCAAAATGTGTGTACAGCAAGGATGATTGTGGTAAACTAACAAGCAAAGACGCAAATAATACAAGACGCCCAAGCAAAACACATACCATGTGGTGAATAAAATATAGCTCCAAGTAAATTACCGATGGAAGTGGATTTAAAGAGGGATGCCTTCCGGGCATCCCCAATCTTTGACTTTTGGTGTCCTTGATTATCTTTGGGGTGCCAAGGGCATCCCCAAGCTTAGGCTCTTGCCACTCCTTGTTCCATAATCCATCAAAAGAATTCACCCAAAACTTGAAAACTTCACAACACAAAACTCAATAGAAATCTCGTGAGTCTGCTAGAGAAATAAAACAAAAGACTACTTTAAGTTACTGTAATTAACTCATTCTTTATTTATATTGGTGTTAAACCTACTGTATTCCAACTTCTATGGATCATAAACTATTTTACTAGCCATAGATTCATCAAAATAAGCAAACAACACACGCAAAACAGAATCTGTCAAAACAGAATAGTCTGTAGTAATCTGTAACTAACGCAAACTTCTGAACTCAAAATTTCTACCAAAATTAGACGACCTGTAAAATTTGTTTATTGATCAGAAGCAATTGAATCAATATTTTATCATGTTCTGGTGATTTTTAACAATTTGGGCACTGAGCGCAAAGTTTCTGGAAATTACAGCAAGATCTAATAACTATCATCCAAGAAGATCCAATAGGTTCAACTTGGCACAAATACTAATTAAAACGTAAAACCACATCTAAACAGAGGCTAAATGGATTATTTGTTCCTAAACAGAAGCAAAAACAAAAACTAAAAATAAAATTGGGTTGCCTCCCAACAAGCGCTATCGTTTAACGCCCCTAGCTAGGCATAAAAGCAAGGATAGATCTAGGTATTGCCATCTTTGGTAGGCAATCCATAAGTGGATCTCATAGTAGATTCATATGGTAATTTTATTTTATTTCTAGGAAAGTGTTCCATGCCTTTCTTTAATGGAAATTGGAATCTAATATTTCCTTCCTTCATATCAATAATTGCACCAATCGTTCTAAGGAAAGGTCTACCAAGAATGATAGGACATGAAGGATTCCAATCTATATCAAGAACGATAAAATCTACGGGCACATAATTCCTATTTGCAACAATAATAACATCATTAATTCTTTCCATAGGCTTTTTAATAGTGGAATCCGCAAGATGAAAGTTTAGGGAGCAATCATGGAAGTCACGGAAATCTAGCAAATCACACAAAGTTTTGGGAATAGTAGAGACACTAGCACCCAAATCACACAAAGCATGAAACTCATAATCTTTAATTTTAATTTTGATAGTAGGTTCCCACTCATCATAGAGTTTCCTAGGGCTAGAAACTTTCAACTCAAGCTTTTCTTCATAAGATTGCATCAAGGCATCAACAATGTGTTCGGTAAAGGCCTTATTTTGACTATAAGCATGAGGAGAATTTAGCACGTTTTGCAACAAGGAAATACAATCTATTAAAGTTAAATTTTCATAATTAAATTCCTTGAGATCCAATATAGTGGGTTTAGCAACATCTAGATTTTTATTTCTTTCAATCCCACTTTTATCAATTTCATCATCAAGATCTAAAAACTCCGAATTTTTAGAACGCCTTCTAGGTAATAGAAGATCATATTCAGTTTCATCAAGATTCATATTGCAAAACAAAGATTTAATAGGGGACACATCAATAACTTTTAGATCTTCATCTTGATTTTCATAGGAATTGGAAGAACACGCTTTAATAAAGGCATCTTTGAAGCACGATCCTAGCGGTTCTTTAGTTGCACTCATCAATGGAAATTCTCATAGCTTTGAGAGACTCATTGATATCATGCTTAGGAGGTATAGATCTAAGCTTTAAAGAATCAACCTCAAGAGAAATTCTATCAACGCTCCTAGCCAAATCATCAACTTTAAGCAATCTCTTCAAGAAAAGCATTAAAATTCCTTTGTGAATTCATAAACTCTTTAACACTACTCTCAAATTCAGATGGCATATTATTAAAATTTCCATAAGAGTTGTTGTAGGAATTTCCATAATTATTAGAAGGGTTACTAGGATAAGGCCTAGGATTAAAATTCTCTATACGCTGTTGTTACCAAAATTATTCCTACCAACAAAATTCACATCCATAGATTCATTATTATTCTCAATCAAAGTAGACAAAGGCATATCATTAGGATCAAGAAACAATCTTAGTAGCAAATAATTTCATAAGTTCATCCATCTTTCCACTCAAAACATTGATTTCTTCTATCGCATGCACTTTTTTATTAGTAGATCTTTCAAGATGCCATTGAGAATAATTAACCATAATATTATCTAGGAGTTTAGTAGCATCCCCAGAGTGATTTCCATAAAAGTGCCTCCCGTGGTCAATCTAAAAGATTTCTAGAAGCAAAATTCAATCCGCATAATTTTTTGTATAATCATCCACAAGTTCAAACCATGAGTAGGACAATTACGTATCATTAATTTCATTCTCTCCCAAGCTTGTGCAACATGTTCATGATCAAGTTGCTTAAAATTCATAATATCGTTCCTGAGAGAGATAATCTTAGCGGGAGGAAAATACTTAGAAATAAAAGCATCTTTGCACTTGTTCCAAGAATCAATACTATTTTTAGGCAAAGATGAAAACCACACTTTAGCACGATCTCTAAGCGAAAAAGGAAATAGCTTCAATTTAATGACATCATTATCGACATCTTTTTTATTTTGCATATCACATAAATCAACGGTTATTCAGATGAGTAGCGCATCTTCACTAGGAAGGCCGTGAATTGATCTTTCGTAACAAGATTCAACAAAGCAGTATTGATTTCACAAGATTCAGTCTTGGCAAGAGGAGCAATCGGAGTGCTAAGGAAATCATTATTATTGGTATTGGTGAAGTCACACAATTTGGTAGCATCTTGAGCCATCGACAAACAAGCAATCCAACACACGAGCTGTAACATCCCAAAATTTCAATTTGGCATGTTATACATAGGTCATCCATGCATATCATATTTATTTGCATTCTTTTTTTGCCATCCTCGAAAATCCTAAGCAACTCAAGGACCCTCGGAGAGAGTTGGGGATTTTTCGATTTTCATATTTGATTTTATCAAAAATGAAAGACGAGGATATTGGATTTTATTATTTTTCCCTTCGGAAAAATATTTCATTTAAAATAAATGAGGGGAGATAATATGACTTCTCCAAAATAATTGAAATAACGAAGGAAAAATGTTAAAATTATTTTTTGGTTCTTATTTGATTTTATTTAGAATCTTATTTGCCCTAGAAAAATTTGCACGCTTTAAAAAAATTGCATTTTAGGGGCCAAGATAAGTTCATCTAGTTCTAAATATTTTATTTAGACGGAGAAAACTAATTTTGGAATTTTTAGATTTTTATTTATTTTTCTAGGAATTTTTCTTTCATGAATGATATTAAAAAAGGACCTGCTACCGACCGGGCTAAAGGCTCACCGAGCCAGCCGCCCATGAGCTCCGCCGCCTCATCACTGCAAGGCAGGCGGCAGGCGCGGACGCCGAGGGGAGTCCGAGCCGACTCCACCCCGAGCGCCTCTTCCCAAGTCGCCGCCCCAAGACCTTTATATACCGCCACCGGCCCGCCACCACCCGCCACCACCACCCGCCCGAGCCCGAGCCGCCTGAGCCAGCCGAACCCGAGCCGCCTGAGCCTCAAGCTGCCGCCGCCTCCTCAGCTGCCGCTGCTGCTGCCTCGCCGCCGCCGCCTCGCCGCCGCCGACCTCGCCCCACCCCGACCTGGCTGAGCCGCCTGTCCACGGACGCGCCACGGAGGTACCAACCCGCCGTTTTTTTTTGAAAACCTTCGTTTTTTTATAGATCGGTTTATTTTTTCAGTTTATTTAATTAGCGAACGTCCGCTCGCTCGCTCGCTCGCTTTTAAATGAACGCGCTCACTGTTTAGGTTCTGTTAACGAACGCTTGTTCGCTTAGCAGTTCGTCGCTTTTTCTTTATTCAATTATTCCGCGGTTATTCTGATCACGATTTCGATCCAATTTTCAAACCTGTTTATCTTTTCGCCGCTTATCGGAATCAGCAATTCAAGCGCTGGAGTTTCATCTCAAACCTCTTCCGAACAATCAACTTAAACCAGTTTTTATCATTGTAAAATTTGACTCTAGTTCAGATTAGTAAACGGACCTTATTTCTTTCGCCATTTGAATTTTGTTGTTTCGCTTGGTTTGATTTTTTTGCAAATCGGAGTTCTTAAGTTGAACTCTCCGTCAACCTCTTTCAGTTGAAGTTTTGTTTATGATCTTTGCTTGTTGCTTATGTATGTATTGTTTGCTTGCGATAGAATTCCTGGAGTGCGCGTGTTACTACGAAGTCTCTAGGATTCACGGATCGTCAAGAAGGCAAGTAACACTTGATCATATATTTTCCTACCCAGTTTTTATGCAAGAGCTCAATCCTCAAACATTGCATGATTAGGTTGTCATTAATTTGTGGGTTCGAAGTAGATGATGAGGTAGGAACCTATTGCCCTGCTACTTTTAAACCCTTGGGAGTTACTTCACGTTATGCTTATATTGCCATGCTATGCTCAGAGACGTGGTTTGGGTTTGAGAGATATATTCACGACAGATGTGAGATTGTTAATTAATGGTTTACTTTAAGGTGGCAACTTAAATACACATCTGGTGGATTGAGGCACCTGGGAACCCAAGGTTGTCTGTTTTTTTGAAATCCTGGGTACCCGTGGTGATCTTCCTATGGACCGCCACCTGTGCTCAAAGGAACTCGAGATTATTCATGCTAGAAACTTCCGTGCAGCCACAAGCTATTATGGGCTCTAGCATAGTTGAGTAAGTTACGTGAAGCTCTCAAGAGGTAGATCAGAGGTAGTGGGTTTTATAGGTTTGGTATGATCTATCCGAGTAGAGAGTTAATGTTTCGAAAGACTATGTCTCGGTCATCCGCTCTCAAACACCATGTAAAAGTAGTAATCAACGGAGGCGATCGAGTCTTGTGGGGAAAAGTGCGCAAACCTCTCGCAGAGTGTACAATCTAATCATGGTTAGCCGTGTCCCCGGTATGGACGATTCTCGAGTATCTAGTACTTGAGTATTCACATGTATCTCAACACTCTAAATTAATATCATTGGGTTGTTAATCACTTTAATTGGGATTGAGTTAGGGTTATACCTTCTCAATGATGTTTCAACCACCATGATAGTTAAAGAAAAATTTATTCCTTTGATGTAGGGAAAAATTGGCTTTTCGCAAAACTGTAACCATAGAGCTTTCCACCAGCCATATATGCATGTAGCATAGCTTATTCTTTCATTACTCTCTATGTGTTACATTGCCAAGATATTCCATGTGCTGACCTGCTCGGCTGCAACGTTATTTGCTTTATAAGGGAAGACAGGCATTATGCCAATGACTGCCCTCAAGGAAAGAATGGAAACGGAAATGGGAGCGCTGGAAGAAGCCCAATGCATTCAACAAAGGATAAGTGAACCACGTTAACGTGGAGGAAGTTGAAGAGCAGCCGGATGCGTAATAGGTAAGTTTTGGTTCACCATTTACCGCTATTGTTCTTTTCGACATCGGTGCATCGATTCATACATATCAAGGGATTTGTGGATAAGTTTAAGTTACCAACCTGCACCTTAGAACCCTCTTTAGTGAGCTCGCCGAGCAGAGTATATGGCTAGCAGATGGTGCACCCAGATACCTCTAATCATTGGCACGCATGTTTTTCCGTCTGACCTAATTATCTTGGAGTCGCAAGGATTGGATGTGATATTAGGTATGGATTGATGTCAAGTTTGAGGAAGTATCGATCGTGCTAGCAAGTCAATTTATCTTACCACCCCAGAGGGAAAAAGGATTATATGTATCTAGGCATGTGCCTAGAAGGAGCTAAGAATACCCTCACGGAGTTGTGCAAGAGGAAGTACCAGAGTGAAGGATTATCCAGACGCTTTTCGAGAAGAGTTACCAGCATGCCACCGGATCGAGACATCGAAGCTTCGATAGAGCTAATGCCGTACAGGCCAATATCAAAGAGACCCTATCGGATGGCCGCAAATGATCCGGAGGAAATTAAGAAGCAGATCAAGGAGCTATTGGAGAAAGGTTACATTCAGAGAAGTTCATCACCTTGGGGAGCTCCAAGATTTTTGGTGGAGAAAAGGATAAATCCTCGAGGATGGTTGTTGATTACCGAGCTCAATGAAGTAACGATAAAGAACAAGTATCCCTTACCGATGATTAATGATCTGTTTGATCAGTTGCAAGGAGCTAAGGTGTTTTCTAAGATTGATCTACGATCAGGATACCATCAGTTGAAGATCCGAGAGAAGGATATACCAAAGACAGCTTTCACCACTCGATATGGATTATATGAGTATACGGTCATGTCGTTTGGGCTGACTAACGCCCCTGCCTATTTTATGAGTATGATGAACAAAGTGTTCATGGGATATTTGGACAAGTTGGTTGTGGTGTTTATCAACGATATTATGGTTTACTCGAAGAACGAAGAGGAGCACGCAGAACACCTATGTTTGGTTCTTGAGAAACTCAGGGAACACCAGTTATATGCCAAATTCAGCAAGTGTGAGTTTTTGTTGAAGGAAGTTGGATTTCTTGGGCATGTTATATCGAGAGGGTATAGCAAGAGATCCCAAGAAAATTCAGTCAACATCGAATGGTTGGCACCCACTTCACCAAGAGATTCGCAGCTTCTTGGACCGGCATGATATTATAGGAGATTCATTGAGAATTTCTCCAAGATTGCTAAACCAATGACAGAGTTGCTAAAGAAGGATACCAAGTTCAAATGGACAGAGGATTGTGAGACAAGCTTCCAAGAGTTGAAGAACGGTTGACTACAGCCCCAAAGGTCGACATTGCCGATATACATAAGGAGTTTCAAGTGTATTGTGATGCCTCTCGCTTGGGACTTGGATGCGTTTATGCATGACGGAAAAGTTGTTTCATATGCCTCACGACAACTCAAGCCTCATGAGTTGAACTATGCCACGATGATTTGGAGTTAGCAGCTGTAGTACATGCGCTGAAGACCGAGACATTATCTCATGGGAAACCGCTAGATGTGTACACGGATCATAAGAGTTTGAAGTACATTTTCACACGTATGAGTTAAACCTCACACAGAGGAGATGGCTGAACTTATAAAGGATTACGACATGAAGCTACACTATCATCCAGAAAAGCCAACATTGTAGCGTACGCTTTTAAGTCGTAAGAGTTATGCCAATATTCTTAAAGGTAGAGGACTGCCAAGGAGTTAGCAGAGGATATCATGGAATTTCAGTTGGAGATTGTACCAAGAGGTTTTCTTGCAACAATGGAGGTTCAATGACCTTGTTAGACAAGATTCGAGACGCCAAAAGGAGGATAAAGAGATTACGGGATAAAGGAAAGGATGGGCAAAGGAAAGCCAAAGGTTTTCGCGAGGATGAGCACGATACCCTCGTGGTTTGAGAATCGGATTTATGTGCCCAACAATTTGGAGATCGTGAAGTTAATACTTGAAGAGGCTCATGACTCACCATACTCGATTCATCCCGAAACACCAAGATGTATTTGGACTTGAAGGAACGCTTCGTGGACTGGTATGAAAAGGATATTGCTAAGTATGTAGCCGCTTGTGATGTATGCCGAGAGTGAAGGCAGAGCATCAAAAGCCAGCAGGACTGTTACAGCCTATGCCAATACCCGAATGGAAGTGGGACAAACTTGGCATGGATTTTATCACCGGATTACCTAGGACCAAAGTAGGATATGATTCAATATGGGTAGTTGTGGATCATTTGACCAAAGTAGCTCACTTCATCCCAAAGAAAACAACTTATACAAGTGCCAAATTGGCCAAGATATATATGACCAGGATTGTATGTTTGCATGGAGTTCCGAGGAGTATCAGACGATAGAGGAACATAGCTTACTTCAAAGTTTTGGCATCAACTACACCAAACTTTGGGTACCGGATTGGAGTTTAGTACCGCTGCTCCACCCATGCACGGATGGATGATGAGAGAGTCAATCAGATTTTGGAGGACATGTTGAGAGCCCGTGCGCTAGATTATGGATCCAGCTTGGGATGACAATTTGCCATACGCAGAATTCTCATACAACAACAACTACTGTGCCAGCTTTGAAGATGGCACCGCTCAAGCTCAGATGGACGCAGATGTAGAACACCATTGATGTGGGACGAGGTTGAGACCGTCAGTTGTTTGGACCAGATTTGATCAAAGACTCAGAGGAGAAGGTTAGACTAATCCGAGACAGACTTAAGATTGCTCACTCAAGACAGAAGAGTTACGCAGATTCAAAACGCAAGGAAGTAACCTATGAAATCGGAGACAGAGTATATCTCATGAAGTATCACCACTAAGGGAGGAAACGCTTTGGAGTAAAAGGAAAGTTAGCCCCAAGATTTGTAGGGCCAGACGAGTTTTGGAACGGATGGGAGAAGTTGCTTACAAGCTGGAGTTACCAAGGACTGTCAGAGTTCATGACGTGTTTCACGACGCGAATCAAGAAGTGCCACGCTGAGATGGCCGACGCATCGCTGAACGACATACAAGACTTTTGGAGGCGATTCACTGAATGAAAATCTAACTTATGAGGAGAAGCCAAGAAGATTCTCGAGTTTGATAGCCGAGTCACTCGCAACAAGGTAATCAAGTTTTGCAAAGTTCAAGGGAGCCACCATACCGAGGAGGAAGCCACCGGGAGCGAGAAGATGATATCCGCAAGGACCATCCGCACCTATTTTCTAGTTAACCCGAATCTCGAGGGCTAGATTCATCTTAAGGGTAGGTTTGTAACATCCCAAATTTTCAATTTGGCATGTTATACATAGGTCATCCATGCATATCATATTTATTTGCATTCTTTTTTTGCCATCCTCGAAAATCCTAAGCAACTCAAGGACCCTCGGAGAGAGTTGGGGATTTTTCGATTTTCATATTTGATTTTATCAAATAATGAAAGACGAGGATATTGGATTTTATTATTTTTCCCTCCTGAAAAATATTTCATTTAAAATAAATGAGGGGAGATAATATGACTTCTCCAAAATAATTGAAATAACGGAGGAAAAATGTTAAAATTATTTTTTGGTTTTTATTTGATTTTATTTGGAATCTTATTTGCCCTAGAAAAGTTTGCACGCTTTAAAAAAATTGCATTTTAGGGGCCAAGAAAAGTTCATCTAGTTCTAAATATTTTATTTAGACGGAGAAAACTTATTTTGGAATTTTTAGATTTTTATTTATTTTTCTAGGAATTTTTCTTTCATGGAATGATATTAAAAAATGACCTACCTGACCGGGCTAAAGGCTCACCGAGCCAGCCGGGCTCATGAGCGCCGCCTCCTCATCACACACACAGGCGTGGCGCGGACGCTGGGGAGTCCGAGCCGACTCCACCCCGGCGCCTCTTCCCAAGTCGCCGCCTCGCCTCCTTTTATATACCGCCTCCTCGCCCGCCACCACCCGCCACCACCACCCGCCTCACGAGCCCGAGCCGCCTCGAGCCGAACCCGAGCCACCTGAGCCTCAAGGCTGCTGCCTCCGCCGCCGCCTCGCCGACCTCGCCCCACCCCCGACTCCGCTGAGCCGCCTGGTCTCACGGACGCGCCACGAGGTACCTGACTCGGCCGGTTTTTTTGAAAATCTTCGTTTTTAAAAAAACCCTAGATCGCTTTTTCTTATAGATCGGTTTATTTTTTTGGTTTATTTAATTAGCGAACGTCTGCTCGCTCGCTCATTTTAAACTAACGCGCTCACTGTTTAGGTTCTGTTAACTAACGCTCGCTCGCCTAGCAGTTCGTCGCTTTTCTTTTATTCAATTATTCCGCGTTATTCGATCGCGATTTCAGATCCAATTTTCAAACCTATTTATCTTTTCGCCGTTTATCGGAATCAGGCAATTCAAGCGCCTGGATTTTCATCTCGAAACCCTCTTTTCGAACAACCAACTTAAACCAGTTTTTATCATTGTAAAATTTGAATCTAGTTCAGATTAGTAAACGGACCTTATTTCTTTCGCCATTTGAATTTTGTTGTTTCGTTTGGTTCGATTTTTTTGCAGACCGGAGTTCTTAAGTTGAACTCTCCGTCAACCTCTTTCAGCTTGAAGTTTTGTTTATGATATTTGCTTGTTTCTTATGTATGTATTGTTTTCTTGCGATAGAATTCCTGAGTGCGAAGCGTGTTACTACGAGTCTCTAGGATTCACGGATCGTCAACAAGGCAAGTAACACTTGATCATATCTTTTCCTACCCAGTTTTTATGCAAGAGCTCAATCCACAAACGCTGCATGATTACGTTGTCATTAATTTGTGGGTTGGGAAGTAGATGATGAGGTAGGAACCTATTGCCTCACATTTTCAAACCCTTGGGAGTTACTTCTACGTTATGCCTATATTGCCATGCTGTGCTCATAGACGTGGTTTGGGTTTGAGAGATATTCACGACAGATGTGAGATTGTTAATTAATGGTTTACTTTAAGGTGGCAACTTAAATACACATCCGGGTGGATTGAGGCACCGGGGAAGCCAAGTTGTCTGCTTTTTTGAAATCCTGGGTACCCGTGGTGATCTTCCTATGGACCGCCACCCGTGCTCAAACGAACTAAGATTATTCATGCTAGAAACTTCCGTGCAGCCACAAGCTATTATGGGCTCTAGCATAGTTGAGTAAGTTACGTGAAGCTCTCAAGAGGTAGATCAGCAGTAGTGGGTTTTATAGGTTTGGTATGATCTATCCGAGTAGAGAGTTAATGTTTCGAAAGATCGTGTCTCGGCCATCCGCTCTCAAACACCATGTAGTGTAGTAATCAACGGAGGCGATCGAGTCTTGTGGGGAAAAGTGCTAAACCTCTCGCAGAGTGTACAATCTAATCATGGTTAGCCGTGTCCCCGGGTATGGACGATTCTGAGTATCTAGTACTTGAGTATTCACATGTATCTCAACACTCTAAATTAATACTGTTGGGTTGTTAATCACTTTAATTGGGATTGAGTTGGGGTTATACCTTCTCAATGATGTTTCAACCACCATGATAGTTAAAGAAAAATTTATTCCTTTGATGTAAGGAAAACTTGGCTTTTCGCAAAACTGTAACCATAGAGCTTTCCACCAGCCATATATGCATGTAGCATAGCTTATTCTTTCATTACTCTATGTGTTACATTGCCAAGATATTCCATGTGCTGACCTGTTTCGGCTGCAACGTATTATGTTGCGCATTTTCAGACGAGGAGTAAGGATTGTAGGTCGCTGCTGCAGCAGCTCGCTTATGCCGTTGGAGTTGATGGACTCACTTTATCTTCCAAGTCTTCCGCTGTTATCGCATTAGATGGCCTTAAGCCATATCATTGTAATAAGTTCTCTTTGAGACATTCATGTAATAAGTGTGTGATTGCTACTCGTTATAAATCCTTCGAGTAATCGTGTGTCAAGATTACCGATCCAGGATGACATGTATACGTAGACTTGACCATCTGAGGTCGGGTCGCTACACGAGCAAACAAGCGGAAGAGGAAAAAGGCAACGGGAAAAAGAGGAGGAGATTGGGAAAGAGGGGGCGAATAAAACAACAAGGGAGAAGTGGGGGAGAGGAAAACGAGAGGCAAATGGAAAATAATGTAATGCGAGAGATAGGGATTGTGATGGGTACTTGGTATGTTGACTTTTGTGTAGACTCCTGATGTCGGGAAGTTGATCGTGTCCCATTTAACACCTATGGGACCTAGTCCCTTGTGGTTCTGGAGGGGGCGGAGAATGCACAAAGAGCGGATCGAGGCGATGCACACGAGCAGATTTACCCAGCTTCGAGCTCTCCGGAGAGATAACACCTCACTGCTGCTTGGTTGATTCTATTGTGTTCTTGCTAGGGAGCAATGAGAGCTACAAAACCTAGCCTCGAGGAGTGTGGTCTCGAATGAGTCGAATGAACCGAACCAGCCGAATTAAAACCAACCCTTTCTACGCTGCCCTTGGGCCTCCTTTATAGGCTCAAAGGGTCACCACAGGCAAGTAGACAAGGGTAAAACAGGAAAACAATGGTTGGTACACCAACTTGTACAAGGTACAAAGGCCCTATACCTAATTCGACGGCAAGGGACAAGAGTAATAAATGCCATCCCAATCGCCAACAAAGGCAACAGGACCGCTGGCACGCCCGCTCGCCACGATGGTAGCTTGTCACGCTTCTTATCGCTGCTTCTCCGCTGGCTGCACAGCCCTTTGACACGCTGCGGCGGAGTAGCCCCATGGCTACATCGCTGGCGGATGAGCTGGATCGAGATGAAGAGAGGTTCGCCGCCGCAAGCACCTTGCCGCTGCTGAATCTTTGTCGCGCCGGAGCTTATCGATCACTGTCTTCCCGCAAGCCCTCTTGCCGGGTCTTGTTTCTTCGTGCCTTGAGGGCCTTCCCGCAAGCTCCTCTTGCCGGGCCTTGATTACTTTGTTTTGAATGGCTCCAAAGGAGCCGCGAGGAACTTGGCGGTCACTAGGCCAGCCTTTGCCGCTGGTGTCAGAATCGCCTGCGGCACGAAGTTCGGGATACTAGGGTACCCCTACCTAGTACACCGACAGAGCCCCGGCCGGGCCACACACGGCGCCGAGCTTTGTTGGGCCAGCCCAAAACAAAGCAGACGGGCACGCCGCCCCAGATCGCAGCTTATTCGCCGACCACACGCCCCCACGAACGGCACGCCCGGACGTGGCGCCGTGGGAGAGATCATGGGGCTTTTAATGGGAAAATCGAACGCCCGCCTCCCTCCTTATAAGGGGGAACATGGGCGTAACGCCCACTTGCCATTGTTCTCACATCAAAACCACCGCCCCCCCTTTCTTCCCAAGTCCCAAGAGAGCGACGCCCGCCTCTATTGCCACCGGCGCCACTAACGCCGCCGACCTCCCACCACCTCCCCATGGCTCCGAAGCCGACAAGGGAAAGGCGTGAATGCCGAGGCGCAGCGTCAAGGGCGCATGGAAGGAGCGGCCTCTTGATCCCCTCGCTGACAGAAGGAGCTGCGGAGCTGTATTACCTTTTCGTCGACGGAGACGCGGCGCAACTGCAAGACGAGGGTGATCTCCGCGCCACATCCGAGAAGGTTTCCATCGGGTACCCTTCTTCGCTTTTTTCCATCGCGGGCTCGCCCGCCTTTTTTCCGAATTCTTTATGGCGTCATGAACACATATGGCCTCCGCCTTGATTTCACCCCAACGCCGCCCTCACCATGGCAGTTTTCGCACACCTCGCGAGAACTTTGTCGGGTCCACCCAAATGTAGCACTTTTTCCGCCATTACTTCATGCCCCGTGTTGAGAGAGGAGAGCCGCTGTCGGAGGGATTGCATGGATCTCCGTGATCGGCAAGAAGGAAGCATATCTTGACGGAGAATCGCGCAGCAAGTGGGAGGAGGAGAGCCGATTGGTGTTGGATCTTAGAGGAGGACCCGCAGCCTTTCACCGCTCGCGCCAAACCCCCATAGTGCGCGGGCACGATTGGAGCAACTTGGCGCCGAGGATGCCAAGTTGAAGATTGCCGTGACCTGCATCCTCGCGCCTGTGCATGCCGGGCTTACCAGGAGCTGTTGGCGCGACTTCCTTCGCCACCGATTGCGCCTTTGCAGGAGAGGGGAGGCCTGCTTGGGAATTCCAAAACGCGTGGACATCATGAGGCTGCGCCCAGGCCTCAACCGAACTTCACCGCCTTGGAGCTGGATGCCATGCCGCGGAGCTGTTCAAGCTCGATGCGATCACCCCGAGTGGTTCATGTTGCCGAGGGAGTCGTGTTTTGTGCAACAACTGCCGCTGACCGCATCCGCGATGATGTTGCCAGCGATTCCCATGGAATCGCTCCAACTTGGCAGAGCTCGCCGACGACGCCGCAGCAGCAGCTTCTTCGACGACTTGGAAGAAGTGCCGATCCGCGCCGACGAGCGTAGCGCTCACCCGCGACACCACCGAAAGCAAGAGATGGCGCGACGCCATTAAGGTTGGAGGAGGCGGCAGAAGCTGCCGCCGCGGCGTGTTTGGGTTCACCGCCGAGGAGGCAGAGGCAGCCGAGCCGGCAAGCCTTGCCGACCGAGGGAGTTCGCCGTGAGGAGGAGCTGGCCGAGCCCGACGCTGAGCTAAACGAGCCTGCCGGGCGCCCTCCGCCGCCAAGTAGCTTGCCGCGGAGGAGCCCGCGCCCCGCTTAAGGAGACGCCCGCAAGACCGGAGAGGTGACGGGCGGCCGACGGGCCAACAGCCGCCGCCGCCTCGACGCGCTTCCACCGCTGGGCAAGC
This sequence comes from Aegilops longissima, assembly GCA_021605205.1. Taxonomy (NCBI): domain Eukaryota; kingdom Viridiplantae; phylum Streptophyta; class Magnoliopsida; order Poales; family Poaceae; genus Aegilops; species Aegilops longissima. Next base: position 8,413 of record JAHIAM010006460.1, on the reverse strand, counting down.
ACTGCATGCCGCTGGAGCGCCTCATGCCGCCACAAAGAACGGGAGCGGGCCTTCGAGCCACGGCCCCGCACCCGCCAAGCGCCCGAGGGAGCCTACCTCCAGCTGCCGCACCGAGCGACTTGACTTCTCCGCCTCAGCCCGAGGAAGAAGAGGAAGAGTAAGATCTTGTCGCTGCTACTTGTAATCCTTCAATTTATCGCTTATCTTGTATCCGACTTGTTTCATTCTCGAGCTCTTTCCTCCTTCAGACGCTGGCTCGTGAGGGCGCCAAGAGGGCCAAGACTCGTGGTTGTCGCCGAAGACGATTCCCTGTGGCGACAGGAGGCGCGGCTCGAGACTCCCTTGCCGGATCCGCAACCCTTCAACAGAGCAGCCCCAAAGACAGCCCCCAGCCAGAAGTATTTGGTTTATCCTTACAGCCTCGTGTGCTTGGGCGCCTTCTTCATCGATATCTGACTTGTTGATGTGTGTAGGAGCAGAGCAGCCTCATCAGAGGCCCCGAGGCCACTCCCGGGTTATGCTTGCTTCAACTATGCCGCCAAGGGAGAACTCTCCGCCAAGGAGCGCCTCCCAAGGGAGGCCTCCGACAAGGGGAGTCTCCGCAAGGGGCAGCGCCGACGACCTCCTGGTGGAGACCATGCTACAGATCCCATTGCAGTAATCTTCTTGACCAAAATTTCCCTTGGGTTCTTTTTTTCTTCTCGTTTTTCTTCAACATTTGCGCTTGATCGCCCTTTTCTTTCTCTCGACATCGATCCATCTCGCCGGAGAGCCGATGGAGACCGAGGTTGCCGGGCGAGGAGGACGCCATGCAACAATGACGACGCCGCCAACATGGAAGAGGAGGCCGGCGCCGGCGGGTCCGCTGGCGAGGAGGCCGCCAAGGCTGCCGGGCGCAGAGGCCGGGAGGGTCTGGTGATCGCATCGACGCCCGAGGCCGCAGGAGCACCAGTGCTGCACCGATCACGATCCCCGCCACCGATGCCGCACTGCACCAAGAGCTCCCAGCCCGCGCCTATCTCAAGGCCGGCGAAGGTGTCTTTATCAAGCTTCCATGGGCGCCGAGCTCAGTGGCACCGGTCGAGGGAGAGACCTTCGACGTGGAGCTGCTCGCCCACTGGCTGTCATCGTTGACGCGCCAAGCAGCAGAAGGGCGAAGCTCGAGGAGGAGCAGCCGCCAAGAAGCTGCTGTCACTCTACCGCGCCGGCAAGCTAAGCCGAGTCGCGGAAGCGCTTTGTCGCGAGGGCGGAGCTAACATGGAGAAACGCGCAGAAGAGCTCCGCCGCCAACAAAGAAACTCTTCGGGACATAGCGTAGCGCTGAGCACCTTGTCGAGGAGCACACGGCCTTCATCCCGGAGAAGGCCGAGGTCGAGGAGCAGCAAAGGCTAGCCGGGCGAGAAGCTCTTCAAGAAGAAGGTGAGGCTGGCGCAGCGGAAGATCAACCTCGACAGCCACGAGGAAGATCTTGCCGCACGCGAGCAATCAATTGGCGGAGCACTCAAGGAGGCAAAGGACGCCGCCGCACCGCCGAGGCCGCCAAGAAGGAATTGGAGACGAGGGTGGCACAGCCGGAGGCCACCTCCGTAAGAGCGAGGAGGAGGTCGCTGGTTGAAACGCGAGCGCCGAGAAGGACGCCACACTTGGCGAGCTGCAGGGTCGTTTACCGAGAAGATCAAAGAGCTCGACGCCGCCAAGGACTCCAAGGCGGATCTGGAGTTGAAACTAACCACCTCGACGGAGACGCTGGACGGCGCCAAGGAGCGGAAACGGGCTCGGCTGGAGAAGATCAAGGCCAACGAGGAGCTGTTGGCGAATGCCGCGATCGCCTGTGATACTCTCGAGATAGCATAATGCATCGGATGTAAGGTCTTAGGACACCCGCCGCCATCCACAATGAGCTGATGGAGCTGGGATGGTGGATCTTGGGTACCCACCGACGAGAACCTCCAACCCAACGCCAAGCTCAGCTCGTTTCTTCAAGGGCGTGTCGACGGGTCTCCAGCTGCTCGGGAAGAGATCCCAGCAATCGGCCGACGAGTCGCGCCAAGTCTGCACCGGGCTTCCGTAAGGTGTTGATGAAGGTGGCCTTCCGCAACCCAAAGGCCAACTTCACCAACGCCCTCAAGTCCTCGCCTCCATCTCGCTGACGTTGAAGCGCCAAGGCCCTTGTCGCACCCATCGTGGGACAGGTGAGCGGAGTCAAGAGGTTCGATGGCGCACCGCGGGACTAGGCCGCTAAGTTTATCTTTTCCTTGTCGCTGCAGATCATGTTTAGTAGAACAATTTATTAGATCTGCATGTTATTTTGTAATATACTCTATCTTAGGCAACAATTGCAATGTTATTCCCTTTACTTGATTTCTTCCTTGTATGTTTGTGCCTCACGCTTAGGGAACTTGTCGGTGCGAAAGCACCTTTGCGCGAAAGCCGAGTGCGAACGTCAAGAGCCTCGCCGGGCGATGCTGCTCCGATAAGCAACCTTGTCACAACTAATTGCAGCACGCTTAAGTTGTTGAGCGGACTCGAAACAAAGTAAGGGCGCAAGCTAGCTGCGAGTTGGTTCCTCCGCGCACAGGTTTTCCATACAAAGTACTATCGCTCGAGGAAGATAACTTGAAAATTTAAAACTGATTGCTTAAACTTAGCAACTTAGCTTTTCTCGTCGCTTGCTTCCCGGCAAGGTGATACTTCCTCGAGCGACACTTGGTGGCCCACACCATTATCTTCTCCTTCCCCGTTAACTTGTGGGTGGATGAACCTTGCTCTTTTGAGAAGAAAGAAGAGAAAATAGTTATGGAGCCTAGTGGCTCGTTATCGCCATCGGTGTGGATGCTGCACAAAATGTCGATAATACATGCATAATAATGATGAAAGCATGAAATTGACAAATTGTGCGCAACACATGAGCTTTATCGATGCACGGGTCTCGCGCCTCGCTTTGTACAAAGGATTACATGCAACAACGGCAAGACTTGTATAGGGTGGTTGCCGAACGGTTCCGCAACCGCGCTCTATGGGTAAACTTACGAAGATGCTCTATGTTCTAGGAGTTGCTCACCGAACGCCATCTTCGGTCTCTAGGCCGACAGCGCCAATCCTAGTGACTCGCTTTCACCCGATAAGGGCCTTCCCACTTCAAGGCCAACTTGTTGGAATTCTTGGCGGACTGAACGCTACCAAGAACAAGGTCGCTTCCTCGAAGCTTCCGCATTAACTTTGCGGCTATGGTAGCGACGCAAAGCTTGTCGGTAACGAGCAGCTCAGACAAAGAGCTCAAGACGATCCTCCTCGAGGAGCAGCGCCATCTTGTCGCAGCTGCTCTTGCTCAAGCTCATCATAAGCGAGTACTGAGGTGACCCGATACGAAGTTCCGTGGGGAGAACTGCCCGCCCATAGACTAGAGCGAAGGTGTCCGCCGCTGGCTCGACGGCGCCGCCCCGACGACCAAAGAACCACCGACAGCTCCTCAATCCAGCTTTCTTCCGCGACTTGTGCAGCCCGTCGAAAGTTCTGGTCTTGAGTCCTCGCAAAGACTTCAAAGATTTGCCCTCTTCGCTTGATTGTTGCTTCTGGGTGAGCAATGTAAGCAAAGCGCACCTTGGCGCCAAGATCTTGGACGATCGCATGAAGGTGCGACTCGTGAATTGTGTGGCATTGTCGGTGATGATCCGTTAGAATCCCAAAACGGCAAACAATTGACCAAGAACTTGATCGCCGACCGTGCTGTCACCTTCCTCATCGCTTCCACTTCCGCCACTTTGTGAACTTGTCGATAGCGACGCATAAGTACTCAAAGCCCCGACAGCTCGGGAAGGGGCCGAGGATGTCGAGCCCCTGCACCAAAATGGCCAGGATAAAGGGATCGCCCGGAGAGCTTGAGCTGGCTGGTGTATCTGCTTTGAATGGAACTCGCACGCTTCACACTTGGTTACTTGTGCAGCAGATCCTCGAGGGCTTCCGCCAGAAGAAACCTTGCCGGAAAGCTTTGCTTAGTGTTTCTGCGCCAATGTGGTGACCACATATGCCTCCATGTATCTCGCCAACAGTTTTTGTCCGCCTTCCCGCAAATACACTTCAATTTCACACCGCTGAGTCTTCTTCTGCATGTGATGTTGTCAACAAACTGGTACATACTTGACCGCCGGGCTACTCTTTCTCGCTTCTTCTTGCTCTTCGAAGTTCTCCGTCTCAAGGAAATGGACGATCTGCTGCGCCATGCCGGAGCCTCGTGGCTCGACAACAAGGACTAAAGGCACATCTCGCCGCAAGGGAACATCAGCTTCCACGGCAAGAACTCGCGCTCACCGGAGTTGATGATCCCCGGCAAGCCTCGCCGGAGAAAACTTGTCGGGAGCGCTCGCTTCAACGAAACAAACCTTAGGGCTTGTCGGAGCAGATCGCCTCAAATGATATTCGCGCTGATTTTGGGGACCTTCTTGGCGGCGGCTTCGTGGAGCTCGCCGAAAGTAGTCACCGAAACCAACTTCCTCTTCTTGTTCGGCCCAGCTTGATGGCGTTACGGTTGGTCGAGTCACTTGAGCACAAAGATCCTCGGTTCCATTGTGTAACTTGAGGCGCGACTTTGACAAAGCCATCGCAATATCATTCTCGAGCTCTTGAACATGTTCCATTTGCATGCCTTCAAAGTGCTCTTCTAGGTTTCTCACTTCATCAACGAGGCTTCCATCAACGGACTCGATAATCTTTGTTTACTTGGCGGACGACAAGCTGCGAGTCACCCCGACTATAAGCTTCTTGATCCCAAGGTCCACCGCAATCCCGAGACCGCAAGTAAACCTCATACTCGCAGATTATTTGTTGCTTGCTCCTTGGGAAAGTGCATTTGGACTATGTACTTGAGGTGCTCTCCTGGTGCGATAAGCAGACGCTAGCACACGCGCTTTGCAGCGAGAAGGCACCATCAAAGTACATCAGCCACTCTTTACTTGCTTCCTTGACGGGATGCTCGCCTCGAATTTCTTCATCTTATGCTGGCATCCATTCTGCTATAAACTCTGCCAAGGTTTCGCTTTGGATAGTTGAAGTGCTTTCAAACTTGAGGCCAAAGCTTGATAGTTCCAAAGGCCCACCGACAATCCTGCCTGCTGCTTCGGATTTTGCAATATCCTATTCAGCGGAAAGCGAGTGACAACTGTTATCTCATGTGCTTGAAGTAATGGCGCAACTTTGTCGAGGCCATGAGGAGGCCGGTGCAATTTCGCACACCGTAATACCTTGACCTAGCCTCCGCAGAAGGGAACCGACAAAGTAGACTGGCGCCGCACCATCCTTTTTCGCATCTTGTCGCAATCTCGCGCAGATCCGCCCTTGTCGGGACCAGAGCTTGACGGAGAAGCCCCCGCTTGTCGCTGGATGCATCTGCCTCTTGCTGTCGGCTCATCATCCGCTTTCCTCTCCGCTATTAACGCAGCACTAACCACTTGATTGGTTGCCGCTATATACAGCAAGAACTTCTCTTGTGGCCTAGGTGCGATAAGTATTGGAGTGGAGGACAGGTACCTCTTTAAGTCCTGCAAAGGCAGCCTCCGCTTTGGGAGTCCATTTCATTGACCTGCTTTTTCAAAATTTTGAAAATGGCGTATGCTGCCACCGACGAGAGATAAACTCGCCGAGAGCAGCCACGCAACCGCAAGCCTTCTTACGCCCTTGACGCGCTTTGGTGCTTCAATCTGCTCAATGGCCTTAATCTTGTCGGGTTGGCTTCAATTCCCTCTCAGGACAAAAGAACCCGAGAAGCTTGCCGGATGGGACTCCAAACACGCACTTCTCGGGTTGAGCTTGAGGTTGATCTTGCGCAGATTTGCAAAAGTCTCGGCCCAAATCTTGAACCAGAGTTCCTTTGTCCTTGCTTTGACCACTATGTCATCCATGTAAGCTTCTACATTTCGTGCATTTGTGGCTCAAAGGCATCATGGACTACTCTTGCAAACGTTGAACCAGCATTCTTCAAACCGAAAGGCATCCGATGAAGCAAGATGTGCCACATGGTGTAATGAATGTAGTTTTCTTCATCCTCTTCGCCATGAAGATCCGATGATATCCTGAATATGCATCAAGAAATGAAAGCAAATCACATCCAGCCGCGGAGTCAACAATCTGGTCTATACGCGCAAGGGAAATGGGTCTTTGGACAAGCTTTATTAACATCCGTGAAGTCAATACAAAGTCTCCATTTCCCATTCGCTTTGGCGCACAACCACCGGATTGGCCAACCACGGGGATGGAGTACTCCTCCGACAAGGCCTGCTGCTTCCAACTTCTTGATCTCTTCGCTATGAATTCTGGCGCCCACCGCTCGCTTCCTCGACTTTTTGCTTGACAGCCGCCGCGATGAGGACAGACAGCTAAGTGGTGCTCAATTATTTCTGAAACACCGGGATGTCGATGGTTGCCATGCAAACACATCGACATTCGCCGCAGAAAGCAACGAGCTCGCTTTCCTATTTAGGGTCAAGCGGCATCGATGGTGAAGGTCACTCTTGGCCATGAGGTTTGTGGTCGCCGTGAAGTCGCCGACAAACCGATGGCACAGATCGCCCAAGAAGATATGGAATTGTCCGCAAGTGCATGAGCCAAGATCTCGACATTTGGCTTGAGCACCGAGGGAAGTAGTTGGCAAGGATCTTGTCATCTCGCCCCCGCAGCCTGCACCGCGATGGTGTAGATGCCGAGGAACTCCGGCGGGTGCGCCCTACCATCATACTTCTCTCGCACATCCGCTTGAAGTTTTTCTTGTCGGGCCATCGATTTGCCGCAGCTCACGGTGAACGCAGGGCAACTCTATCACAGACGGCAAGTCGCCTCGTTCTTCGGGCGCATGCATATCAACAGCGGCCCCGGCGTGTTGGTCGATTGACGCCGCTTTTCGGGCGCCGGCGCGGTTCGAAGGCTTTCTTGTTGGCGTTTGAAGAACTTGGCGCTGATCACGACGAAGCTCGTGGATCCGGACGACGCCGTGGAGTCGCCATCGAGGTGGATCCGAGGAGCCGGTGATCTTGGCCTTCCGGCCGGGAGTGCATGGTGGTTGCACTTCGCAGGTCTCGCCGCCACCGCTCGCGTTTTGTCGCCGCCGCATGCAAGGACGCAGCTGGTTGCCGCGAACGCCGCTGCTGGCAAAGCCGGCGAGACTCGATGGTGGCCTCTCCACCGCCGACCTTTGTCGGCCGTTGAGGGTAGTCTAGAAGTAGTTGAGCTTTGCCAAGGCTTCCGCTGAGTGGTAGGTGGCAATGGCGACGGAGCAAAGAACGGATGTGCTCGGACTCCTAACCAAGTTAGAGGAGCAGCATCCGCCCGCGATCGCACCGCCGCATCAGCATGTCGGGCGCATGCGGTCTCGAGGCCTCGGATCTCCAGTTTGGCTTTGATCCAACGAGCGATGGTGCTGCGAGCATCATGACGCTGTTGGTCCCGCTTCCTCGAGAAGGACGCGTGCGGATTCGACGCCAAGCCTCGCGCCGCTTTGTCCTTGACCTCGGCGCGCTGTGGCTCTCTCGATGACGCTTGCTCTCCGCCGGCGCCTTCCCCACCACTCGCCAGCTCCGTGGTGGTGGGTTTGACGCAGACGGCTCTGCCGCCAAGCCTTCTTCTTCGTGGCATGTTGACGAAGATGATGAAGAAGTTGCTCGTGAACGCCGGATCGGATTCACACAGCCTCGACGCCCTACCGGGCGCGCCAAAGATGTCGGGAAGTTGATCGTGTCCCACTTAACACCTATGGGACCTAGTCCTTGTGGTTCGGAGGGGGCGGAGAATGCACAAAGAGCGGATCGAGGCGATGCACACGAGCAGATTTACCCAGCTTCGAGCTCTCCGAGAGATAACACCCTACCGCTGCTTGGTTGATTCTATTGTGTTCTTGCTAGGGAGCAATGAGAGCTACAAAACCTAGCCTCGAGTGAGTGTGGTCTCAATGAGTCGAATGAACCAACCAGCCGAATCAATCAACCCTTTCACGCTGCCCTTGGGCCTCCTTTTATAGGCTCAAAGGGTCACCACAGTGGCAAGTAGACAAGGGTAAAACAGGGAAAACAGGGTTGGTACACCAACTTGTACAAGGTACAGGCCCTATACCCACTTCTCGACGGCAAGGGACAAGAGTAATAAATGCCACCCCCAGCCGCCTCGAACAAAGGCAACAGGACCGCTGGCACGCCTGCTCGCCACGATGGTTGCTTGTCGCCGCTATCGCTGCTTCTCCGCTGGCTGCACAGCCCTTTGACACGCTGCTCGGAGTAGCCCCATGGCTACATCGCTACGGATGAGCCGGAGCGGAGATGAAGAGAGGTTGTCGCCGCTGCAAGCACCTTGCCGCTGCTGAATCCTTGTCGCGCGGAGCTTATCGATCACTGAGTCTTCCCGCAAGCTCCTCTTGCCGGGTCTTGTTTCTTCG